>CM039679.1:66208923-66622355 GCA_022537955.1 Schmidtea mediterranea | reverse complement strand
CGCAAATTCCAAATCATCTTGTATTCTCCACTATTAAAATGTATGCTCATTTTCTCAATTCGAAGCTTAAATATGTCAGTCTAGAAACGAGATATACACAGGACACTTCTCTGACTTAGCTCCACAGCATCTTTATTCACATTTAGAAAAATTTTTATCACTACTTGTTTTATAATAAATCAATGGTGTGATTTTTGGAGGATTATTTTGCTGGGCGGATTTGACGAAATTGTATATTCTAAATGAACTCGTTACTTTAAAAAGAATAGAACTACTTTGCTCGAGTATTTGTCAATATTTGAATGTTATTTTTTTGCGTGTGCTGTAAATTTTCTTATAGAGACAGTTTGATTGAAATAGGAAATTCCTGTGAACCTTTGACATTTGTGTACATTCTGAATAGGGTCTTTACTCTTAAACATTACTCAATTACTTTCAAGCATTGTTGAAGTTACACACATTTTTAGTCCTTAATCGGAAAACATCGCATTTATCGGACAATTCAGTAATGTTCTTTCTCTTGCTTAATCATTGTTTTTCAGAGCCTGTGGTTTTCCGGTTGTGTGATGTTGCCTCACATAGATGAATGGTGTTATCTGAAAAATTACGAAAACTGCAATCTCAACATCATACTTGTATTTCCACTATAAAATCTATGCTCATTCCTCAATTCGAAAGCTTTACAAATTATGTTCGTCTAGAAAACGAGAGAATACAACAGAACATTCTTTTGACTTAGGCTCCACAGACTTTTATAACTTAGAAAAAATTATTTATCATAGCTTGTTTTATTAATAAATCAATGTGTGATTTTGAGGATATATTTTGGTGGCGGATTTGGACAGAAATGTAATTTCTAAATGTGAAACTCGTTACTAAAAAGAATAGACTACTTTTGTTCGAGTAATTTGCTCATGATTTTGATGTTATTTTTGCGCTGTGCTGTAAAATTTTTTAATAGGACAGTTTTGATTTGGAAATAGGAACATTCCTAGTTGAACCTTTGACATTGTGTTACATCTGAACATTAAGGGTTGTCTTTACTCATAAAATTTACTCTAATACTTAAAGCCGATTTGTTGAAGTCTAGCACAACATTTTTAGTTCCTATCGAAAACATCGCATTCTATCGACAATTCCAGGTAATGTTTACTTTCTCTTGCTTCTTTGAATATTGTTTTTCAGAGCCTGTGTTGTTTCCGTTTGTAGTGATGTTGCCTCACATAGATGAGTGGTGTTCTTTGAAAAAATACGAAACAACGCAATCCTTCGAATCATACTTGTATTTCCACTATAAATTATGCTCATTTTTCCCTCAATTCGAAAGCTTACAAATATATGTCAGTCATAAACAGAATACCAACAGGACACATTCTTTCTGACTTAGCTCACAGACATTTTATCAACATTAGTAGAAAAAAAATTTATTTATTCACTACTTGTTTTTATAATAAAATCAATGATGTGATTTGAGGACATATTTTTGCCTGGCGGGATTTGACAGAAATTGTACATATTCTAATGAACTCCCTTACTTAAAAAAGAGATAGAACTACTTTTGCTCAGTAATTTGCTCAATGATTTTGAATGTATTTCTTGCGTGTGCTTGTAAATTTTATTAAATAGAGACAGTTTGATTTGAAATAGGAAATTTCCTAGTAAACCTTTGACATTTGTGTTAATGCTGAAATAAGGTTGTCTTATACTATTAAAATTACTCAAATACTTTAGCCATTTGTTGAAGTCTACACACATTTTAGTTCCCATTATCGAAAAAACATCGCGATTTCTATCGACAATTCAGTAATGTTATTTCTCTTGCTTTTGAGAATCATTGTTTTTCAGAGCCTGGGTCCTTGTAGTGATGTTGCCTCACATAGTGATGGTGTATCTTGAAAAAATACGAAACAACGCTAATCTCAAATCAATACTTGTATTTCCACTAGTAAAATATATGCTCATATCTCCTCAAATTCGAAAGCTTACAATTATGTCAGTCTAAGAAAACGAGAAATACCAACAGACCACATTCTTTCTGACTTAGCTCCACAGACATTTTATCAACATTAGAAATAAAAAAAATTATTTATCACTACTTTGTATTCTATAATAAAATCAATGGTGTGATTTTGGAGGATTATTTTGCTGGCGGATTTGACAGAAATTGTAATATTCTAAAAGAAAACTTCCTGTTACTTAAAAAGAATAGAACTACTTTGCTCGATTATATTGCTCATATGATTTTGAATCGTTATTTTTTGCGTGTGCTGTAAATTTTCATTAATAGAGACAGTTTGATTTGAAAAGGAATTCCTAGTGAACCTTTGACATTTGTTGTTACATCTGAAATAAAGGGGTCTTTATCATTTAAACTTACTCAAATTACTTTCAACCATGTTGAAGTCTACACACATTTTTAGTTCCTTAATCGAAAAACATTGCGCATTCTACTCGACAATATCAGTACATGTTACTTTCTCTTGCTTTGATCATTGTTTTTCAGAGGCCTGTGGTGTTTCCGTTGTAGTGATGTTGCCTCACATAGATGAATGGTGTATTCTTGAAAAAAGTACGGAAACAACGCCAATCTCAAATATACTTGTATTTCCACTATAAAATTTATGCTCATTCCTCAAATTCGAAAGCTTACAATTATGTCAGTCTAGGAGAAAACGAGAAATACAACAGACACATTCTTTCTGACTTAGCTCACAGACATTTTATCAACATTTAGTAAAAAAATTACTTATCACTACTGTTTTATAATAAATCAATGATGTGATTTTAGGAGGATATATTTTGCTTGGCGGGAATTTGACAGAAATTGTAATATTCTAAATTGAACTCCGTTACTTAAAAACAGAATAGACACTACTCTTTTGCTGTAGTAATTTGCTCATGATTTTGAATGTTTTTTTTTGCGTGTGCTTGTACAATTTTATTAATAGAGACAGTTTGATTTGAAATAGATTTCCTAGTGAACCTTGACATTGTGTTACATTCTGAAATAAGGTGTCTGATTCTTCATAAAATTACTTCAAATACTTTCAAGCCATTGTTGAAGTCTACCACATTTTAGTTCCTAATCGAAAACATCGCATTTCTCATCGACAAATTCAGTAATGTTACTTCTCTTGCTTTGAATTATTGCTTTTTTTCAGAGGCCTGGGGTTTCCGTTGTAGTGATGTATGCTCACATAGATGATGTGTATCTTGAAAAAAATACGAAAACCAACGCAATCTCAAATTCATACTTATTTCTACTATAAAATTATGTCATTTCCTCAAATCTCGAAAAGCTTACAAATTATGTCAGTCTAGAAACGAGGAAAATACCAACAGACACTCTTTCTGATCTTAGCTCCACAGACATTTTTATCAACATTTAGAAAAAAATTATTTATCACACTTGTTTTATAAAATAAAATCAACTTTGTGTGATTTTGGAGGATCTATATTTTGCTGGCGGATTTGGACAGAATTGATGAATATTCTAAAATGAAACTCCGTTACTTAAAAAAGAATAGGAACTACTTTTGCTCGTATAATTTGCTTCCAATGATTTGATGTAGTTATTTTTTGCTGTTGTGCTTGTTAAATTTTATTAATAGAGACAGTGATTTGAAATAGGGAAATTCCGCCCGTAGTGAATACACCTTTGACATTTGTGTACGTTCTGACAATCTAAGGTGTCTTTACTCATAAATTACTCAAAACTTTTAAGCCATTTGGTTGAAGTCTACACACATTTTAGTTCTTAATCGACAAAAACATCGCATTCTATCGACAACTTCAGTAATGTTCACTTTCTCTGGCTCTTGAATTTCATTGTTTTTCAAGAGGCTGGTGGTGTTTCCGTGTATGATCTGTTGCCTCACATAGATGATGGATGTATCTTGAAAAAAATACGAAAACAATCGCGCAATCTCAAATCATTACTTGTATTCTCCACATAAATTATCTTCATTTCCTCAAATTGCGAAGCTTACAATGCGATGTCAGTCTTAGAAAAGCGAAAATACAACAGACACATTCTTGACTTAGACTCCACAGACATTTTTATCAACATTTAGAAAAAATTATTCTTATCACTACTTGTTTTATAATAAAATTCAATGTGTGATTTTGGAGGATATATTTTTGCTGGCGGATATTGACAGAAATTTGTAATTATTCTAAATGCAGACTCCGTTACTTAAAAAAGAAAGAACTACTTTTGCTCGACGTAATTTGCTCAATGATTTTGATTAGTTATTTTTTGCGCGGCTGTTGCTGTTAAATTTTACTTAATAGAGCAGTGTTTGATTTGAAATAATAGGATAATTCCTTAGTGAACCTTTGACATTTGGTGTACATCTGAAATCACAGGTGTCTTTACTCATAAAATATACTCAATACTTTCACATTTGTGAAGTCTACACACCATTTTTAGTTCCTAATTCGAAAAAACATCGCATTCTATTCTGTGACATCGAGGTTAATGTTACTTTTCTTGCTTTGAATTCATGGGTTTTCAGAGGCCTGTGTTTGTTTCCGTTTAGTGATGTTGCCTCACATAGGATGATGGTGTATCTTGGAAAAAAAATACGAACAAGCCATCCTCAATCATACTTGTATTTTCTACTATAAAATTATGCATCATTTCCTCAATTCGAAAGCTTACAATTATGTCGTCTAGAAACGAGATACAACAGACCACATTCTTTCTTTACTTAGCTCACAGACTTTTATCAACATTTTAGAAAAAAATTATTTAATCATACTTGTTTTATAAAAATCAATGATGTGATTTTGGAGGAATATATTGCTGGCGGATTTGCACAGAAATCTGTAATATCTAATGAAAACTCGTTACTAAAAAAGAATAGAACATACTTTTGGCTCGAGTAATTCTCAATGATTTTTGGATGTTATTTTTGCTTCTGCCTCGCGTGTGCTGTATTTTATTATGAGACAGTTGATTTGAAATAGGGAAATTCCTAGGAACTTTGACATTTGGTTACATCTGAATAGGTTCTTTTACTCATACATTACTCAAATTACTTTTCAAGCATATGTTCGAGTCTACACACATTTTAGTCTCCATTAATCGAAAACATCGCATTCTATCGACACACCTTCAGTTAATGTTACTTTCTCTTGCTTTGAATCATTGTTTTTAGAGCCTGTGGTGTTTCCGTTGTAGTGATGTGCCTCACATAGATGATGGTGGATCTTTGAAAAAATACGAAAACACGCAATCTCATCATACTGTATTTCCACTATAAAATTATGCTCACTTTCTCAATTCGAAAGACTTTACAACATTATGACCAGTCTAAAAACGAGATACCAACAGACACTTCTTTTGACTTAGCTCCACAGGACATTTTTATCAACATTGAAAAAAATTATTTATCACTACTTTGTTTTTAATAAAATCAAGTGTGATTTTTGGAGGATATATTTTTGCTGGCGGATTTGACGAATTGTAACTATTCTAAATGAAACTCCGTTACTTACAAAAGAATAGAACTACTTTTGCTCGAGTTATTTGCTCAATGATTTTGGACATGTTATTTTTTGCTGTGCTGAAATTTTATTTAATGAGACAGTTTGATTTGAAATAGGAAATTCTAGTGAACTTTGACATTTTGCTGTTCATCTGCAATAAGGTGTCTTACCATTAAATACTCAAAATACTTTTCAAGACCATTTGTTGAAGTCTACACACATTTTAGTTTCCTTAATCGACATCGCATTTCTATCGACAATTCAGTAATGTTACTTTCGTCTTTCTTTGAATTCATTGTTTTTCAGGCCTGGTGTTTCCGTTGTAGTTGATGTTGCCTCACAATAGATGATGGTGTATCTTTGAAAAAAATACGAAACCAACGCAATCTCAATCATATTGTATTCACTATAAAATTATGTCATTTCCTCAAATTCGAAAGCCTTACAAAATTATGTTCAGTCTAGAAACGAGAAAATACCAACAGGGACACATTCTTCTGACTTAGCTCCACAGACATTTTATTCAAATTGAAAAAATTATTTTATCACTTTACTTGTTTTATAATAAAAATCATGTGTGTTTTGAGGATATATTTTGCTTTGGCGGATTGACAGAAATTGTAATATTCTAAATGAACTCCGTACTTAAAAAGAATAGAAACTACGTTTTGCCTCGGAGTAATTTGACTCAATGATTTGACTATGTATTTTTTGCGTCGCTGCTGTAAATTTTATTATAGAGGACAGTTTGATTTGAAATAAGGAAATTCCTAGTTGAACTTTGACATTTTGTTACATCTGAAATAAGGGTTTGTCTTTTACTCATTAAAATTTAACTCAAATACTTTTCAAGCCATTTGTTGAAGTCTACACACACTTTTAGTTCCTTAATCGAAAACATCGCCATATCTATCGACATTCAGTTAATGTTACTTTCGTCTTGTTTGAATCATTGTTTTTCAGAGCTTGTTGGTGTTTCCGTTAGTGATGTTGTTTGCCTCACACTAGTGATGGTGTATCCTTGAAAAAAAATTACGAAAAACAAACGCAAATCTCAAATCATTACTTGATTTTCCACTATAAAATTTATGCTCATTTCCTCAATTCGAAAGTTACCAAATTTATGTCAGTCTTATGAAACGGAGAAATACCAACAGAACATTCTTTCTGGACTTAGCTCCCAGACATTTTATCAAACATAGAAAAAAATTATTTATCACTACTTGTTTTATTAATAAATCGAATGTGTTGATTTTTGGAGGAATTATTTTGCTGGCGGATTTGGACAGCAATGTAATATCTAAAAATGAGAAAATCTTACTTAAAAAAGAATAGAACTACCTTTTTGCTCGAGTAATTTGCTCAATGATTTTGAATGTTATTTTTTGCGTGTTGCTTAAATTTTATTAATAGAGACAGTCCTTTGATTTTGAAATAGGAAATTCCTACGTGAACTTTGACATTTGGGTTACATCTGAAATAAGGTGTCTCTTACGTCATAAAATACTCAAAATTACTTTTCAAGCCATTTGTTGAAGTCTACACACATCTTAGTTCCTTAATCGAAAACATTCGCATCTATCGACATTTCGTTATGTTACTTTCTTGCTTTATCATTGTTTTTCGAGCTGTGGTTGTTTCCTGTTGTAGTGATGTTGCCTCACAAGATGATTGGTGTATCTTAAAAAAAATACGAAACAAACACGCAATCTCAATCATACTTGTATTTTCACTATAAAATTATGCCTCTTCTCAAGTTCGAAGCTTACAAATTATGTCAGTCTAGAAAACGATGAAATACCAACAGGACACATTCTTTCTGACTTGCTCCACAGGACTTTATATTCACATTGAAAAAAAAATTATTTATCACTACTTGTTTTTATTAATTAAATCAATGTGTGATTTTGGGAGGATATATTTTGCTGGCGATTTGAACGAAATTGTAATATTCTAAATGAAATCCGTTACTAAAAAAAAGAATAGAACTACTTTTGCTCGGAGTAATTTGCTCAATTGCATTTTGAGTTATTTTGCGTTGCTGTAAATTTTATAATAGAGACAGTTTGATTGAAATAGGAATTCCTAGTGACCTTTGACATTTGTGTTACATCTGAATAAGGTTGTCTTTATCATAAAAATACTCAAAATACTCTTCAAGCCATTGTTGAAGCTCTTACACACATTTTAGTTGCCTTAATCGAAACATCGCATTCTATCGGACAATTCAGTAATAGTTACTTTCTCTTGCTTTGAATCATTGTTATTTCAGAGCCTGTGGTGTTTTCCGTAGTAGTGATGTTGCTCACATAGATGATGGTGTATCTTGAAAAGAATACGACACAACGCAATCTCAAATCATACTTGTATTTCCCTATAAAATTTATGCTCATCCTCAAATTTCGATGCTTACAAATTCTGTCGTCTAGAAACGAGAATACAAACAGGAACATTTTCTTTCTGACTTAGCCTCCACAGGACATTTTTCAACATTAGAAAAAAAAATTATTAATCCACTATTGTTTTATAATAAAATCAATGTGTGATTTTTGGAGATCATATTTTGCTGGCGGATTTGACAGAATTGTTAATATTTCAAATGAACTCCGTTCACTTAAAAAACGAATAGACTACGTGTTTGCTCGAGCTATTTGGCTCATTGAATTCTTTGAATGTTATTCTTTGTGCTGTGTGCTGTATCTTATTTGAATAGAAGACAGTTTGATTTGGAAGTAGGAAAATTCCTGTTTGAAACCTTTGACATTTGTGTTACTCTGAAATAAGGTGTCTTTTACTCATAAAATTACTCAATCTTTCAAGCCATGTTTTGAAGTTCTACACACATTTTATGTCCTAATCGAAAAATTCGCATCTTCTATCGACAATTCAGTAATGTTACTTTCTCTTGGCTTTGAATCATTGTTTTTTCAGAGGCCTGTTGGGTGTTTCGTTGCTAGTGATGTTGGTCCTCACATAGATGATGGTTGTATCTTGAAGAAAATACGAAAACAACGCCAATTCTCAAATCATACTTGTCACTTTCCACTATAAATTATGCTCATTTCGCATCAATTCGAAAGCTTACAATTAGTGTCGTCTAGAAAACCGGAGAAATACCAACGATCACATTCTTTTCATGAACTTAGCCTCCATCAGACATATTTTATCAAACATTTAGAACAAATAACTATTATTTTATACACTACTTGTTTTTATAATAAAATCAATGTGTGATTTTGGAGGATATATTTTTGCTGGCGGATTGACACGAATAGTTGTAATCTTCTAAGATGAAACTCCGTTACTTAAAAAATGAATAGAACTTTAGCTTTGCTCGAGTAATTTGCTCAATGATTTTGAATGTTATTTTTTGCGTGTGCTGTAAATTTTATTAGTAGATGGACGTTTTGGATTTGAAATAGGAAATTCCTAGTGAACCTTTGACATTTGTGTTACATCTTGAAATAGTTTTCTTTTACTC
Organism: Schmidtea mediterranea; assembly: GCA_022537955.1. NCBI lineage: Eukaryota > Metazoa > Platyhelminthes > Tricladida > Dugesiidae > Schmidtea > Schmidtea mediterranea. The sequence continues at coordinate 66,613,381 of CM039679.1, read as the reverse complement.
ATATAATTTACTCAAATCTTTTCAGCCATTTGTTGAAAGTCTACATCCATTTTTAGTTCCTTAATCAAAAAACTTCGCTTCTATCGACAATTTCAGTAATTGTACTTTCTTCTGCTTTGCAGATCATTGTTTGTTCAGAGCCTGTGTGTTTCCGTTGTCAGTGATGTTGCCTCCACTATAGATGATGGTGTTATCTTTTGAAAAAATACGAAACAACGCAATTCAAATCATACTTTGTATTTTCCCACTATTAAATTTATTGCTCATTCGCCTTCAAATTCGAAAGCCTTACAAATTATGTCAGTCTAGAAAACGAAGGAATACCCCTACAGACCTTCTTTCTGACTTACGGCTCCACAGACATTCAACATTTAGAAAAAAATTATTTTTCATCTATACTTGTATATAATAAATCAACCTGTTGTGGATTTTGTGAGGATTTATTTTGCTGGTCCGGATTTGACAGAAATTGTTATTCCTTAAATGAACTCCGTTAGCTTAAAAAAGATAGAACTACTTTTGCTCGAGTAATTATGCTTCAATGATTTTGAATGTTATTTTTTGACGCGTGTTGCTGTAAATTATTATAGAGACAGTTTGATTTGAAATAGGAAATTCCTAGTTGAACCTTTGACAACTTTGTTGTTACATCTGAAACTAAGGTGGGTCTTTACTCATAAATATTACTTCAACAGTACTTTCAAGCCATTTGTTGAAGGTCTACCAATTTTGTTCCCTTAATCGAAAACATCGCATTCTATCGGACAAATTCGTAATGTTACTTTCTCTTGCTTTGATCATGTTTTTCAGAGCATGTGTGTTTCGGTTGTAGTGATGTTGCCTCACATAGAATGTGGTGTATCTTGATAAAATACGAAAACAACGCAATTCAAATTATACTTGTATTTCCACTATAAAATTATGCTCATTTCATCAAATTCGAAAGCTTTACAATTATGTCATGTACTAGAAAACGGAAATACAACAGACACCATTCTTCTTGCTTAGCTCCACGAATTTCATCAAATGAGAAAAAAAATTATTTATCACTACTTGTCTTTATAATAAATATCAATGTGTGAGTTTGGGAATATATTTTGCTGGCGGTAATTTGACCGAAATTAATTATTCTAAATGATAACTCGTTACTTAAAAAGATAGAACTACTTTTGCCTCGAGTTAATTTGCTCAATGATTTTGAATATGTTATTTTTTGTGTGCTGTAAAATTTTATTATAGGCAGTTTGATTTGAAATAGGAAATTCCTTAGTGACTTTGACATTTGTGTTACACTGAATAAGGGTGATCTTTATCATAATTACCTCAAATACTTTCAAGCATTGTTGAAGGGTTCAACACATTAGTTCCTTAATCGAAAAACATCGCATTCTATCGACAATTCAGTAATGTTACTTTCTCTTGCTTTGAATCATTGTTTTTCAGAGCCTGTGGTGTTTCCGTTGTAGTGATGTTGCCTCACATAGATGATGGTGTATCTTGAAAAAAATACGAAAACAACGCAATCTCAAATCATACTTGTATTTCTACTATAAAATTATGCTCATTTCCTCAAATTCGAAAGCTTACAAATTATGTCAGTCTAGAAAACGAGAAATACCAACAGACACATTCTTTCTGACTTAGCTCCACAGACATTTTATCAACATTAGAAAAAAAAATTAATTTATCACTACTTGTTTTATAATAAAATCAATGTGTGATTTTGGAGGATATATTTTTGCTGGCGGATTTGACAGAATTGTAATATTCTAAATGAAACTCCGTTACTTAAAAAAGAATAGAACTACTTTTGCTCGAGTAATTTGCTCAATGATTTTGAATGTTATTTTTTGCGTGTGCTGTAAATTTTATTAATAGAGACAGTTTGATTTGAAATAGGAAATTCCTAGTGAACCTTTGACATTTGTGTTACATCTGAAATAAGGTGTCTTTACTCATAAAAATTACTCAAATACTTTCAAGCCATTTGTTGAAGTCTACACACATTTTAGTTCCTTAATCGAAAAACATCGCATTCTATCGACAATTCAGTAATGTTACTTTCTCTTGCTTTGAATCATTTGTTTTTCAGAGCCTGTGGTGTTTCCGTTGTAGTGATGTTGCCTCACATAGATGATGGTGTATCTTGAAAAAAATACGAAAACAACGCAATCTCAAATCATACTTGTATTTCCACTATAAAATTATGCTCATTTCCTCAAATTCGAAAGCTTTACAAATTATGTCAGTCTAGAAACGAGAAATACCAACAGACACATTCTTTCTGACTTAGCTCCACAGACATTTTATCAACATTAGAAAAAAAATTATTTATCACTACTTGTTTTATAATAAAATCAATGTGTGATTTTGGAGGATATATTTTGCTGGCGGATTTGACAGAATTGTAATATTCTAAATGAAACTCCGTTACTTAAAAAAAGAATAGAACTACTTTTGCTCGAGTAATTTGCTCAATGATTTTGAATGTTATTTTTTGCGTGTGCTGTAAATTTTATTAATAGAGACAGTTTGATTTGAAATAGGAAATTCCTAGTGAACCTTTGACATTTGTGTTACATCTGAATAAGGTGTCTTTACTCATAAAATTACTCAAATACTTTCAAGCCATTTGTTGAAGTCTACACACATTTTAGTTCCTTAATCGAAAAACATCGCATTCTATCGACAATTCAGTAATGTTACTTTTCTCTTGCTTTGAATCATTGTTTTTCAGAGCCTGTGGTGTTTCCGTTGTAGTGATGTTGCCTCACATAGATGATGGTGTATCTTGAAAAAAATACGAAAACAACGCAATCTCAAATCATACTTGTATTTCCACTATAAAATTATGCTCATTTCCTCAAATTCGAAAGCTTACAAATTATGTCAGTCTAGAAAACGAGAAATACCAACAGACACATTCTTTCTGACTTAGCTCCACAGACATTTTATCAACATTAGAAAAAAAATTATTTATCACTACTTGTTTTATAATAAAATCAATGTGTGATTTTGGAGGATATATTTTGCTGGCGGATTTGACAGAAATTGTAATATTCTAAATGAAACTCCGTTACTTAAAAAAAGAATAGAACTACTTTTGCTCGAGTAATTTGCTCAATGATTTTGAATGTTATTTTTTGCGTGTGCTGTAAATTTTATTAATAGAGACAGTTTGATTTGAAATAGGAAATTCCTAGTGAACCTTTGACATTTGTGTTACATCTGAAATAAGGTGTCTTTACTCATAAAATTACTCAAATACTTTCAAGCCATTTGTTGAAGTCTACACACATTTTAGTTCCTTAATCGAAAAACATCGCATTCTATCGACAATTCAGTAATGTTACTTTCTCTTGCTTTGAATCATTGTTTTTCAGAGCCTGTGGTGTTTCCGTTGTAGTGATGTTGCCTCACATAGATGATGGTGTATCTTGAAAAAAATACGAAAACAACGCAATCTCAAATCATACTTGTATTTCTACTATAAAATTATGCTCATTTCCTCAAATTCGAAAGCTTACAAATTATGTCAGTCTAGAAAACGAGAAATACCAACAGACACATTCTTTCTGACTTAGCTCCACAGACATTTTATCAACATTAGAAAAAAATTATTTATCACTACTTGTTTTATAATAAAATCAATGTGTGATTTTGGAGGATATATTTTGCTGGCGGATTTGACAGAAATTGTAATATTCTAAATGAAACTCCGTTACTTAAAAAAAGAATAGAACTACTTTTGCTCGAGTAATTTGCTCAATGATTTTGAATGTTATTTTTTGCGTGTGCTGTAAATTTTATTAATAGAGACAGTTTGATTTGAAATAGGAAATTCCTAGTGAACCTTTGACATTTGTGTTACATCTGAAATAAGGTGTCTTTACTCATAAAATTACTCAAATACTTTCAAGCCATTTGTTGAAGTCTACACACATTTTAGTTCCTTAATCGAAAAACATCGCATTCTATCGACAATTCAGTAATGTTACTTTCTCTTGCTTTGAATCATTGTTTTTCAGAGCCTGTGGTGTTTCCGTTGTAGTGATGTTGCCTCACATAGATGATGGTGTATCTTGAAAAAAATACGAAAACAACGCAATCTCAAATCATACTTGTATTTCCACTATAAAATTATGCTCATTTCCTCAAATTCGAAAGCTTACAAATTATGTCAGTCTAGAAAACGAGAAATACCAACAGACACATTCTTTCTGACTTAGCTCCACAGACATTTTATCAACATTAGAAAAAAAATTATTTATCACTACTTGTTTTATAATAAAATCAATGTGTGATTTTGGAGGATATATTTTGCTGGCGGATTTGACAGAAATTGTAATATTCTAAATGAAACTCCGTACTTAAAAAAGAATAGAACTACTTTTGCTCGAGTAATTTGCTCAATGATTTTGAATGTTATTTTTTGCGTGTGCTGTAAATTTTATTAATAGAGACAGTTTTGATTTGAAATAGGAAATTCCTAGTGAACCTTTGACATTTGTGTTACATCTGAAATAAGGTGTCTTTACTCATAAAATTACTCAAATACTTTCAAGCCATTTGTTGAAGTCTACACACATTTTAGTTCCTTAATCGAAAAACATCGCATTCTATCGACAATTCAGTAATGTTACTTTCTCTTGCTTTGAATCATTGTTTTTCAGAGCCTGTGGTGTTTCCGTTGTAGTGATGTTGCCTCACATAGATGATGGTGTATCTTGAAAAAATACGAAAACAACGCAATCTCAAATCATACTTGTATTCCACTATAAAATTATGCTCATTTCCTCAAATTCGAAAGCTTACAAATTATGTCAGTCTAGAAAACGAGAAATACAACAGACACATTCTTTCTGACTTAGCTCCACAGACATTTTATCAACATTAGAAAAAAAATTATTTATCACTACTTGTTTTATAATAAAATCAATGTGTGATTTTGGAGGATATATTTTGCTGGCGGATTTGACAGAAATTGTAATATTCTAAATGAAACTCCGTTACTTAAAAAAGAATAGAACTACTTTTGCTCGAGTAATTTGCTCAATGATTTTGAATGTTATTTTTTGCGTGTGCTGTAAATTTTATTAATAGAGACAGTTTGATTTGAAATAGGAAATTCCTAGTGAACCTTTGACATTTGTGTTACATCTGAAATAAGGTGTCTTTACTCATAAAATTACTCAAATACTTTCAAGCCATTTGTTGAAGTCTACACACATTTTAGTTCCTTAATCGAAAAACATCGCATTCTATCGACAATTCAGTAATGTTACTTTCTCTTGCTTTGAATCATTGTTTTTCAGAGCCTGTGGTGTTTCCGTTGTAGTGATGTTGCCTCACATAGATGATGGTGTATCTTGAAAAAAATACGAAAACAACGCAATCTCAAATCATACTTGTATTTCCACTATAAAATTATGCTCATTTCCTCAAATTCGAAAGCTTACAAATTATGTCAGTCTAGAAAACGAGAAATACCAACAGACACATTCTTTCTGACTTAGCTCCACAGACATTTTATCAACATTAGAAAAAAAATTATTTATCACTACTTGTTTATAATAAAATCAATGTGTGATTTTGGAGGATATATTTTGCTGCGGATTTGACAGAAATTGTAATATTCTAAATGAAACTCCGTTACTTAAAAAAGAATAGAACTACTTTTGCTCGAGTAATTTGCTCAATGATTTTGATGTTATTTTTTGCGTGTGCTGTAAATTTTATTAATAGAGACAGTTTGATTTGAAATAGGAAATTCCTAGTGAACCTTTGACATTTGTGTTACATCTGAAATAAGGTGTCTTTACTCATAAAATTACTCAAATACTTTCAAGCCATTTGTTGAAGTCTACACACATTTTAGTTCCTTAATCGAAAAACATCGCATTCTATCGACAATTCAGTAATGTTACTTTCTCTTGCTTTGAATCATTGTTTTTCAGAGCCTGTGGTGTTTCCGTTGTAGTGATGTTGCCTCACATAGATGATGGTGTATCTTGAAAAAAATACGAAACAACAACGCAATCTCAAATCATACTTGTATTTCCACTATAAAATTATGCTCATTTCCTCAAATTCGAAAGCTTACAAATTATGTCAGTCTAGAAAACGAGAAATACCAACAGACACATTCTTTCTGACTTAGCTCCACAGACATTTTATCAACATTAGAAAAAAAATTATTTATCACTACTTGTTTTATAATAAAATCAATGTGTGATTTTGGAGGATATATTTTGCTGGCGGATTTGACAGAAATTGTAATATTCTAAATGAAACTCCGTTACTTAAAAAAGAATAGAACTACTTTTGCTCGAGTAATTTGCTCAATGATTTTGAATGTTATTTTTTGCGTGTGCTGTAAATTTTATTAATAGAGACAGTTTGATTTGAAATAGGAAATTCCTAGTGAACCTTTGACATTTGTGTTACATCTGAAATAAGGTGTCTTTACTCATAAAATTACTCAAATACTTTCAAGCCATTTGTTGAAGTCTACACACATTTTAGTTCCTTAATCGAAAAACATCGCATTCTATCGACAATTCAGTAATGTTACTTTCTCTTGCTTTGAATCATTGTTTTTCAGAGCCTGTGGTGTTTCCGTTGTAGTGATGTTGCCTCACATAGATGATGGTGTATCTTGAAAAAAATACGAAAACAACGCAATCTCAAATCATACTTGTATTTCCACTATAAAATTATGCTCATTTCCTCAAATTCGAAAGCTTACAAATTATGTCAGTCTAGAAAACGAGAAATACCAACAGACACATTCTTTCTGACTTAGCTCCACAGACATTTTATCAACATTAGAAAAAAAATTATTTATCACTACTTGTTTATAATAAAATCAATGTGTGATTTTGGAGGATATATTTTGCTGGCGGATTTGACAGAAATTGTAATATTCTAAATGAAACTCCGTTACTTAAAAAAGAATAGAACTACTTTTGCTCGAGTAATTTGCTCAATGATTTTGAATGTTATTTTTTGCGTGTGCTGTAAATTTTATTAATAGAGACAGTTTGATTTGAAATAGGAAATTCCTAGTGAACCTTTGACATTTGTGTTACATCTGAAATAAGGTGTCTTTACTCATAAAATTACTCAAATACTTTCAAGCCATTTGTTGAAGTCTACACACATTTTAGTTCCTTAATCGAAAAACATCGCATTCTATCGACAATTCAGTAATGTTACTTTCTCTTGCTTTGAATCATTGTTTTTCAGAGCCTGTGGTGTTTCCGTTGTAGTGATGTTGCCTCACATAGATGATGGTGTATCTTGAAAAAATACGAAAACAACGCAATCTCAAATCATACTTGTATTTCCACTATAAAATTATGCTCATTTCCTCAATTCGAAAGCTTACAAATTATGTCAGTCTAGAAAAACGAGAAATACCAACAGACACATTCTTTCTGACTTAGCTCCACAGACATTTTATCAACATTAGAAAAAAAAATTATTTATCACTACTTGTTTTATAATAAAATCAATGTGTGATTTTGGAGGATATATTTTGCTGGCGGATTTGACAGAAATTGTAATATTCTAAATGAAACTCCGTTACTTAAAAAGAATAGAACTACTTTTGCTCGAGTAATTTGCTCAATGATTTTGAATGTTATTTTTTTGCGTGTGCTGTAAATTTTATTAATAGAGACAGTTTGATTTGAAATAGGAAATTCCTAGTGAACCTTTGACATTTGTGTTACATCTGAAATAAGGTGTCTTTACTCATAAAATTACTCAAATACTTTCAAGCCATTTGTTGAAGTCTACACACATTTTAGTTCCTTAATCGAAAAACATCGCATTCTATCGACAATTCAGTAATGTTACTTTCTCTTGCTTTGAATCATTGTTTTTCAGAGCCTGTGGTGTTTCCGTTGTAGTGATGTTGCCTCACATAGATGATGGTGTATCTTGAAAAAATACGAAAACAACGCAATCTCAAATCATACTTGTATTTCCACTATAAAATTATGCTCATTTCCTCAAATTCGAAAGCTTACAAATTATGTCAGTCTAGAAAACGAGAAATACCAACAGACACATTCTTTCTGACTTAGCTCCACAGACATTTTATCAACATTAGAAAAAAAATTATTTATCACTACTTGTTTTATAATAAAATCAATGTGTGATTTTGGAGGATTATATTTTGCTGGCGGATTTGACAGAAATTGTAATATTCTAAATGAAACTCCGTTACTTAAAAAAGAATAGAACTACTTTTGCTCGAGTAATTTGCTCAATGATTTTGAATGTTATTTTTTGCGTGTGCTGTAAATTTTATTAATAGAGACAGTTTGATTTGAAATAGGAAATTCCTAGTGAACCTTTGACATTTGTGTTACATCTGAAATAAGGTGTCTTTACTCATAAAAATTACTCAAATACTTTCAAGCCATTTGTTGAAGTCTACACACATTTTAGTTCCTTAATCGAAAAACATCGCATTCTATCGACAATTCAGTAATGTTACTTTCTCTTGCTTTGAATCATTGTTTTTCAGAGCCTGTGGTGTTTCCGTTGTAGTGATGTTGCCTCACATAGATGATGGTGTATCTTGAAAAAATACGAAAAACAACGCAATCTCAAATCATACTTGTATTTCCACTATAAAATTATGCTCATTTCCTCAATTCGAAAGCTTACAAATTATGTCAGTCTAGAAAACGAGAAATACCAACAGACACATTCTTTCTGACTTAGCTCCACAGACATTTTATCAACATTAGAAAAAAAATTATTTATCACTACTTGTTTATAATAAAATCAATGTGTGATTTTGGAGGATATATTTTGCTGGCGGATTTGACAGAAATTGTAATATTCTAAATGAAACTCCGTTACTTAAAAAAGAATATAACTACTTTTGCTCGAGTAATTTGCTCAATGATTTTTGAATGTTATTTTTTGCGTGTGCTGTAAATTTTATTAATAGAGACAGTTTGATTTGAAATAGGAAATTCCTAGTGAACCTTTGACATTTGTGTTACATCTGAAATAAGGTGTCTTTACTCATAAAATTACTCAAATACTTTCAAGCCATTTGTTGAAGTCTACACACATTTTAGTTCCTTAATCGAAAAACATCGCATTCTATCGACAATTCAGTAATGTTACTTTCTCTTGCTTTGAATCATTGTTTTTCAGAGCCTGTGGTGTTTCCGTTGTAGTGATGTTGCCTCACATAGATGATGGTGTATCTTGAAAAAAATACGAAAACAACGCAATCTCAAATCATACTTGTATTTCCACTATAAAATTATGCTCATTTCCTCAAATTCGAAAGCTTACAAATTATGTCAGTCTAGAAAACGAGAAATACCAACAGACACATTCTTTTCTGACTTAGCTCCACAGACATTTTATCAACATTAGAAAAAAATTATTTATCACTACTTGTTTTATAATAAAATCAATGTGTGATTTTGGAGGATATATTTTGCTGGCGGATTTGACAGAAATTGTAATATTCTAAATGAAACTCCGTTACTTAAAAAGAATAGAACTACTTTTGCTCGAGTAATTTGCTCAATGATTTTGAATGTTATTTTTTGCGTGTGCCTGTAAATTTTATTAATAGAGACAGTTTGATTTGAAATAGGAATTCCTAGTGAACCTTTGACATTTGTGTTACATCTGAAATAAGGTGTCTTTACTCATAAAATTACTCAAATACTTTCAAGCCATTTGTTGAAGTCTACACACATTTTAGTTCCTTAATCGAAAAACATCGCATTCTATCGACAATTCAGTAATGTTACTTTCTCTTGCTTTGAATCATTGTTTTTCAGAGCCTGTGGTGTTTCCGTTGTAGTGATGTTGCCTCACATAGATGATGGTGTATCTTGAAAAAAATACGAAAACAACGCAATCTCAAATCATACTTGTATTTCCACTATAAAATTATGCTCATTTCCTCAAATTCGAAAGCTTACAAATTATGTCAGTCTAGAAAACGAGAAATACCAACAGACACATTCTTTCTGACTTAGCTCCACAGACATTTTATCAACATTAGAAAAAAAATTATTTATCACTACTTGTTTTATAATAAAATCAATGTGTGATTTTGGAGGATATATTTTGCTGGCGGATTTGACAGAAATTGTAATATTCTAAATGAAACTCCGTTACTTAAAAAAGAATAGAACTACTTTTGCTCGAGTAATTTGCTCAATGATTTTGAATGTTTATTTTTTGCGTGTGCTGTAAATTTTATTAATAGAGACAGTTTGATTTGAAATAGGAAATTCCTAGTGAACCTTTGACATTTGTGTTACATCTGAAATAAGGTGTCTTTACTCATAAAATTACTCAAATACTTTCAAGCCATTTGTTGAAGTCTACACACATTTTAGTTCCTTAATCGAAAAACATCGCATTCTATCGACAATTCAGTAATGTTACTTTCTCTTGCTTTGAATCATTGTTTTTCAGAGCCTGTGGTGTTTCCGTTGTAGTGATGTTGCCTCACATAGATGATGGTGTATCTTGAAAAAATACGAAAACAACGCAATCTCAATCATACTTGTATTTCCACTATAAAATTATGCTCATTTCCTCAAATTCGAAAGCTTACAAATTATGTCAGTCTAGAAAACGAGAAATACCAACAGACACATTCTTTCTGACTTAGCTCCACAGACATTTTATCAACATTAGAAAAAAAATTATTTATCACTACTTGTTTTATAATAAAATCAATGTGTGATTTTGGAGGATATATTTTGCTGGCGGATTTGACAGAAATTGTAATATTCTAAATGAAACTCCGTTACTTAAAAAAGATAGAACTACTTTTGCTCGAGTAATTTGCTCAATGATTTTGAATGTTATTTTTTGCGTGTGCTGTAAATTTTATTAATAGAGACAGTTTGATTTGAAATAGGAAATTCCTAGTGAACCTTTGACATTTGTGTTACATCTGAAATAAGGTGTCTTTACTCATAAAATTACTCAAATACTTTCAAGCCATTTGTTGAAGTCTACACACATTTTAGTTCCTTAATCGAAAAACATCGCATTCTATCGACAATTCAGTAATGTTACTTTCTCTTGCTTTGAATCATTGTTTTTCAGAGCTGTGGTGTTTCCGTTGTAGTGATGTTGCCTCACATAGATGATGGTGTATCTTGAAAAAAATACGAAAACAACGCAATCTCAAATCATACTTGTATTTCCACTATTAAAATTATGCTCATTTCCTCAAATTCGAAAGCTTACAAATTATGTCAGTCTAGAAAACGAGAAATACCAACAGACACATTCTTTCTGACTTAGCTCCACAGACATTTTATCAACATTAGAAAAAAAATTATTTATCACTACTTGTTTTATAATAAAATCAATGTGTGATTTTGGAGGATATATTTTGCTGGCGGATTTGACAGAAATTGTAATATTCTAAATGAAACTCCGTTACTTAAAAAAGAATAGAACTACTTTTGCTCGAGTAATTTGCTCAATGATTTTGAATGTTATTTTTTGCGTGTGCTGTAAATTTTATTAATAGAGACAGTTTGATTTGAAATAGGAAATTCCTAGTGAACCTTTGACATTTGTGTTACATCTGAAATAAGGTGTCTTTACTCATAAAATTACTCAAATACTTTCAAGCCATTTGTTGAAGTCTACACACATTTTAGTTCCTTAATCGAAAAACATCGCATTCTATCGACAATTCAGTAATGTTACTTTCTCTTGCTTTGAATCATTGTTTTTCAGAGCCTGTGGTGTTTCCGTTGTAGTGATGTTGCCTCACATAGATGATGGTGTATCTTGAAAAAAATACGAAAACAACGCAATCTCAAATCATACTTGTATTTCCACTATAAAATTATGCTCATTTCCTCAAATTCGAAAGCTTACAAATTATGTCAGTCTAGAAAACGAGAAATACCAACAGACACATTCTTTCTGACTTAGCTCCACAGACATTTTATCAACATTAGAAAAAAAATTATTTATCACTACTTGTTTTATAATAAAATCAATGTGTGATTTTGGAGGATATATTTTGCTGGCGGATTTGACAGAAATTGTAATATTCTAAATGAAACTCCGTTACTTAAAAAAGAATAGAACTACTTTTGCTCGAGTAATTTGCTCAATGATTTTGAATGTTATTTTTTGCGTGTGCTGTAAATTTTATTAATAGAGACAGTTTGATTTGAAATATGAATTACATTTTAAATTAGCGGAATGTAATTTTTATAATAACTGCAGTATAAAATATCAATATTATCTTAAATATTTACAATACGTTTTCGATTATCAAATAATTAATCTCACTTTTCTTCGCTGTCTAATTCAAGTTATCTGAAATTAATTATATATATATTATCTAAAATAATGTAAATTACTTCCAAATTCTGAATTATTATTCTTTCAGTTTTACTATGGATGAGGAAGTAATTTGTTGTTTAACCTAATTGATTATTTGTCAACTTTCGTTTTCTATTTAGGTAATTTAAACAAATTTTATTTTTTTATTCTGTTTTATTTTATTTTTGTTTTCTATTATTTTTGAATATTTATTCATTTCAAAAAAAGTGGTTATTTTAATTATTTTTACTCGTTTTAAACCTTTTTTAAAATCTTTTTTTATTTTGTTTATTTTACATTACTGATATTTATTTTTAAATTTCATTTTTTTTACTTATGTTTTTATATTATTTGCTTATTATATTTTATATTTTACTTATTTTCACATTTTTATTCTTTCTATATAAGCTTTGAATTTTGAAAATTTTATCACATTTCGCATATTTTTGGAGGGTTTCTAGGTGTTGTGATTTTGATACTATATGGTTTTTACCCATCCAACCCTATACAAATATTTTTCGCTTACCGCTCGTAATTCGTTGATTAGCAAAGTTGGAACTGTATTCGAGTTGGTAGGTCAACTGCCAAAAGTTAGCGCTATTGCTAATGGTTCAATTGACCGAACGATCCATGTGTCCAACGAGCTGCCAATGGAAGGCCTGTGTTCGATTTTGACGTTTAAGTCCTATTCTGTTCTTATCTCATCTGAATGCTAGTCTGTACTATACTATCATTGTCATTATATCCATTCTCATCGCTGTTCGTGTTATTGGTTTTTCTATGCCTGTACATCCTTTGTTTTATTAAATGTCTTCACAGTGTTTGACATAAACAAATATTTAAAATTTTTTTTTATCTGCATGACATTTGATAAAATCAGGGCGCACAAATTGTAAATATACGAAAAATCAGAAAAAATAGCCTACTTAACATTAAATAATTTGAAAAATAGAAAAATACAAGAAATATGTGAAAAATAAATAAAAACATTTAATTAAAATCAAAAAACATTAAATTTTCGCAAAATTAATCAATTTCATCAAATTGGCTTCAAATTCATAGAAAACGCTTATATTCTAGAAAATTACTTTGAGAATTAAGGTTAAAATATAATTAGAAACTTTAACAAAAAAGAATCACGAAAATCTTACAACTAGGGGAAAAGTGAATAAATTTGGTAAAAGCGTGTAGGCGTTTTGTTTTACCGCATCAAAAAAATGCCTGTAAAATGCCGTTATATAAGTCGATGCCAGATCAACACAATTTAATGCTATTTTTCAAGAAATTTTTATTAAATATAAAGGAATCATACCAAAGTAAGGGAAAGTCTCTTTATTTTATATTATTATTATTATTTTATCTTTATTTTTATTTTTATGAAAGATTTTAGGATAGGTATAATCGTATTTGAAAAGATTTTTATATAGGAAACTCTATTTAGGTTGTCACCTGTAATGTTTAGGCCTATAAATTTATCGGTTGTGTATATTAAAATATTTTTTATTCAAATAATATGATTTGATTATTTTTAATTTTTTCGCTTCTATGGTACTTGACCTATACGAGATGCCTCGTGACCAATATTTACCATCCCTCGAGAAAAGTTAATAATGAAGTATTAATAATTATCGTGTATTGTATTTAATATTATTATTATTAGGCTTAACAATTATCAATAATTTCATAAAATTACCTTTTATCTAAAAACTTCTTGAAAATCCAAATGATTCAAATCTGAGCGTTATTTTATCCATCATTATTATTATTTTATTGACCATTATTATCCTACGATCACATGCATGCAAGTCAGAAAAATTAAATTCTCACCAACTAGTTTAAATCTAGTACTTCGGCGTGGGAGGTACCCGTAGTGAATGGTAGTTCGCCGGGTCAGATCTCCTCTCCAAGAACCTCAACGCCAGATCCTCTGTAGAGAGCGAAAGATCTTGAGGAAGATTTAAATAATATAAAAAGAATGAAGAATATGCTAGCAGAACTACTCAGAGGGAAGATGTATATTTCCGTGCAATGTGTGTTATTATTATGTTAACTCAAAGAAAGAAAATAAATGGAGTGAATTTTATTGTCATAGAAGAAAAATATCTGTCAAGAATGAGAGTTAACAAATAAAATATTAATAAAAGTTGATATTCCCAATTAGAAAGAAAAAGAAACAAAATGAAAGCTGAAAATTTGCAAAATATATACTGATTTCTGAAACTGTGTCGAGTAATCATAATAATTTTTTTTGTTATTTTGAATGATATATTAATAAATTTTATAAAATTATTTCAGGTTATTTTATAATCATAATAATTATTCTTATCATTTTTAATAATATGTTAATGAATTTTATGTAATTATTTTCGGCTTAATTTCAGGAAATTTTCGAATAAAAATTTATTATTAAGTCAATTATTATGTTAGTAAATGTATACCTTTTATACATAGTTTCAGGTGAACTTTCATGTTCATTGGCATTCGAATTAAAATTTCTATTAAATCCCTATGAAAATTGACTATCATCGAGCCAATTATTTATTTGCAATGTACCAAAAAGAAAAATAAAAGAAAATAATGATTACCAAAAAATTTATTCTGTAAAAATTAAAGCAACGTGTTAATTAAATTAATCACTTTAATTTTCTTTATTATTATATTTTGATATTAATGCTTGTATTATTTCACCGAAGAAGGCGATCGGAAATATAGTGGCCGAGGCTGCCACGAGAGAGAAAAGACGAATAAATTCTAATGAAAGAATGAGACAGTTTCACCGATTTAATTCGGATATTGATCCAAGATTGTCGAGAAGAATCGACTATATTTCTGAGAAAAAAGATCTATTCTTGAGATTCAATAAAATTTGAGTTCAATTCCAATTTTGTTTTATTTTTTCTTATTGTTTCAAATGAGAACAACTACTCAAGTATTGAATTCGGCCCTAGAAACACTATAATAATATTACTAAATATAATATTTATCTTACCGGTCATCCACAACCTTGCCACCAAGAATTCCAACCACGTGGAGATGTATCTTGAACAGAAAGGGGGATAATCTGTAAAAAACTCCAAATTTGTCGAAAAATTGCTAAAATCCTAAACCTAAAAAATTTATAAATGAATCAATAATAATTGACCTACATAAATCTTACCTCTCACCGATTAGTGGTGTTAAAATTAAACATTTTTTTTGAGATCTAAAAATAGAAACTAATGAATTCCTCGGCTTTGACCAATAGGAATTTTACCGTACTTTAGGAGGGTAAAAGGGGTCGGATTCTGAGGTTAAAAGGGTTTTTATTTCTTTGGGGCGTTCAAATTAATTACCAAAGACTTCCCATAGATGTTACCCAACTTTCGATTTTAATGTAGCTTTTAATTAAAAGTAAACGAATCGAAGTCAAAATCGATGAATCTATTTTTTATTATTCCCAAAACGATCCTCGATTCAATCTAAAATTTTTTTTAAAAATTATTTTAGTGCAGCCAAATAATAATAAAACCGTGGATGTGGAAAGATTCAGACGGGACGTAGCCAATTATCACAATGAGGCCCTGAAACAGAGCCAACGTGCTGAGTCAATGATCCAAAGATGTTGTCGGATGGAGGAGACCTGGACTCGGCCGGAGCAGGCGACGAAATTGAAACAAAAAATGAATTACTCAGAAATTAACAAACGGAGATGATGGCCGAACTCAACAAGTTAAAGAAAGAAAATTGTCAACTAAAGTTGCAGGAAACGATCAAAGCAGAGATCGGACATCACCCCAGTAAAGCGGAAAGGGAAAGAAGTCGCCGATTGAAGACCGCTCGTCTACTGGGGAAGATAAAGAAATTTGGACCTTCATCTTCTGACATTCTCTAATAATCTTAATTCAATTTTTATAATAATCAATAAAATGTTTTGGGATTTAAGTCGATGGTCGTTTTGAAATCATTTAAAACATTTTATAAACAGCCCCTTTAAAACAAAATATAGTGATCAAAGGATAGATATTATTTCGATTAAATTAATAACAGAGGGACCTATAATTAAAATGAGCATGGATACCTTCTATGGTATCTAGTGAACCCAAAGGTTTTCTAGGGTGTTAGCACTCATGGTAATATGGCTCACCTTTTACTAGAAACCGCCCATTGGAATACATTTCGAACGTCATTTTGACGGCTATCCAATGGTTATATCACTTGTGCGCGCATCTGGTGGGAACCTCTTGCAAACGACCACGAAAATCTTACATCTTTTACCCATCAGGTGCCCAGCAACAGTATCTCTCATACCCTTAATCCCATTATAACTAATATATTCCTTATTATTATTGTTAGTATTGTTGGCGAATAGGGTTGGTTTTTTATTTATTTTTTCTAGGGTTTTTTGTGCATCTAACCCCTAAACGCCAGCAGGATTATGATTCTATCCCTCCTATGTACCCATGGTGATTGCCATGTTGGTACTGTACATAGAGGTTGAAAATTCATGAGCAGGTGAACTCCATTTCTAGAACTACTCCTCATGATATTTTCACTTTCGGGTTCTGGACTGCCGATGGAAGGCCTTACGTCTTTCTTTTCCTATATCCGGGTCCTTACTCGCCTATTCTTACAATTTCTATACTTATTTATCATCTTTACCCATTATTTGTAAATGTATCCTTCAAAAATTTGGGCAGCGTTCCTCCCTTATTTTTGGATAAATTTCCTATTTCATTTGTTTAATCACGGAATCGACTACATTTTTCCTAATTTACCTTTATCTTTCCCTATATTAAAATTTTGATCAACAATTCCTTAATTCCCGGTGCGTTTCCCATGATTTTAAGTAATTATAACCCTCTGCGATCACTTCAATAAACATTTCTCTCTTCTGTCAGATTATATCATTCAACCTTTGGAAAACTGCTTTCAAATTTACATTTCTGCACTAACCTATCCTTTTCTACTCGATTTTTAATTAATTTTCCGTAATTATTTTAAATTTTCCCTGCAAAACTTTAATCCCACTTAACTATAGTCGCACTTCCCGAATTTTATTTCGACTCGCTCCGGCCACATTTTCAGCAGCCGCCTCGAGTATACAACGGCGCCCTGCGTAGCGGTCCTGTGCACAAAGCCAGAACCGACTGCGAACTGCCGAGGGGTTCACGAGGCATGACCCACGAGCTCAACTAAGGGTTTTCACCCACTAGCCGGCACACGGTCCGTCCCATGAACCATCTATTGAAATACTTATTATAAATAAGATTTTAGGGGGATTTGTCAGTGGCACCAAAAGATTCCACGACCATCCAGAATAAAATCAAAGTAACAAGACTTCGAAATATATATTTATACAAAAAATAACAGTACTTACAATCCACAATCATGCAACCAGATTTGAAAAATTGGCATAAAAACTTTGTCTGACTGAAAAAATGTCTAAAAATTTGTAGTCTAGAATTCTGTAAGTCTGTCTAAATTTTTTGTCTGAAATTATGAAAATGACTGCCGTATATATAGTATTTTTGTGCCTGTGTGCGACCAATGGGCGATTTTTCGCGATTTTTAAGGTTTTTTAATTATTTTATTAATTTCAAAATATTTTTGTAATTTTTTATATATTTTTCTTTATTTTTTGATATATTAATATTTTATTGTTGGATTTTATTTTTATTATTGTTTTCTTAAAATATTATTTTTAAACCCCAATATTTTGTTTTCTGGTCGCCTCTTCTGCCTGTGTTTTTTCTAAACCTTATTTTGCAAGGTTTTGGCAGTTTATTTTATTTTTCGTATGTTTCTTTTTGCATCTGTAGGCATTTTTCCGAATTTTTATTAATTATTTGTTTTATTTAATTTTTGTTATAGTTTTAATTTGTTTTAATTAATATTTTTTATTTTATTTTTGATCTCTTCTTGCGGTGAGTGCTTATGTTACGGCAGCCATATTGACAATTTCCAAACTACATTAATCATTTTGTTCTAACTTATACAATTTTCACCTTTTTGTTTAAATTGGTTTTGTAATTTTGGTTTTAATTTTGGCTCTAAGCCCAACAGTATTATCATCATTACTGTCATATATATTATTCTCATATATATTATTCTTTTCGTTATGATTATTATTATTATTATGATTATTATTATTATTATTATTATTATTATTATTATTATTATTATTATTATTATTATTATTATTATTATTATTATTATTATTATTATTATTATTATTATTATTATTATTATTATTATTATTATTATTATTATTATTATTATTATTATTATTATTATTATTATTATTATTATTATTATTATTATTATTATTATTATTATTATTATTATTATCATTACCCTTATTATTAATATTATTATTCCTATTGTGATTGTTATTATTATAATTACCATTACCCTTATTATACGTATTATGTCTGATGAGTTTAACTACTTTCCCTACTTGATCTTCAAATTTAATTCAAGACGAAAGTAAACAACAAACAAACAAGTAAAAAACAACGATGATTATTTCCATTACACCTTTAGTTATTTTTATTGTAGATTGCCACTGGTGATTTTTGTTGCTCCATCAACCAACTTCGATTCGACTTGCATTAATCGAAGCCGGGCTCGTTCGGTCTTTCCCGGTTTATGTTTCTTTTGGTTGGTTTGTCCACCATTGTTGGTCGCCTCCCGTTCTCTATAGGCCAATTGAGTCGGGCAAACACCAGGGGATACGGTACAGCATTTCCCTCCTAGCTGGCCGACAGTGCAGTCTCCAAGGCTCGGATTTGCGTTTTCTGAGCCTGGTTTATCTGACTTGCTTCCTTCAGGGTGGCCCGGCAGCATCCAACTTCTGGAAAATCTTCTTCACTCGTTTCGGCTCGAACCATGTTGATTTGAGCTTTTGAATTTCACGACTAGACTCTATTAATCGTCGAGTGAGGTTACTTTCTATTCTATTAGTGCTTTCCTGACTATCTCGGCGGTTATCCGTCACTAAATCAATTAAAAAATTTTGACTAGGTTTTCAACATATGTAATTTAGTTAGTACAATCATGACATCTCAAAGTAATCACTTGGGGTTTGATTCTAACATCTTCGTTCTAGAGTTTTTTACGAATTGCACTTGCTACTATTCATACCACCATAGATCGATAGGGAGAGTCTGTTCAGCAGTTCCATCATTCACCACTTTTATGAATATAATTTAGGACTTCATCAGCAATTACCAAATAACCCGGTGTTACTATGATAACTATTGTCAGTACAAATTCACGTCGATAATTATTATAAGTTAAATGAGATTATTAGTGGATTACATTTGGATTAGTTAAATTGACTAAAATATTGATTTCACAATTTTAATTTTCACATATATTTTGCGTGAGTTTTAAAGCTTGTTTTTAATCTTATTAATTAATCTTATCAATCTTATTAACTACTTTTAGTGACTATTGAACATGATTTGATTAATAAAAAAAATAAATTCAACTAGAAGAATTTTATTTGTAAAATACGGTGCGGCGTAATTCATTTGTAAGATATCTGTTTCTTGAATCGAGGTTTCCTCAATTGAGAGCTCACATGAGTATAATCTCTTTCTTGTTGTTGCCATTCTAGACGTTCCAGCATGTCCGGGTGAATTTGATCGTCGGGAACCGCTACCTGAGTCGGGGCCATTTGAGTTTCCAAGGCCGGATCAGTGAGTTCGTATGAAACATTATTTTCCGGAGCCTATACGCCTGAGCAAGGGATTCTGCCTGCAGCGATTTCGAGGTTTATTCGGCACAACTCTCTTCGGGTCATCCGACGTCGGTGTTGTAATTATTTATTCTCTTCTCTAGACGTAGTTATTAAGATTCGACTCTCTGACAGACCTCTTTGGCGGGATTTCTTCCAGGCTCCTCTTGGTGGCGATACTGTGGATGTTTATATCTTCCAGTGATCCTGGTGGGGCTGACTGCGTAGCGACCGTATATCCGTAGTCCCATAGAATTTGCCGACATTGGACAGCCATATTTGAGTTTAATTTGATGATTTTTCTCCCTTGTTCTGATGCATGCTGCTCGATCTCGATTTCTCGTGATTTTCGATCGGGTTGATAATAGTTATTACATTGCACGTTATGATAATCGTAAAAGGTAATATGACGTAAACACAATTCCTTACTTTCATGTGTGGAAAGTTGTGGTAATAATTCTGGCATCATGAAAGATGTGTTTGATGCATTGACGGTCTTCTGAGGGGCTCCTTGTCTCTGCTGCTCTCTGAACCTCTTCGCTGGTCTTTGATTTGCGTCTAGGGTTTTTTCGTAGTTCATATTAATAATAATTCAAGTAACATCGAGAGAGCTTATATAGTATACTCTCTTCTCTCGCTGTGTCACCGACCACGTCATTTCAAATGCTGTCAGGCATTTTGTCATTGTTAAATTTTTGTTGCTGGTCTTTGATATTAGTTTGGTGAGAGTATTCTCTGGTATAATTGTTGTCTGGTTACTTTGTGACAAGGTCGTTATTGAAAATCATTCTTGCGCGGTATTGTCTAGTATAGTAATCTTATGGTTATATCACAGTTGTAATTCTTGCATCAGCCTTATCTGGTTCGATCGATATTCTTGCTATCATTGTTATCATTGTCTAACTATTTAACGTGGTATAGTTGGGCGGTATCATGACTTGATTTGTCAATGCAATCCTGCTTCAATATTATTTCTATCGTTGTTAGTGTCAACAAAACATTTCTATCGAGGTTGATATTAGATTTACTTTCGTTATGGATTTCTACAAAAAAACATTTCTATCATTATCAATTTTAAATCCTATGATTGTCAACCTAATCTTGTTTCAATATCATTTCTATCGTTGGTAGTACACATTTTACTTACCTAATGAATTTATTGCCCCTCAACAAAATATCTCTGCCTTGGTCAATATCAGATTAACTTTCGTTATGGTTTTCCTATTCTTCGTTATGCTCAACAAGAACATTTCTATCATTACTAAATTTATTTTTGTTATCTGTTTCATTTAAATTTCATTTTTATGGTCTCCTTCAAACTTTGGAGTGGTCTGCGATCTCCCGTTAGTCATGTTATTGTTATTATTAAAAATTTTTTTTAATGGTTTGTATAGCTTGAATAGGGATCTTATCTAATTCGTTTAGGTATCTTTATTTACATATCGTTTTGGTTCACCCTTGCAGCTATAGTTTTAATTTTTCATTTAATTGGGTTTACTATCCAAATTTATTAATTAAATGGACCTAGATATCAATAACCTTTCTAATTGACCCTTACATTTATAACTAATTCGCGCCTTCCTCAAAGTTACGAATTTTTCTGATTTTAATTTGTAACCTATCGGGTCGCTATATTCTAACCGTAAGCTTAATTCAAATTCCTTTGGGGTGAGCGTGATTATAGTTCTACTAAATTTCAACATTCGATTTTAATAAGAGAATCTCGCTGCAACAATTTTAAGTTATTCCCAACTTCCCGTATCTTTATATGACCTTAGGGTATTGATTGTGTTTATATTATCGTTAAGAGTTCCCACTGGACTACTCGATGCTCAGTATTTTAGCCGATTTGTGTGATTCAGTTTAGGTCGATTTTTCTAGCGTTGAGTGAAAGATGAGCAAGCCAAAAGACTTGTTCCCCGATCTCCCACCACCACTATAGAATATCATTTTACGTTCAGATTCGCCATTTAACACTGGCGAACCCTCACGATCACAGTTCCGTTGCAGATGAACTGCGCTTATACGGATCCGTTAATTGTGTATATTGGCTTTCTTGTATCGTGTATTGGCTCTGGACCGGAGAATTTTTCGATATAATTTCAGTTATAATATACTAGAATAATATACCTGCTCAAATATATATATTTCATCATTGGCAATAATTACATTCATAAGCATAGTCATAATTAATCATCGATAATGGATACATTTATAATCATTCAGCTATAATTTCTCACTTCCTTTAACGGGAGTCCTTGCACAAAGTTGGTTCTGTAAAGAAAATTTCTCTCACACAAGTTTCCTGTATCACATAAAAGCGCTTCTGTTTAAGATAACCGTATTGTGCTAGTGAACAACGGTAAGAGCTTTTCACCAGGAAAAAGCGATTAAAATTATGTAAAAATGAATCGGTATATATACTTATTTTGTGACCCTAACCTTGCGTATTATTTTTAGTGTGATAAAACAAAATTTGACCTTGAATTTATTTGTAATATCTACTTCTAATTTTATTGTTTTTCTTGGATTAAATATATAATTTATCTTTATTATTTTTTAATTGAATATTTCTAATTAGAAATATTTTATTTTTAACCTGTTTATTCGTTAAAATACTGGTTTCTGGTCATGTTCTCGTGTTGTTTTTATGTTAATTTCATGCGGTTCTTGATACATTTGTATATAATTTTTATTTACTTTTATGTTTTTCGACTTTATATTTAATTATATTCTTCCTCATGTTTTAGGGCTTTTTACTTGGTGTTAAAAAGCTCTGATTTTAAATCTGCATTGTTGTGTTTGCATGCTATTTCCGATTCATTTAAACAAACTCGGTCTTGGCCCAACAGTTATATGGTTTTTTCTGATACTTTTGGTTGGTTTTTGGGTGTTGAAAATTTTTTACACTATATTGTTGTTACCCAAACAACCCCATACAAATATTATCTCTTACTACTCGGCACCCGTTGCTAAGTATCGTTCGAACTGTTTTCGGGTGGAACTGCTGTCTTGTGTTAGGGATTTTACTATGCTCTGTACACCCTTCGTGATTTTAAATATCCCTAAAGTATCTCTATTAATCCTGTCACTATTATAAATACTATGGTCCTTATTATTGTTATTGTTATTGGTATTATCATTAATAATATTACATGTACTGTTCTTATCAATTGTTATTGCTATTATTATTATTGTTATAATTATCATTATCCTTATTAGTATTATTATTGTTATGGCTATGATTGTTCCTATATTTATTGTTGTTACTATTATTTGTCTCGTTCGTAATTATTATTATAATCACCCTAACTATTATTATCATTATTTTTATCATTATTATTCCACGTCTATTTATTATTATCTTTACTATCTAAGTTATTAATATCATTATTATCATCCTTATTATTATTATCCTCATTATTATTATCCTAAATTAATGAAACGAAAAGTAAAGGAATTTGGTGCTCCGTGCAAAGTCTTATCAACATATAATTATTTCTATAGAGAAAAGTTGCTCTTTATCAGAAAGTTGATTCAAAAACCTTTTAATATTATGAAAAAAATGTCATTCCTATCCAATAATCTCTCAGTTCCTGACAAACAAACATGTTGAAAGGTTGCGAAATGATAAACCTCGATATAATGGGATATGGAAATATTCGAAAACCATCAACCTATAAACCATATATGAACTTGAAGAAAGCATTTGAATAGTCAAACAGATCCATTCACCAATTCCAAGAAAATATAAACATTTTAGGAAAAAACATATATTTAATAATAGATCATGGAGGATTGAGTTGCAGTTCCAAATCAAAACAGCCTATCAATTTAATCAACTGAATATTCAAATCATCAATGCTCTTAAAGTAACTCTGCAATATAATTCCGATGTAGATTTTATCGTGAAATGGAAGGATAAAGTTAAAATCTTTCCTTCATCAGTTTTACCTAACTAAGAGAAATTATAATTTAAAGTTTTTTCTGTTTTTAAATAAATTGTCTGTAATATCTGTGATGTTTGAGTTTGAACTTCTTTCCATCTGATTTTTATTATTTATTCTTTTGTACTAATGATGATACATATCATGTTCTTTAAGAATAAAATATTTTATTTTAATCTGTTATGCTAATTTTCATGTTACATGGGTATTGAAGTGTGTCTTACTATAAATCCACCCTATAGTGACACCTTATCTTGATACCATTTTTCTAATTCGCCGAAGCTTATTTTTGTTGGTCCATTTTTTTCATTTCTTAGTTGAGTTAAATAATTCGCCAATTGAAACTTGTTTTTAATATTAAATAATTTTTTCTTAGTTGTTCGAGAATTTTTTCCTGCTTTATATTTAAATCAAAAGTTTTTTTATTTCTTGTTTGATTTCATCTGAATAGCGATCACTTTTAACAACATTGGCATGTTCGTGTTCTTCTTCAGTTCAATAAACAGCAACTTCCTCACGATCATTTGGAACGCAGATTTGTATGCAAGCTGGACATTGTTCGTCTCTTCTCTGAGCTTTGTTACATCTAAAATATATATTTTTATCAACGTTTGTTTTTTTTGGAAATGAAAGCTCCATGTTTCTTTTTTATTAATTAAAACCATGGCTTCAGCTTTACTGGCACAAATCTTTTACTCTTCCCAATTTCGTTGTATTTTCGTTCTTTGTTGGTTGAAAACGTTTGGTATAATCGATTCAGTTTCTGAATCAGAGAAATAGGGTGCTAATGTGTTTTCTGCCATATTTGAATAACAATTCAATTTTATTTAGATATATTTATATTTTTACTTATTTTAGATAATTCAATTAAAAAAAGGTAATTTAATTTAAGTCTAATAACTTATCAATTAAAGGTTTATTCTGAAATATTTAATTTAAAAAAATTGATGATTTAATTTTCTGCTTATAATTTAATTTAAATACTGATAATTGATTTATTATACTGCCAAAATTATATTAAAACTGAAAATTCATTAAAAATACTGATAAAAAAATAATGAATCTAAGTATACTAAATATTTATTTTTTCTACTAAACAATTAAATAACATACAGATAATTTATTTAAAATACTGATAGATCAGAATAATATATAAATATAATTGCATGCATGCTCGACATCTATAATTAAAGGATTTTGATTCTTGTATATTGCAACGTATATTGCAACCGCCATTATTTTCCAGTTATTTTAATTCTCTTCAAAAATTTGTGCAGCTTTCCGCCAATATTTTCCATCTCAACTTCAAATACTTTATTTAATCCTTAAATATTATTTAAAATATTCATTTTTTTCTTTTATTTTGGTCGTTCGGATTAATCTTTTTCCGATGGCTATCCAGTTTTCGCGATTTCTCGCTACCTCTTCCTTTTCTTTGTCCTTAGGATCTATTTGTGTTCATATTGTATTTAACAAGTGTACACTTGAATACTCGGTGTCAGTAATTTTGAGTCGATTTTTATTTGAAAGTTTTGTCGATTTTATCGAAATGGGGTGCAAGAAAGTTTAGCCAAAAGACTCACTCTCGAGCTACATTCCTTCACTATTTAGTTCTATGATTTGACGTTCGGGCCCGTCGTTACGTAGGACTATAATCTCACTAGCACGATCTGTTGGCGGAGAAACCGCACTTACACAGTTCGATAGATATGTACGATTTTACTTGCTTGCAATGTTTTGACTGTGGACTGGAAAATAAATAAATAAATAATACCATTTTAAGCGAATAAGTTTCATTCAGGTAAAAGCTTCGATGGATAACATACATTCTTCATTGAAATTCTTTATTTCTTATTTTCATCATCAATTTTCATGAATAAAAACAATTCGCATACAGAGTATTGCACACTAAGCATTTCCCTTGAAAAAATAGGGCTACCAATAGCTTTTGAAAAATAAGACTGAAAAGTAATACACCATAAAAAATCAGTCTGAAAATTAATGAAAACACATCAGTATATATACCTATAATTTGATCCTAACCTTTCCTGTTATTTTTATTGCGATAAAACAAAATTTGACCTTGAAATTATTTGTGTTATCTAAATCTAATTTTTGTTATTTTCCCAATTCTAATCGTCAATTTATCTCTTCTATTTTTAATTGAATTTCTTCAACCAAAAATATTTTACTTTAATTTGTTTTATTCATTACCTTTCTACTTCCATCTAAACTACCGATTTTCGGTCAAATTTTCTTGTTATTACGTTATTTTTTATGTAAATTTCGTGTGGTTCTTAATGCATTTGCTATTTTTAAAATTTTACTTTTGTGTTTTTGATTTTATATTTATTCATGTTCTCTCAATTTTAAGGGTGTTTAGTTGATGTGATACATTGTATTTTAAGTAATCTTGGTGCTGGGTTTTCTAGTTATATTACTGATACATATAAACAAATTTCAAGGCCGTTTGTGTTCTGACCCAACACTTTTCAAATGGTTGCTTTACTTTAAAATCACACTTACCTTTGGTTACTTTTTTCAAATTATTATAATACTTGGTGCATATCGACGCATCCACATTTTTTTTATTCGACGGCAACGTCAGATTATTTACTCTTCTTGCTGAGATTGAGTCAAAACCTCCTCATTTTACTTGGCTATATATCTACCATCGTTGACATAAATTTAGTATTAGACCTTTAATTTTCATATACGTTTTCAATTTCATTAACCAAGGTTGAGTTATTCTTTGACAAAATTGGGGTGCATCAACTTTCAAATTTATGTCACAAGAACATCATTAAATATTTTCAAAACAATTATAATAGGAGTTATAATAGATCAATAGTAAAAAGTTTTTACTATTAATGATTTTCGTTTCCTTTCCTTTTTATGCTATATACAGGGCCGATCCTGGCGACGGGCGAAAATTGGGGGAAATCAACCCCCGTCGTTAAATTTGGGACATGAGACCGCACAGAGCGGCCGCCTACCCACGATCGGCCCTGTCTATATAATTATATATACGCGTTCCGGTAAAAAAAAATTAGCACAACACCACTGGTAAAAACCAATTCGTCAAATTAATTAATAATAATTTAATTTCTGTTGTTAAAAGCGACTGGACTTAAATAATAAATAGTCATATTGTGCCAAATCTTTAATGTTAATTTAATAACGATATTATGATGTGAGTTATGAGTTAAATTACATGTGTATAGGTCTCATCTACCATTTGACCAATAAGGTAGCAACATGAATGAATCGGATAACAGTTGCATGAAATAGAAGATCAAAACTATAAAACTAATAGTAGTACTAGTTGTTGTGTTCATAGTCGTGGTCGAATACGTAGTCGTATTTGTATTGGGAATGGATGGCATTGAGTGCCGTAACGTGAGACTCGATAGCTCTGTGTTAGAGATCAGTATATAGTTGTCAAATAGAAACTATGTCCTGAACGTGAGGTCAATTCTTACATAATGTGCAATCATTACGAGGACACATCTTACTACTGTAATTATCAGTTTTGCCAGTCAATTATTGCAATTATATATTTTCTATAATTATTTATGAATTAAATAATAACTTTAAAATACTTCATTAATTCAAACAAAATTCTATACTGGTATACATTATCAGACATAATTTATTAGTGAAATAGTATTGCCAGTGGAATGCACAAAATCGGGCCAGGACGAGAAATACACAAACTATTACACAAATACAGTTATCTATGACTGAAACCTAACAACATTTCACCACAATTCTTTATAAAAATTAAGTTTATGTTTTTTGGTCAATAGGAGATCACAGCTAATGCTAATTTATTACAAAGTTTCTATTTCTTCTGCATCCTCGTGAATGTCTGCAGATTTTACGAAACTTGATGGAAAGATCGAATCGAATGATTGTATAAATACGCAAAATTTATCACAAAAAATGACACATTTTAAAATTAAAATCAATGAAATCAGCTCTTCTCCGGCATATCTTGAAGAGTATGCCACTGGGCAATTGGTCTCCTAGGATTAGCAAGCATATCGGACCAGTGCCGAAGTTCTGCTCCTGTAGCATTGCATCCAAGAACTACTCTTCCAATAGGTTCACTTGTTCCAATTCTATCATAATCAACTACTGTCACTATTAAATTAACTTTCTGAAAAAAATAAATAACAAAGTTTGAAATTTAATTATAAAAATAAATTATTAATTTTTGATTTAATTTCTAAAATTTTCAATTAACATTATTATTTAATCAAGCTTTGTTTTTAAATATATCATTAAATAATAACATTAATCAGTTTGAATAATATTATTATTTTTGGATAGTATTAACTCGTCATATGCTGTCTCGAGTTACTTATTTTCGTATATATAGCGATGTAATCTAGGCGGTAGGGTCCGGTACCGCCATGTCGGTTGCTAAAAAAAGAGTAAGAATTCCACACCGACTCCTAAAGCAAGTTTCACTGATTAAAAATTACCCAATGTTTCATGAGAGTTTTCACTTTTTGCACGATTTTGGATAATACAATAAAAATGGTTGGTTACCTTTGAAAAAATGAAAATTACTTTTAAATTAAAATATTTTTTTAAAAGAAAATTATCATACAGTGTTTCCTCGAAATTAAGACCTACCTCGATTTTTCAGGATGGTTTTAATATAAGACCTTCGAAAATAAGACCTAATGAATAATTCAATGAAATCAAAAGTTGACTTGTTTTTTTACATGGACCTAAGAAACAAAAACTACTGTTGAAAAAGATGTACCTCGTCGATCTATGTTTCTTCAACAGGATACGAAAGTTCAAGAGTTACCTGTGTTTTGGCAATTCGCCTTGATGGAACGAAAGTCCCACCATTTATAATTTCAAAAGGCAAGAGATAAAAATACAATAGGTTTCAGGAATTTATGTTTTTTTAATCGGAAAAAGCAAGGCGCACTCAAGCCGTTATTAGACAATGGATTTAATTAATTCTGCCATCTATTCTTCTAGGTTCTCAAAAATGTCTTTCGGTGTGGTTTTGCCTGAAACTCATGTCACGTGTGTGGGTCACTTTTTGTTAGAAATATATTTAGCTACAATTTTTGCGGTAATTTCTGATAAGTAAATTTGTTGTACTTTTTAGTCTCTGGTATATAGTATGACACATATTTATGTGCAACGGTCTATGGATATGTCAAGAAGTTATATAAATATATAGCGTTTTTACGGTATTCCCCGAAATTTAGGTTAGGAATTTGAAGGTAACAATTACTTTTATAATTTCTCAATGTTTACTATTATAATTCGAACTATTTAGATTTGTTGTAGATTTATTTCAGAATGGAGCGAAGAAATAAGAAACTAATTGCAGACCAAATTATGGAGGCCCTTATGAATTCCAGTGAAAGTGGTTTGAATTTTGAAGATTCTGGCAGTAGCTTTAGCCCGGATAGTGAAAGTGAAGATAATGTAGTGTTTAAAGAGGAAAATTATTTAGAAGAGGAACATGCTGGAAATATTGCAAATGAAGATGACTGTTGGATTGATGTTGAGCCCAAATCAAATAATATAGTTTTAGGTGAAGAAAAAATATCGATTGATTTACCACCTAATGCAAAACTGATAGATTATTTTACGCTACTATTTATAGATGAATTAGTACAGAAAATAGTTACGTGGACTAATGCACGTGCTAAATTTATATTTGAAAACAAACAATTGCTTGCAAAGTCTAACCTTCGTAGATCGAAATAAGTAACTGTTGAATAAATTAAAAAGGTAATTGCTTTATGTATTCTTATGCCTCTAAACAAAAACCTGAATTGAAGCAATACTGGAGCAAATATCAACTTTATTTTCAAAATTTATTGGGAGCAACTATGAGTCGAATAACATTGGAAAATATAATCCGTTGCATGTGCTTTTATGATCATGAACAGTACGATAAATCCAATTGCTTACACAAAATTGAAAATATGGTAAATCATGTTATTGAAAATATTAAAAAAATATACAGCCCTCCTGAAAATTTATCCTTGGATGAAGTTCTTCTTTTGTAGAGAGGAAGATTTGTGTTTCGTCAGTATATTCCAAACAAAAGTCATAAATATGGAAAAAAGTTTTACGAATTATGTACACCTGATGGAGTTTTGATAAATATGTTTATTTATATTAAAAAAAGGTACCGTTACCAATGAAAAAGGACATTCATACGGAGTCGTTGTTTAGCTTATGAAAGAATATTTGCAAAAAGGACACATACTTTATATGGACAACTATTACTGCAGTATAGATCTAGCAGAATACTTATTGGATAATAAGATTAATATGTTTGGAACTCTAAGAGCAAATAGAAAACGCAATCCCTTATTCGTTATAAAAAGTAAGCTCAACCCAGGGGCAATATCATGGAGGCGTAACAGGCAAAATGTAAAGGTTTTGAAATGGAAAGACAAAAGAGATGTCTTGATGGTTTCCACAAATCACAATGCTGATATGGTTATAATTACTTCAAAAAGAGGAAAATAAATTGTAAAAACGAAAATGATTTTTGACTACAACATATACATGCCAGGTATCGATAGATCTAATCAAATTATGTTTTATTATGCATGCCCAAGACGATCAATTCGTTGGTATATGAAGGTATTTTTTCACATGGTCGTTACTGCACTTTGGAATTCGTGCTGGATTTACAACAAAATAAATGTTGAGAAGTCTATGAGTTTTGTATTATTCAGAGAGCAGATTGTTAAAGCTTATTTGGGCAAATCTTCAGTCCCTCAACAATCTTATAGAGCAGAATCCAGCTCATCAAATCCAGCTCACTTTCCAGATATTACAACAGTCACAAGAGATGACATCAGTGCCATAAAGATAAGAAGAGGACTGCAACAAAATATATATGTGGAGTCTGCAGAGACAAAGATGGTGAAGTAATTGAATTATGCCCACATCGATGTTTTAAAATTTGGCATAGCCAATAATATTTGTATTAACTATAAATTTATAATAAATTATAATAATTAAATTTTAATATTTTTACTTTATTTAAACTATATTGTGTCACATATTTGTGACACTAGTCCTGCTCCAAACTCAAGTCACATATAATGTGACATGCAGCTTCTAGCAGAAAAACTATTTTAAAGACTCATGTTACATGTATGTAACACAATATTTTTTTTTCATGAGTTTCTACAGAAAACTCAAAAAATGCTGAACGTGTTAATAAAGTAATATGTTTTGTACTTTTGGTTTTTTTCACGAAAATAAAACATGCATCGAAAATAAAACCTAGCTCGTATTTTGGGTATGAAATTAATATAAGACCGGAAAAACAAGGTACATTTTTTAAAAAATATTGAAATCTGCTCAAATTTTTTATTTTAAAATTTATTTTCCAAAATACACATCAAATAAAATTGTATTGGAAAGCTTGTTTGTTTCTTGTTTCATTTTTGTTGATTCGAAAACTTATCTCGTATTCACGGTAAATTAATTTATATTAATAGTTCTTGTCATTACTTTCATATTAAGAAAGATTTAATTATAGAAGTGGATAATTCACATAAAAATAAATATTTCGTAAATTATACAATTATGGAGACTACAAATTTTGAATTAATTTCCTGGATTTTCTACATCAAAATTCAAGAAAACTGGAACCGGAAATGGAATTCTTGAAGCTCAGCTTAGAGCTGCTCTAAATGATATTAATGAATCACAGTCAGAGACTATCTCCAACTTAACAGAACTCGTTGAACTTCAACTTGGAACGTCCAACGTAAATTTCCAAAGTACAAAACTTTCAATTTTTAAATTTGAAACAGAAAAATTACTTCACAAGTAACTATCAATGGCTAACTGTTATTGACAAAAATGTTTTATGCAAATGGTGTCAGTAATGAGATTTTCAATCATAATTTAAGCTTTATTCTAAACAACACAATATTAAAATAACTTATTATTAGTTAATAAGTAACATCTTAATATTCATCACTGTTTAAAACTTTAAATTTTGAAAGTGCTAAGAGCTCACATTTATCATTTTAGTGACAAAAATGCTCTGTTTAATCTCATGGTTCAAAAAAATATATTTGCGGTCTTCGAAGAGAAAAAAAATAAAGAAAAATGAAACAAAAACCTACAGCAAAGCATATACAAAATTTACAACTGTAGAAAAAGAGGTATTGCTTAGCATTATGAATAAAGCTCATGAAACATATTTGCAAAGTACCATTAGAGTTTTTAATACAGGTTATAACTGAATTAAAAACACTAAAAGCAAGTGGATTTGATGAAATATTAATGGTCATTAAATGACTTACATTTTAAAGAAAGTTTCTTTTATTTTTGTGTAAATATATGCTGTGAAAACCATTTAGAACAATCCGATGATCCTTCATTTGAGAAACCACGGCTGATGAAAAGACATCGTGTAGAAATCAAGCCTTGGATAAAAAGATAACTGAAGAAATTAATTCGCGAAACCAGTAAGGAATTTGGAAATTATAAAAATAATAAGATATTAATATTTAATTTCTTATATCAAAAATGAATAAAATAACTCTAATTAAAAACACGAATAAACAAAATTAACTAAATAAAATGAAACTAAATTTAATAGGCCAACAGCTTATTTTAATCAGATATAAAAAAGTAAGTGTTGAGAATTATAAAAAAAATCCGTACCGGTTGATAAGACATATATAACACCACTAAGCATACATACACGCATACATACACACACACACATATATATAATTCCATTTTATTTTCATTTTATAAAATTCAAAATATTTTGATCATCCTAAAATCGAAAGCCAAAAATTAACGAAAAAATTTAGTATTGACATTTAAATTAATTAATAAAATATCATTTAATATATATTATGATATTTTCACTTACATCCATTTCCTATAATAATAATAATAATAATAATAATAATAATTAATCAAAGAAAGAAGGCAAGGTTTAAATAATTGAAAACACTAACACCATATTCTATATAACATTTCACAATATTTTTCGACCGTCTTATAAATTCTATGAAAATACCGCAACGTAATATGTTGCTATTTTGTGATATTATCAAAATCATTACACATATATACACTATTTAACACATGTAGATAAAAATCAGTTTAGGATTGTTCAACCTGTTGCAACCTGTATGTTCACTAATAAGTCTCAAACTCCAGTTGGTCTGTGTTCTGAACTATTTTACCAATTTTAATGTAATGGATGTAATACCACATACATTGAAGAAGCTGACCGTCATCTATGTAATCGAGTTCTTTAGCATCGTCGACTTAATGGATTGACTCACATTAGTGATAATTTTAGGAAAAGTATGATTAAGAAAATAGATATGCCTGAGTTCAAGATAATTGCAAAAAATCTGAGTAATTATTGGGAACGAATAACTTGTGAGGCGTTTTTGTTAAGATTTTTAAATCCTACAGTTGATGTTCAAAATGATCAATCTACAAGTATTTTGAATGTATTTAAATAATTGAATGTGAATTGTGTATGTTATGTATTTGATGTAATTTTTTAGGATGTTAAAATGATTTAATTATGTAAATAGAATTTTAAATTAATTTTTTTTTAATTTTATTGTTTTTATAAAAACTTGTTTTTAAATCATAAAACAAATCTTTTTTTTCAATAAGGTCTATCAACTTACTACATTTAAAAAGAACAATTATAATTATTATATAGAGAAATTAAGATAGGTAATGAAATTTGGATACAAAGGTCGTTGTGGTGAGTTTTCTAAGTTTTAATATCGAAATCTATATAAATCTGATTGATAATTCTGCAAATCATAATTCCTTCAAACCATTCCTTAAAAAACTTGTTTTTTATAAAGCAATAATGTTTTAGGTTTTTAAAAATTTAATTTACAAGTTTATTTTCTTAAAATTTTTTACAATATAATTTTATATTTTCTGGTGCGATTACGATTATTATTGATCAATATGTTTAAATATTCTTATTTTCTTTTAGTTATTGTTAATGCGCTTTCTAACCTGAAGACCACTGAATAGACGGGCAAAATATATAGTGAAATGTTATATAGAATATATAGTTGGGATTTTTCAATATATAATAATAATGATTATAATAAAAAAAATTAATGAAACTGCAGCATAAATTCCTACTTGTATTTGCTCGAATGGAACTTCGAATGAAAATGACTCATTATAATAAGGATTTAATGTGTATTTTTTTATTGTGGTTTTCTTCTTTTTCACTCGTTTGCCGTTAAGCATCAACGATAATTTCACGTAAGGATCTATAAAAAATAATTTAAAGTAATCAATGGCATATTTATTCAAAGTAGAAACATTTTCCGGATTTCAATTTACCAGTATTTTAAGTTTAAAAACTATTTCACTTATTCAAATTGGCGGTATCGTTTAAAGCTATATTTCCATTTCCGAACGCTCAGTGCTTACGTAAATTTTTAGTTCTATACAACAATGTAGCGGGTATGAATAACTGATCGTTGTACATCATAATATTATTATACGGTTTCAACTGCTTATAACTGGGTCGCTAACAATCGCTTTGAAGGCTTTTAATTTTCCGACCTACCAGATAGCCCAACATTAAGCAATTCAAGTATGACCTGGACAAATTTTTGCACTATTATAAATTACTATTATAAAGTTTATGTTAATGCAAAAAGCTGAAATTTATGGGAAACAGTGCTATAAACATTACTTTACATAGAATAAAATTCCTCGAGAGTTTTGTTTGAATATTAGAAACAAATTGATTTGTATTTGATTTTAATAAATATTTCATTAATTATGGATGTTATAAATAAAAAAGTATTACATCTAACATGCAGGGTAAAAACCACGCATAAAAACCCAATTCAATACCATATTTCGTTTGTATTTGAGTTGAATTTTTTTAATTAGATTTAATTAAAAAATTTTGAGAGATAAAGGTTTTGGAGTTTTAAAAAATAATTTTATACGATTTGAAAATGTTTTGTTTCCAAAATAAATGTTTTTATTTTTAAGGTTTTTGAAACAATTTAAATATGTTTATTAATAACTTAATTTGGTTTGAACATTTATTATTTTCCTTTAGTTTATGTTAATGCAATTTTTAGTCTGAAGAGGATTGATAAACGATCGAAACATATAACGCGATGTTCAATATACTTAGTTGGCGGCTTTTTATCTTTCAGATTATCCGTTAACATTATTTATTGAAAATTGTTTAGGAAACACTATTTAATACCTGACAATCCTCCAACATCCATTTTCTTGAGGTTTTTAGCTTCCAGAATGACGATATTCAACTTTCCAGACGTTGGAACATATCTCAAAGAAAAACAAATGTCTCCTAATCGATTTTCCTAAAATAAAAAGAAAATTATTTGTCACACTAAATTTTATAAAACCGAAATTTTACAAAATGGGTTCCAAATGTTTATACATTGAAATCCTTTGACGTATTTTGCATTTATGATCATTTCTAATTATTTTTGCACCAACAATTATTGACATCAACTTTTGATTTCACTTGAAAAAGGCTGTGCCGAAAATTCGCGAATACCATAAATAAATCTGATTTATATTCAAATTTTGTAGAAAATAGATAATTTATAATTATTTGTCGATATTAAATATGACATAAATAAACTATTGATAAATTCTCAATAGACTTATAATTGAAATATATATAAAATTAAATAAAGTGGCAAACAAACATATTTAGAGTTTTATATATTACATGTTTCAAATAAATAATTGGTTTTTATGGATATATTATTTCTAGTTTGGCCTAAGGTTGATTTAGTCTCACCATTTATCGGATACATGATAATTCGAATATTTCATTGAAATTAGAAGTAAATAAAATGTGCTGCATGTTCTACCTGGCGAAATATGAAATTATATCTAAAAATTTAAAAGACCTCACAGTTGAAACAGAAATAAATAATTGTGGAAGTTTGATTTCAATTGGAAATAATAAAAATCAATTTTAGCCCTTAATTTCTGGCGGGGTGTATTTTGCACATTCGATAATCAATATCGAAAGTTGCAACAGTTAATAAATAAACAATTTAATAAAATCTTATAACTTATTAACTCTATAGTAAATAATTCACCTTTTCATTATCACTGTCAGGTGGGCCGAGTTCCTTCCATTCCTCAATAACTTTGCATAAATCTACTGAACCCAGTGGAATTTGGATTTGCCCAATTTGATCATGCTTTGAAAATCTGTCGAAATCGAAAACATTAAATACCAAAGTTTTAGACCCGACCTCAGAATAAGGAATCTAAAAAAGTATATCATATAGTCGAGATAAATTTCCAATAAACATGAAAAAATCTAGTTTTTATCATTTATTTATACTGATGGTGAAACTGTTCTTTGGGAAATTGAAAAAATACCTTTAAACCTACAAACTGGTATTTTAAAGATAAGAAAAAGGACGACAGCAAAAATTTCAAATATAAATAAAATGTTGGAAAATTTGTTGATAAAATATTTTCGGTATTAAGGAAAGAAATGTGGCAACAAATGATTTCGATGATTTCCAGATTCCTTAGAAATTGCTAAATTACAATAAAAATAAATTAGAAATTATTATCGCAACAGGAAATGAGTAAACACATGACATTTTTTAATAAGATAACTCGATGTACATGAAAACCCGATGTACTACTGAAAATTGTGCTACTATATAATTATACTGTGTATATAACTAGTTACTACTGTGTTTTTCTTATTATAAGCAGCCACTAATATTATTTTCCGACGAAAAAAGTGAGACACATCTTATATTTGGAGGACCGCTTATATATTTTTTTAACGATTACTTAAAAAATCATAATATATTTTAATATTATAATATTTCAAATGTTTAAAAAAGTTACAGGCATTTTAATCAAACACAGTAAAATCGTCCTCTTCTGTGACATCGTAAAAAAAACAAGATTTTGAATACTCAATTAATTCATGTGAATTAAGTTTATTTTTGATAAGTGGTCCTAATCTCTCATTTTTTGCTACGAAGCTTTCTTTGAATGAAGCCGACTTGAATGTATGATATGTATGCATGTCTAATAATTGCATATTTATAGTTTTTATTTATATGGTATTTATATTTACTACCGCTTATATTCGGAGGGTCGCTTATTTTTTTTACAAACAAAAAAACACGCTACCTCTTATATTCGGGATACCGCTTATAATAGGATAAACACGGTAGTATACACGTTAGTTAGTTCTCCAAAAACAATATTGAATGAAAACAGATTTTATGGCGTTATTTTTTGTAACGAATAAATGCCACTTAATTAACATTAATGTTCATATTTTATCAAAAACAAGTTTTGTAATTTTAAATGCCAGAGCAAACATTAAACAATTCGTAAACCAACGAGCTAATATTGCTTATTCTCTTACACACCTATCCTTTTGATTTTCAATTATATTCTGCAATTAAGAACTTTGATTTTTGAATTACAAATAACAACCTTGAATACAAATGTCTCATTAAAGACTGGATTTAATATTTTTCGATGAACTTTGGTTTCGAATTTTTTCTTTTTATCCGGTAATAGAAAAACTTTCACATATGGATCAGAAGTTCCTGACATGTCCATTGCTGGGAGATCTGTGGCTTGAACTACTCCGACTGTTAGCTAAAATATTATCTCAATAATTTCGAGTTTATTCAATATTATAGCATGATATCTTACAATTTTTATGAATTCACGAAAATTAGTAGAGATCAATATTTTTTTAGAATTTTCATAAATTCAAATAACAAGAAGTCAAAGCAAATTTATTTATATTAAATTTCAGAGGTTTATTCTTTTTATCCTATTTTGGTTAAGATAATAAATTATTATAAATATTTTTATTATCTTTCGTTCATCCATTCTTATTGATAATTTTATTATAATTTAACATGAAATTCAAAGATCATTAGCGATCAAATGAAAACAATGGAACAATAATAAAAATAACGAACTTTTTAAATGAAAATTGATGTGATTTGGACAAATATAGCAGTAAATTAGAAATATTTACAGTTTCATTCAAGGAAGCAATTATATGGGAATTATCTTTGTCTCGATTCAACTGCTTCCGGGAATTATTGAGTGGATAGAATTTTAATTAAAGCAATATAGGGGAAAATTTTTGAAAAGAATGAAATTATAATGATTTATAAAGCTTTGGAATCAAAATTTATGACTATTCAAACCTTGTTTCAATTAAATTGGAAATGTATGCAAAATTCAACATCATAAATTTTATTAAAAAATTTCGTTTTGATATTCTGCAATAATAAAAATAATAATAATAATAAATTAGGTGCATATCTTTGTTTAATTGTTTACCGCAAGTCTAAAATTCTCTGCAATGTCATCTTTCATCCTTACTTAAATTTCTTGTTTAAATTCAGAATGTAAAGATAATTTGTAGGATTGTAGTTAGATGGGATTAGATCAATAAAATCTTTTCGGTTATGCCTTTAATAAACATAAGTTAATAAATATAATAATTTAATAACTATAAGTTAATAATTATAAGTCTTTAATAAATATAAGTTAACTTGACTTTTAGAAAAGACAATGTTGAAAATACGTGTGATATAAAATTGTACCCGAGGAAAATTAAAAATCTTTATTTCAATAAAAATCATCTTACCTGAAGACCGTACTAAGATAACTCCAATCTTGTTTTCAGAACATATGTTTTGTGTTATGAATTATAATTTATGATATTTCGGTTCGTTCTTATATCAGTTTTAATTACATTTCTTGGTACTTCTAATTATCAGTGATTCGTGTAGGTAATAATAATTATACCTTTCTAAACAAAATTTGCTTCTTATCAATCCCTTTTTTTAACTTAAAGCTTTTGATTCATTTGCAATGAAAGTTATCAAATACTTTTTTAAAGATCTCAATCAAATATACTAAAAATAAGGATAATTTTCAAAAAAGCTTAAACACAATAAGTTCATAGGATTAGCAAGGAATCGATTGCATAATATACTATGACAAGGGTTTTTAAATCGTCTATTTATTTGAGAGAAATATAATTATTTCAATTCATCATTATAAAACGATTCAACTAACCTCGCCTTTTGTAAAATCGTAATCAAGGGAATACTGTAATTTTCCAAGATTGACTGCTTCTTTATCTTGCGCCCCTTCATTATCTTCCATGTTAGCATCCAGTTCTTCTAGGTCCGGCTGTACCTATTATTAAAAATTTTAAAAATATTTTTTAATTTCAATGGATTTATGAAAAATATATAATCTAATTCTATATTTCCTTTCAATTTTTATTTTGCTTAACATTACCCAACGTTATTCAACTGTTAAACATTTTTTTTGTAAAAAAGTGAAAGACTAGAACGTTGCTTCTTTTTGATATACCATTTCCATATTGAATCTGCTATAAACAGATAATTTTTACATCATGTTCACGTCATATTCATTTTTCACTAAATGTCCTGACTAAACCAGATCTATTTTTCATATGTCCTATGATTCTGAATGTTTGTCACTAAAAATTATGTGTGTACACATTTTTCCACTTATAGCAGATTGAATATATAAATGATGTATTACACTTGAAAATCTAGTCTACAGTGAAATTAATGCCAATATAACTATGAAAATTGTATTTATGCCTCAAAATAGAACATTAACCTTACAGCCCGAGGATCATGAATTTTAAGGCATATTATTTACGTTAAACATTTAGACAACTAGTCCAGTATATTATTTCTGAAGAAAACATATCTATAAAAGATTGCAAAACTTGTTTTTTGTTTTATGGTACATATTTTGTCGGTAAAAATAAGTACTGTGTTTTTTATTGAAGTATAAGGAGTTTAAACGTCTGAAGGACAAAGTGAATAATATTAACTAATTTGTGCTCACAAAATATTACAAAACATGCCCGAATAAGTACCTTGTTAGCATTCACGCTGAAAAAAAATAATCAATCCCAAATCCAAATGCATGATACTAAAGAGAGTCAACCAATTTTCAAATTGTTAAATTTTTAGTATAAATAAAACTTTCTGCAACGAGTGATGGCAATACACCGCCAAGATACGCTAACAATCATGCGTGACAATACTCGTCCTCACACGGTGCAGATGACAGAAACATTTCTGCAGCAGAAAGGAATACGGCGCATCCCACAACTGCCGTATTCTCCTGATATGAATCTTATGGACAGATTTATTTTCCGCAACATGGAATTCGCACGAAGATTGC
Source organism: Schmidtea mediterranea (assembly GCA_022537955.1). NCBI lineage: Eukaryota > Metazoa > Platyhelminthes > Tricladida > Dugesiidae > Schmidtea > Schmidtea mediterranea. The sequence continues at coordinate 66,573,073 of CM039679.1, read as the reverse complement.
AGAATGATGACAATGTGAAACTCTTCCTCACCACCTTTCTCGCTGCTCAAAAGAGATCCTCTCTTAATCACGAGCTGCTAAACTTGTGACAGGTTCTGGAATTAATAATTGATGCTTGTGGAATGTATTTGTGATGCATTTCTCCATTACATTTTAAATATTTTAATTGTTGAAATTCGAAGTTAATTAACTTTAAAATCTGGTTAATTGTTTTTGAACATCCGATTTTCTCGGTCTACTCTTGTGGTACTTTATTTGAATAACTTTAATTGTTTTATTTAATCCCCGGGCTCTCTGTACAGTTCGGGTCTTCACATTGATTGGGCCTCACATTAGCTCGGGTTTTCCATTAGAAGATTAATTAATTTTGATTAGTTAGCTTTGTGTCTATAACTTTCCCTTGGGAACCCTAGCCAAATTATTATTATTATATTCGAGTTTGTCTTTATAGCTGGCGTTCAACCATACCCGTTTCCCCAATCAATATTAATTTTCAAATTTTATAAATTTTTAATTAAGTTTTGTACTTTAATTATTTTTGATGTTTTTGTTCACTCACTTTATTTCAATAGTTTTATAACAACCACAACAAATATTTCGATATTGTAGGAACACAACAATAACATCAAGAATATAGTCGAAACAAAGCTAAGCAGATTTTGGTTGATTAAATTCATGATTGGAATGACATTCAATCAGAACTTTCGAGAGTAATGAGTAATTGTGATTGAATATGAGGTTGATGTGAATGTTGAGGATTGAGCGATAATGCTGCCAGATTTGTGAGTTCTGTAATGACATTCGTATTGACGGAATACCGATTCGTAATGTATTGAAATTTGAATTGTGTCTGTTTTTGAGATTGTTCTGCCTCGGAAATCTATCCAATAATAAAAAAAGCTTCCAGTCGATTTAGTCAAATTAAATCCGACACATTACCTGCGAATCAACAGATTTATTATAAGCTTGTCGGAAGTTAGAATCTATATTTGAACGGCTGCGGTAGAAATCTTTAGCATGACATCTTTTCTGAAGACCTGAGTTGGTTTCATTGAAACGTATGTGCTGAGACTAGCATAAAACCAAGAAGCAATTTTCACTATTGAATTTTAATTTGATAAATTATCGATGATATTTTTTTTAATTTGAAAAAGGTTGCGATCATGTTAAAAGTGCCAATATTTAAACAAAAATTAAATGTGTTTTTTTAAATACGCATTTTCAATTTAATTAAAATTTAGTAAAATTAATTAAAAATTAAATGTTATAGGCACTACAATAGCCCCACCTAAGTACTCGTAGCGCATGTGCATCTTAAAAGGTTGTAAACTCTGAGGTGATTCATTGAAAGTCATCTGAAATGTATTGAGGGAATTTATGTGTTAGTCTGGAAGGGAATGGAGTGTTGCCTTGACAATGAAGGGAGATTTGAGGTCTGGAATGAAAATAGTTGGAAGTATCGAAAATGATGAGCCGGAGTCGACGAGAAAGGGAATCGATAGGCTGAAAAAAGTTTAACTTGTTATTGAATGGAAAATTAGAATAAAAAACTGAATTATTAAATTGAATTTGATTGGCTGTTGGCAAATCGCTTGCGATTATCTGAAGCTAATTATGATTTCTATGATTTTCTGATTTGTAAGAAAAAACATAAAAAATTTCACCAAACTATTTCACTTGAAACTCTTTCAACTCATTAGAATAAAATCAAATTCTAATCGGTTTGACAACGAAATAAATTTTATTAAGCTGATTTTTGATTAGAATATGAGTAAAACATTTTTGATTCCAATTTATATATTTATATCATGACGACTATTTAGATAATTTATTCATGATTTATTTCCATGAATTAATATACTAAAATTTGATAAAAGTCTGATTGATTTAACTTTGTCAAATGTTCTTCGGTTTTATAACATTTGATAATAATTCATGCACTTCGGATTTTGAAATTTTTGAAGATTGTCAAAATTTTCAACAGAACAGATCAACAAATAACACTTTCAGCTTGTCGGCAATATGCTTTATCCGGAACTATTCTCGCTACGGAATCTTTTATCAAAATTTTGATTGAGTGCTTTATTTTAATGATTGAAAAAAACACGGCTTTTTTAACATTTAACATCTTTTTAATATTTAACCATCTAAATATCTGGAATAGAAATTTAAAATACCAAAGTAAAATATTACTCCATGAATGAGGTACGCATCCACTTTCAAAATCGGCCTCTAAAAGAGGCTTTATAAATATATTTTTGTAGATATTATTTCATAAACGACCTCTCACTCAAAAAAGATTGTGGAGCCGGGCTCTAAACTATTTAGAAAACAATAGTTTAAACCGGAGAAAATAAGAATAATAAATTAGTCCGAAGTTGTAGAAATATATCTACAATATATAATAAAAAATGAAGAATTTTATTCATAGTTTATTAAGAATTTATTGCTTGTTAGATGTAATATTAATGTCACACTAACTATAGTTGAAAATTAATAGAATATTAAATTAATATTAAATTATCTATCAGTATTATATTTTATTTATAAAACATTAACGCGATATATTATTAGTATTATTGGATTATTTCGAATAAATATTCGTCAATATTACATCGATAGTGGAATCATTTATATAAATAAATAACAATGTTTTCCGATTTCCTTTTTTTCATAAATTGAAATATGAAATATTTAGACATATAAAAGAAACTGATCACTAATACACAAAATATTACAACTCTTTCGCTTTCTCCTCTTATTCTTTGATTGATATAAGTGATGTCTAATAATGAATATTAAAAACATGGTTTTAATATTCAGAATAAAATATACGTTTTTGATTTCAATAAAATTTAGTAGAAATTATATTATGAATTTTGAAGAGATTGTAACTGGCGACCACGCCGAAAAAAACGAATCGATTCACGCAGTAACAAGAATTCATCATATGAAGTTGATTATGGAATCTTTACCTAAACAGGCAAAAGATATTTTAAATTTTAAGGTCAGAAGATTCGATAACCGAAGCATGACGGAAGCAGAGGAATGGCTCAAGGACATTGAAGATTGGATGCTCCTTAATGATTTGAATTTAGTAAGTATTTTTGACTTCTTACTGTCTGAAGAGGCGTTTATTCTCTGGAAAGAATTTGAAGACATCTTCACGACTAGTGAAAATGCTCGTGATTGGTTTAACGACACATTTACAAAAAAAAGTCCATTATGGATAAAATTTGTGAATTATCATCAGTGAGACAAAATCATGATGAAAGATTCATTACATTTGAAATTCGGGTAAAGAAACTTGTTGATGAAGTAGAAATGTGGAATTTTAAAAGAAAACATCGTCAAACTGATTTTACGCAACAGAGTTCGGAACGACCGTTTGAAAGAAAAGATATCGACGAAGGCCAATATTATAAGAGAAGAAATTAGAAATTTAGCAAAGGTATATGACGCATGAGAAGGTTACTATACGAAAGAACGATCAGGAGTCTAAGCAGTAGTTAAATCGACTTATGCAAACGTTACTCAAGATAAACAGAAGCAATGGATTCAAAAATAGAAGAATATACCCAAATCGTCAAACAGAAATAACTTACCAAAATAGAAATGAAAGAAACGAAAGACAATTTGATAAAGTGAAACCAATGGCAATACAATATAATGAGAGGACAACTACAGAGCGTAGACCTTCATCTTTAGTTTCAATGAAACATATCGTACGGAAGATTTATAATAGATGCGAAAAAAGAGGGTAAAGGGAAAAAATAGATAGAGTGTGTAGAAGCGGCCGGGGAGATTATGCCATCAATGAATTCTGATAATTCATATAAATACCTCGGAATTTACTTTGGTGCCCAGGGTATGATTACCGAAAGGTTAACCAGAGTATACACCGAGAGACTAAATACTATTGGGAATGCACCATTAAAATTCCAGCAAAAATTAGAGTTAATTAACGAATTTTTAATACCCGGTATTCTTCATGAATCCGTTTTGGGGGAAACCAACGTGAGTGAGCTTAAGAATTTGGATAAAATTACGAGAATTGCTATTCGGAAATGGCTTCATCTCTCCAAAGACACCTGTTCATCCTTCATTTACACGAGGGTTAAAAAGTGAAGCTTGGTGTACGATCCATTTATGCCGAGGTGCAGTTTGACAAGGTTGACAGGTTGAAAGGTATTGATAAGAGTAAAGATATTCGTATCCAATCTCTAGTTCTTGTGAAGTAGTCAAGAAAGCATTAATTCGATGGAGTAAACCGATGAAAGTCTGCGAATCCATTGTCACTAGTAAAGTGCAATACTGCGATGCGAATATAGAACTACTTCTAAGTAAGTGTGATGGTAAAGGCTTACGAGAAGCCAACAAGATACCATTCGCACATGACTGGCTTAAGTCCCGAGCAAAGTTAATGAGAGGACGATCTTTCATTAACAGTATAAAAGTAAGAGGTAATTTGTTCGGCATCCCGGTGAGGCTAAACCACATGTAGAAAGGAGAGATCGCCCAGGTAAGCTGTAAAATGAGGTGTACATATGCCCTGAAGTCTTAACCAAATTGCACAAGCATGTCCGAAGGTTCATGGCTTAAGAGTGGAAAGACATAATAAAGTAATGTTCTATATAGCGGATATCGCGAGGAAAAACCGATGGGAGACATTGGTAGAGCCAACTATACCACATAAAACTACTACTCGAAAGCAGACTTGATAGTAATCAAGGATAAAAAAGCAATGGTTTTTGATATACAAGTTGTAATAGATACGGCAGTTCTAAATGAACGAAATACTCTTAAGTTCGCGGTTTACAAGGATGAGATCATTTCTGATTGGGTTAAAAAAGCTGGAGTAGATTCAGTGGAATTTGGGGCAATTACTCTCAATTGGAGGGGATTGTGAGCCAGCGACTCATGGGAAGCTGTGAGTAAAATCGGAATTAACAAATCAGATTCTTTGATCATATCTCTAAAAGTCTTTAACTGGACAGCCCGGATATATTGTGCCTGGAATAAAGGATGAGTAGTGGAATATCTACAAGTACAAGTATAAGAGAAAACAATATATAGATCAGTATATTCCACATATATACATATACAATTTTATATTTTGTTTTTTTGTCTATATTATTATTTTATTCTAGTTTCATTTTGTTTCTTTTTTTATTATTACTTTTAATGCTTTTGATATTAGTATAATTTAAATTGCTATTCTTAAAAATTCATATAAGTTTAAATAGAATTTTAATTTTCTTATTTTTTAAATTAATTTCTAAACTAATTGGAGTAAATTTGGGTAATTTTTGGGTTTATATTATGTGTTTTAAATGGGTAAAAAGAGTTCGTGAAATGCAGTTGAGTGTCTCAGTATAAATCTGGACCTGCCGGAGCGGGATTCGGGTGCTAAGGCAGTAGATACGGGGTAAAGATATGAGATGCTTTGATTACGGGGTTTCTGGGACTGTGAGTGGTGAAATCGAAAGAAAGTAAGAATCTGGTTTATTACCTGTTCAGCTCTGTGGTCGTCTCTCTTTTTGATATTTTTCGTTCTGTGGTGGTTCCTGACCAAGCAAGATAAAAAAAAACTAAGGGTTTTAGTAATGGTTCTTTTTACCATTATTGAGATATACAACCAAAGCCACCGGCTTAAAAGTATATTCTTGTGGTATATCTCTTTAAGCACGGTAAGGAAGTGGAATGGATGGGTCGCTCATTCCGGACTGCGCATTTAGACAGTATTATATTCGATTGGATAGTACTAAAAAGTTGGGGATTATCAATTACCAATTTTCTTAATATTAGTTTTGGATATTTGGATTACAAATTTACCTCTGGGTAATTGATACTATTCTGGCTGTAAGAAAGTATGGGATTCTTACAGGTATCATTATAAAGCGCTTGGACAAAAAGGTATATTACCTTACGATCGGATGTTACAAGTAGTTAAAGACTTTCAAGCTACATGTTTTCTGAATGATATTCGGATAACATTTTTAAGGTAGCATCGAAGTTTATAACTTACAAGTTGCATAAAAATGTTTCAAATTGGTGAAAACGTCTCGAACGGGCTTTAGACCTCAGTATAAAGTCAAAAGGATTACTAATAGAAATATTAGTGATTGTAATACACCTTGGCTATCAGCCTTTAAGGCTTGATTCGGCAAGTGAGTTGAATTTATTCAGCTTGCGCGTAATTATAATCGATCGGATGTCACTTTAGGTTACAGGAAATTAGACCACAGTTTTTCTAATATCACTGTATCAGGATATATGAATTACATATTAAACTAAAGGTGCGATAACAACTTGTAACTGAGGAGTAATCAAAAATGTAACGATTTGAACGCAAAAGATTTCATTTGTTATTGATTAACTTGCGAGTTTCAGTAATAAAATCTTATTTATACAGGTGCATTGAAGATCATAATGGTTTACCAGAACAAGTAGAAGAAAGGTTAAAACCTGGCCAATGCTTTTGTTGTGGACAAAATGACCATATGCAATTTGAATGCCCATTGAAGGACAATATGCGGTAAGGAAGGTCATTCATTTAGAAGTTGCAATTTTTTAATGAAATCACGAAGTAATACACAAAAACTAGAACGAAGAGTTTATTGTATACATGAAGAAAACGATGATAGATCAGATGAATTGATCGAACCACTCATTCCTAATGTTGAGACGAAAAAACCCCAAGAAGACATTGTTGCTTACATTTCGTCAGTAGGGTCGAAACAGTAGATGAGTTTAAAAAACGAAATGTTGTAAAGAAGAATGATGACAGAAAGTGTAGTATGATGTAAATAAATGGATTTCATGTAGAGATGCTATGGGATTCAGGAGCTTCAAAAGTGTGGTGAGTGAGAAATGTTGGAGGTTGATTGGCAGTCTAATATTGATGGACAGCAGAATACGGTTGAAAGGAGTATTTTCAAAAGAAGACGAGAAATCTCTTGGAAGCGTTAAAGTCGTTACAAAATGGAACAAAAAACTTCGAGAATCGAATGTTATTATTGTTAGGAAAATTCATCCAGATTTCATAGGAAGTAGACACCATGAAAATTTTTGGCATGGAGCTTAAGGAAGTCAATAATACTGAATCATCGTTAGTTAATAAGAGATTTACAGATTCCGATCGGTTAAAGATTACGTTATTGACATTCAAGTTGAACAAGAATTCGAAGTAGGGCACTTTAATATCTAAGGTTAGCAACATTTTTATGGCATCCATATTTGACTTAGGTCATACAAAAGTAATAACACATGAAATAAAGACTTTAGGTCCTCCAATTTTACAAAACCTAGAAGACAACCCATGCATTTAGAAGGCAAAGTTGAAGAGTTAGTACAGAATTTATTAGAAGCTGGAGTTGTGAGGAAATATCAAAGTCCGTGGAACTCACCATCAGTGATAGTTAGAAAACCAGATGGCTCTATAAGAATGTGTCTTGATTTCAGGTTATTAAATTCGGTTACAGAAAAGTTTTCATTTCCTATGCCAGACATGCAATTAATATTGGATTGATTAGGTAAGTCAAAGATATTTTCTTCCATTGACTTAGAACCGGCATTTTATTAAGTAGAGTTGAATAAAAATTCACAAATCAAAACGGCATTTAGTACAAAAGAAGGACAGTTCTGTTTCAATAGGTTACCATTTAGTTTGTCAACAGGATTAGTTTTTGAAAGTCAACCTAGAGAAATGTTCGTTAAATAAAAATGTATTAAATTTTATTGGTCAAACAGTAAGTGAAAAAGGAATTCAAACAAATAAAAGAAAATTTCAGAAATTGAAAATGCAACTGAGCAAAGAGTACTACAGAATTGAGATCATTCCTACGTTTAACAAATTATTATCCACGATTTATCAAGAATTATTTAATGATAGCAGCACCTTTGTACATCACAACGACAGGTAATGACAAAATGATTGTTTGGACTGAAGAATGTAAGAAAAGTTTAATCAATTTAAAGAAACTCTTATGTGAAGCACCAATATTAGAATATCCAAGAGCAGATAGATTATTTATGATTGATACGGATGCTAGTTCTGGAGCCATAGGTGCAGTTTTATCTCAGATTAAGGAAGTCGGCACTGAAGGAGTGATAGAATATGGTTCAAGACATTTGACAAAGCATGAATGGGATATTGTGTGACTAAAAAAGAGTTGTTGGCTCTTCACGAATTTATTACACATTTTAGAGAATATTTATATGAGAAAAAAATTGTAGCCAGAACGGATCACATTGACATTTATGAATACAACAAAAAAACCAATAAGCCCACAATTTCAGACATGGATGGCAAATTTTTCCCTAATATGATTTTGCGTTACAATATAGAAAGGGAGAAAAACATGGAAATGCTGATGGTATGTCTCGTTAAAATAATACCATATGCTCTCATTGCCAGATGGAACACAAAGATGCCAAAGAGACGAAATTTAGAACTCGGTACATAAATAGTTTACAAGGAAGTTCAAATATTATGAAAATTATTAAACAGAAGCAAAACAAAGACAGAGTTACTTCAGAAATCATATTACATCTTAATGGAAATGAGGCTCACATATCTTATGAAACAATCAGTAGCAGTATTTTCAAGTATTTTAAGATATTACAGATACAAGATGACGTATTGATGATTAATACAGACGGAAAACTTGCAGTGGTTGTACCCGACTCGTACGTAAAATCTTTAGTAAATTATTTTCATATTGAACTATGCCATCTGGGTATCAAGAAAACCTTATTTTATTTAAAGAACTTTTTCTTTTAGCCATCCATGAATCAGATTATTACAGAGTGTATTAATAAATTCAAGATTTGTGCGAGTAGAAAGATTGATCAATGAAAAACAAAAGAAATCTAATTGCCAAGAACAGTAGAACGATTTTTAGAACAGATAGTAGTGAATATTGCATAAATGAAGACAAAAGAAAGTAAGAAATACATGATAGTGATAATATATCGTTTTAGTAAATTGGTCAGTTTCTCAGCAACAAGTACACAGGATGAAGCAACAATTTTGTTTGTCATTTTGAATAATTGGATATATCGCTTTGGTAGACCTGAAATGATTCTTACAGATAGAGGAAGAATTTTTGAAGGATCAATGTTTCGTGATTGGATGGAGAAATTTGGTATAAAACAAGAATTAAGTTCACCGTATCAACATCAATCGAATGGCTTAGCAGAGCGAATCATAAGAACAGTTAGGGACATGTTGGCAACATCATTGACAGAGATTAAAACAAACAATAATTGTTGTAGATTGTTACCAAAGATTGAATTTAGTTTGAATTCTACAATACAAAACTCTACAAAATTCTCACCTTTTGAAATTGTATATGGCCGGAAAATTAATTTATATTCGGGAGTAAGACATATAGAAAAATGCAGAGAAGAAATTGAAGATGAAACGAAAATTAATCTAGAAAAGGCAGCTATAACTATGCAAAATACAGATTTAGACAATCGGGGTACTCCAGTTTTCATGGTGGAAGAGAAAGTATTATTACGCTTAGAACCGCATAGACGAAAGAAGGAGGGAATTAAATATGAAGGACCTTACAAAATTTTTAAATTCTTTATCGCCATAGTTTATCTAGCTAATTTATTTATAATAATTATTTTCATTGTCGTAGGCCTTTGGAAAGTCTCAAATACGCCTAATATGAACATAGTCATAAATATATTGCAATATTGGTATTAATAGTTTTGGAAAAACCAAATAAAAACATATACATACCTAATTAATGACTTGGGGATATTTTTGGGGCGGAATTGTTACGGCGCCTAGGATATATCATCTTACGCAAAAGAACATAAATTTAGTAAAAATAAAAGAATGCGCCAATCCAACATATATTATACTACAATTATTTCGATAGACTCATACTCAGTTAAAATCGAATTTGAAACTATATAGAATAAATTGGTTTTATTCAAACAAATTTCTTCTTTTATATTTTAAAACATTTTACTAAAAATCATAAATTCTGTTTTAAATTCTCAAGTTTTAAAAAATTTTATAGTGTATTTTATTTCTTTAAAACTCAAAATAATAATTGTAAATTGCATCGAAGTACACAATCCTATCAAGACTTTATTCATAATAGGTGCAATATATTGTTTGCTTTAACAATTAATATTATCAAGAAAATTAATTAAAAGAATTCAATTATTTGAAATAGAAAAGTTAACAGTCAAAATTTAATTTATTATTAACAATTCTAGATTTTTCTTTTCAAATAAAAATGTTGTCTATTGTTTATTTTATTTGAAATGTTTTATTTTAATAATTACTGTAACTTTATAGACCAATGAAGTTTTATAATGCAAGATTTAAACAAACAGAATATCATTTTATCAGTGAAATACATTCATTTCTAAAGTTCATTGAATATCCTTTTTCATCACCCAAATTTTTTTTGGTACGTCTTAATTTCCGTAAACTGTTTATTTTTAAAACCTAAGTGTAATCAAAAATCAACTAAAGCCAACTTACGAATTCCAAATACATTCTATTTCTATTAAGACTGTTTTCATATATTCATTTTACGAAATCTACCTTTCTATTTCCGTTAGCATAAGTTTTATGTACCTTTGTTAGTTTAATTTTCCAAAGAAATAAAAGTTGTTACAATTTATATATTTTTTTATTGTTATAGTGTTTTATTTAATTACTTCAATGACATGTTTATCGTCTTTATTAATAATTTGTTATAAATACTCATTTTTAAAAGACTAATTTAAGTCAAAGTTTTATTTAATACAATTTCATAAAGTGTCAACAATCAATTATTTAAACACAAAATCTTTTAAAATATCTTTACTAACCTCTTCTTAAGATTTTATCCACTTCTTCAACTACTCGATTATTCTTTCTTTCGTTCCCTCCTGGGAATGAAGTTCGACTTGTTGATGGGATATGGGCCTTCGTACTACATGTCATCCTTGTATCTATTCCATGGTTATTTGCGTAATAATACCTCATCTCCCACCTCAAAAGCACGAGCGATTCTCTTTGTCATGCCCAAAGCTCTCATATCATTTATATGTTTATCTGAGTTATCTCCTATATTCCATAAATTCGCCTCTTGATATATCTACTTACTTAAAGTTTGAATGTAAACAAACACTCGACCCATAAATTATCTCAAACTGTAGTAAACCCGTCGCTCAAGTCCAGCGCTATTTATACTGAACACTAATCAAAGTAAAAGTTCATGCCAGTTCTCCCTTTCAATCCATTTGATTGATGCTCATATGGTGATCTGAATTCATGTTTTATATCAAGCTTCTAAAGTTTCGCCCTTAAAAGATTTCTTTAGAAATTCTGTCCTGTCTGTTAACATGCTTTTTTGTTTACCGAAACGATAGATCCAATTGTCATGTATTGTCTTGAAAATTTTTCTTTCGTCTTACTTCGTGATTATTGTCAAAAAATCAATTAATCAAAACTATCAACAATTAATACCATTAATTTTTATGGTATTTTTCTCCAAATTGCCTTCATCCATAACAATTTGTTTGTCTGATCGATCTTCTTCTAAGAGCAGATATCACAACATCGTTGGCAATGCTTAATTGTCTCATGCATCTTCGGACCGTAAAATATTTTTTTATATAATGGAATAGTTTCTTAATTTCAATATGGCATAATTCTTGGTGGAGGGTTATTGTAAATAGGCCTGTCAAGGTTTCTGAGATTAAAATGTTGTTTTTCTTTCCTACTGTTATTAATCTTCTATTAATTCGTGCATTTTTTACGTTGATAGCAAAACAATTCTTTTCTCTATACATGAATTTTCTAACATTTCTCGTACCTCTTCAAATCTAAAATCCTTTCGATGTTGCCACAATTATTTTTCCATAGCCTCTGTTTTTTGGAAAGTATATATATGCATATACATATATGATCTTTGATTTTTCTTATTTGGGTTCTTTATGTCTTTTTTGACATTGGGCAAAAATAATTACTTTCAAACTTCATAACTCATCTACAGTCGTTTTGTACCTCTTCTTTCCGGTATTTCATTTCAAATCATTTTCAGTCAGATTAGCTAACAATATATGAAATGATTTACTGATTAGCGGTTTTGAAATTTTCCTAAACACCAATGCTTTGTGGTCTTACGAATTATAAACTTTTCTTGTAATGATATTATGTAAAAGACATAACAATGTGAAGTTCTTTCCTGGTTATACAGTCACCATTTTAATGGGCTGTCATGTGTCTCATACCGATTTTACAATTATTTTAAATATGACCCGCTAAAATTAATTTCATTGAATTGTATTTGAAATTCATTCACAAGTTGTACCTATGATATTTTATTGTCTCAAGGTTTATTTTAATCTTTAGTCAACTTTCCTGTGTCCATAACACAATAGTAAGAAGTTTTTTCAAAAACAAATTAATATGTAAAATTTTCAGTTATATTTTTAAATGTTAAAATATATTTTAGCAGTTTATTTAAAGTGACCAGATATTTTTGTTTGGAATTCGAGACATGCTCAAATCAAAAAAAACGCTTAACACGTTATCGGACAGAATTTTAGATTATTTATTTGTGTGCAAATATAATGCATTAATTACTATAAAACTTGAAAATAAAATTTATTTCTAGTAAATTAATTAAGCAAAAATTTATTTTTACTACAAATCATTCAATACCATATTTGTCGATGATTAGTAGGAAAGTGCTACCTAATATTCAGTGGTGTTGTGCTAATTTTTTTTACCGGAACGCGTATATATAATTATAAAGACAGGGCCAATCCTGGGTAGGTGGCAGCTCTGTGCGGTCTCATGTCCCAAATTTAACGACGGGGTTGATTTTACATGATAATCCTGGCGGTGACGTTTTTTAGGTCTCAATGAGACCTAAAAAAAACGTAATAATAATACATATAAAAATTCGTCAAAAATTAGAAAAAAAACCAGCAATTCTTTTTAATTTTTTTTTCAATACGTCAGCCAATTCTCGTTATCAGAAATCATCTTTAGTTCCGGAACGCGTTCCTGTCCAAGAAGGAAGTACCGGAACGACGTTCCGGCTCGACAACACCACTGCTAATATTAAATAGATGAAACAGAAAATTTGTGACGATGGTAAAAGGTTTAGTTTTTAAAATGTTACATGCATAATGTGAGATATCCTCCGGGATAGTTTTCAGTAAGGAACAAACAACTCAATTCCGGGAAAATTACTCCATAACCCGGAACTTTTGGTCACTTTAAGTTAATTTTAATTACAGTTCATTTCCGTTTATTTGATTTTTTTTAAATGTAAAAAATGAAAATGTTATCCGGATGACGAAGTTTTTCTGAATAATCGAAACTGCTATAAAAATTCAAAGATTTCAACATGACATAAAAATTAAAAATTATGGTTAAGAAATTTCAACTAAATACTAAAATTATCTTAAATCAAATTTGCTCAACACTTTCATGTTAGTCATCTAGAAAATTCATAATAAAATATCTAATCATTATATTTACTGTGAAATATGTTTATTAATGTAAATAATCTGACAATGTTTTTGTGTCAAAATGAATAATTTATATATTATGAATTCCGTTTCAATTATTTAATTTTGATGTTATTTTTTTTATTTTACAAGCATTTCTTTTATTAAAAATATATATTTGAATTTTTCAATACTAAAAATCTCAGCAATTTCGTAATTTTTATTCATTTAAAAATACTCGGTTAATCAAAATGTTTTTTTTGAGAAACTTCAATTTATATTTTTATAAAATTATTTTCGTGCCTTATAAAATTTCACAAATAATGATTTCGTATTTTATCATTAATTAAATTATCAATTATTGCTTGCATTTACAAAGTATATTGTCAGTCCGTTGCAAAATATGAATTGTTGTAATATAACAAAGATGGCGGCCAAAAATCATCATCAGAGGATTTCCGGATTATTGTCATGCGCTTCCATTAAAACAGAAAACCATTGCGACCAATGGATACTTTTTTTTAAATGTTTTATAAAGAATAAAAAATGAGCTTATCTCAATAACTGCAAATATTACCTTTCCATTAACATTTAATTTACTTTTTTTGGTAATTTTAATACATAAAATCTTTGTGAGGTGTTAATTTAAATTCGTATGAATAAATAAATTCGATTGAATAATTATTAAAATCTACCTTTTCTTTGTAAGCATTTCCTAATAGTTGTACGCTTTTCATGTCTACGCCTTTTCCACCTTTTTTGCCGCCATCTTTCTTTTTCTTTCGTTTCTTAATGCATCGTTTGCAAATACAATAAAGAAGTAATAAAACTACGATAGACACTGTAACTCCGATTCCAATCAAAGTGCCAGTACTCACTAAATACGACAAAAAAAGCGTTGATCAATATTCGAAACATCTTACTGTGAAATGTTTTTAATGTTTTCTCCAAAACCGAGATACCGGCTGTTGTTGTATGAAGTTTATTTGATGTTGATTCCTTTGTTTGCGCTGTTACATGCTGTGATACAGACTTTTCAACATTTTGTTGCATTTTTATCGTCATATTACTAGCGCTGCTTATATTATTGGATATACTCATAAATATTTGCAACAATCTAAAAACGGTAAAAATAAATCTAAAATCTATTCAAATAACCACTCACCAAAATCAAAAAAAAATTGAAATACGCAGATTTAGTTGTAAATATTCTAAACTAGACGTTGCCCAATCATTGTTTGATCTCCATTAATCAGAAAATACCGAATCAGAGAAGAGTTTTTTTTTGATAAGAGATGACTGTGTGCGTCCTTCAGGCTGGTCTCGAGTAGGCAGAGAATGTGTTGGTGTGCATTTGCAAGACAAAGCTTCTCACAACGATGTTCGTTCTAAATATATTTAATCGATTGGAGAAGTCACAAACTATCTTGAATTTTATATTTGTTCTAACCGTCAGCTGATATATTTTATAGTATCGATAATTCTCGCGCTTCCTACGCCTCTAATTCTCGTTGCTATGGAAGCTACGATTTCATTCAGCTGCATTTTATAATTGAGGCAGAGCTAAAGTATTTTTTTAACTAAAAAAAGGCACTTGTGACGTCATAACTATTGCTAGTCTACAATGTCTTAAAACTTTACAATTTTAATATTTTATCAAACTAATTAATCAGAACAAATCATTTGGGAAAATTAATTATAAATAAATTACAATATAAAATTTTATTTATTGCCGTCTTCATCCATTTGGATTAATTCTGACTCTTTATCTATGCATAATTCATGTGCAAGATGTGCTTTCCGCGTGCCAATGTTGGTTGGTATTTTCCTAGAGATGAAGAGTCGTAGATTATTTTTTGGATTTTAATTTAATCGGTTTTTGTTATTTGCACCATTTTCAAATTGAATTTGCTATTATCACATTACTTGTGATATTTTTTGTGGTTTGATATCTAATTTTGGATTGATCAAGATTATATGCTCATTTGAAAGTTAGATAAGTATAAGTGGAACCGGAAGTATTTAATATCTGTTGTTTTTAGCATGATCGGATTATTGCCCACACGAAAAATGCACACAGAAAAATACCCAAACGAAAAATGCACACAAGAAAAATGCCCACATAGACAAATGCACACATAAACAAAATAGAGAAAAATGCACACATACAAAATAAATAGAGAAAAATGCACACATACAAATAAAAAATTCTTAAGTATAATTTATTTCAAACCCGAGTTGTGAACGAAAATTTTCACTTCTCAATTTCTCGAAAATTCTCATTTATTTAAGAATTCTCAACTCTTGAGAATTTGATTTTTTGAAAATAATAAATATTTAGTTAATACAAAAAAAGCAAAACAAAACAGTAAAATAAAGGCAAATCTACTTACTTTTATTAATGAAGTAAAAAGAATTTTTGTCACAGTGATTAATAGCAATTTTTATTATTATTATTATTATTATCGTACATTGATTAACTCTTAGATTGAATATTATTCTTGATTTTTTCTCTATTTATTTTATTGTAGTGCTTTTTTCTATGTGAGGATTTTTCGTGTGGGCATTTATCACCGAATTGTTTTTAGTTGTCATTTTGTGAGTATCAATCTAACTTAGTGTAACAGTTTTCTGCTATTGCAGTTTAAATTTGGAAATTGTTTATAGCATTATTAATTTTTGAACCCAACGTGAAATTTAGCTGTTGACGACATGAGTAGGGTACTGTGTTCTGTATGGTCCACTATCAGTTATCGTGCGCATCAGTTAGGATGGATGAAGTCTTTTTTTTTAATATGGATATTTTTAAATACATTTTTAAGGGTATTCTTTAAATGTGTTTAAATGATTTTGCACGAATTTTTCATAAATGTTTTGGCGTTTTTTTAAAATAATTTGTTTTTAAATATATTTTGGTGCACCTTTAAATTGTTTGGTTTAAATATGGATTTAACGAAAGTTTAAAATGTATTTATACAATAAAGTTTACGTGGATTTTCAAAATATTTTTATTTGATTATGTTCTGTTGAGATTTTTTTTGATTATTTATTAATTTTTATTTAATAAATTCTTTGATTATTACTTTTATTACTTTTTAAATTTTAGCATTTGTATTTACCTTACTTTTATTATTTTTATTTAAATATTACTGACAATATTAAAGTTAATTTTTTTTACTTTATTTTTATTTATTTTAATTACTTTTAATATTAATATTTTATTAATATTAATGTTTTTTATTTGCATTTAATTATTCTAATTATTATTATTATTATTATTATTATTATTATTATTATTATTATTATTATTATTATTATTATTATTATTATTATTATTATTATTATTATTATCATTATTATTATTATTATATCTGATTTGAGTAACTTGATGGTAAGTTGTAAATTCGAATAAGTTCAAAATTTGAAAGTGCCTTTTACAAAAAGTTTTAAAAGTCGAGAGATGGTGTAAAATCATACGAGTTTGATAGTCTTGAATGAATGAGTTCTGCGAAATAAAATTACAATTAATACATTTAGTAAGTCTTTATTGTGACAAGTAGTAACATTAATATTTCTGAAAGTAGTCTAAAACACGAAAATAGAATAAGCGGGACGCCGTTTTGATATTATTGTTCACTTGTCCTTCGGTTCTCAGCCACCTGACATATTATCAACATAGTCATATTTGAAAACTCTGCTGTACCTTGATTAAAGTAAATTAATTTGGCCATTTTGGGTCAAGGACAACGCCAGACTTAACAACATAGTAATTTTATAACATGGAAATCCAATATTTGAAGCGTTAAATTGTACAAAGTAAAGTAAGAAACATTTCGAGAAACAATGAAATACTTTTAAGTACAACCAATGATAGCAATTTGCACAATACCAGAATTCTGGCAAAGCCAAATAACTATATATGAAACATTGACAATTTAAATTTATTTGGCGTTTTACTCTAAGAAATGCTGATATCATAATGACGATATAATTTAATAAGAAGGAACGCGAACACAAGTATAAAATAAAATTTATAGAATTTTTGGAACGGTTATTATCAACATACATTGTCTAGATTATTTCCTATAATAAACGCTGAACACTTTCTTTAGGTACCAACATAAGTATACTTGCATCCAAATTGTGAAATCTTTAAAAATTATTTTAAAATTAAGTTTATAAAACATTTTTGAAATTTTTGTCGAATGTGGGCCAAAAATATGAATGATTTTATATTTTATTTATCCAGCACGATAATTAAAATAAAAAACTCATTACTGACAAAGAAAAAGCATATAAAAAAATAAAAAATTTATAAAAAATGAATAGTAAATGAATAAAACAACAAAAGATTAATTAAAAACGCGAAAACATTTTCAACTGAAATTAGCACTAAATTTACAAAAATATACTAAAAATTAAGCTGAAAATAAAATAATTAAATAAAAAAAATCAAATTTAATAATCAAATAAATAGAAAATAATATTCAGGAGCCGGAAAATTAATAAAAATAGTAATTTTAATCAAAAAGTCAATATATTGTTTAACTGCATCGAAATATAGCCGCAACAATCGTGCCATAACAGGAGATACTGGATGAACAAATTTCAGTACACTTTTAAAAATCGCAAAAATTATCACTATATCTGTATTATTATACTCTATCTAAAATGTTTAATCAAATTTATTAAAACAATTTTGACGATTTATTACTACAATTTTAACTATTATTGTCGACAAGTCGTTCCATTTGATTTTATTGAATTGATATATATCCCACGGAGTTTAGTAGTAAGATTTGTTCATTTGAAATTAAGCCTAGGATTGTCCTAGAAGAAATGGAAAAATTGATACAAATACATTTGAGGATTAGAATACAAAATTTTGAAGAAAACTGGTCTCCAAAACCAATGGAATGCAAACATAAAGTGAAAGGAAAATTGGTTAGTAGAGTGAATTTATTTAAATTTATTGCACCATTCTAAGTTTCAGCTATTTCGAAAATCTTCAATGGAAAATAAAACTATGTAATTTTGTTTTAGTGTGTACTATAAATTAATTATATTGTTGTGAATTTTGTATTGTTTAATAATTGCTAATTTACTTAAAAAATGTCATATAAGAAAATAAGGACGACAAAAAATAAGGAGTATGATATACGTCATCATCTACCGATCTCATCATAAATGGAGTGTTTCTATGAATTTATTAATTCTCCAAAGTGTTTTCGTTTTATATTTTCCTGCACCTAAATGTATTAAATGGTAAAATCGATGATTAAGAACTATAACAAATATTACCTAACTGTTTCTGAATCCATTATAATAAAAAGATTTGATAGCAATTGGTCATCTAGATCAGTGAATCGCAAACTTTTTCGGACTGTAACCCCCTTCTTTAAATAAACAAAATTATTCGACCCACCAAGTAAAACTTATTGAAATTATCAAAAAACTTTTCAAGTAAAATTTTAAAGAAAATCTTTAATTAAATATTTATATATTTTATCCGAAAAATTGCAAAAATTAAAAAATAACACTAATTCCGATTTATGATTAAGAAATAAAATTAGTGAGAAGAGTGAGCCTGTACTTCAAATGTTATTTGACAGAAATTTGGTTCAATTGAAGATATTGCTATTCTCATATCATCTTCCAGATCCAGTGTTGCTCGTTAAACACCACATAAAACACAAAAATGAGTTCTAAATGTTATCAATAAAAATCAATTAAAATATCAGTTAAAACCTATATATAAAAAAATAAGTAGTTATACGAAATTTAAAGAATATTTTTATTAGATATTTCAAAATGATAAAACCAATTTTTTTCAACTCCTCTGAAGTTTTTCACATAACTTGAATGTACGATATCTAGATGATTTTAAAATTCGATTACGCAATCCTGAACGTAATATGTTTATTAATAAATCAAAAACTCCGGTTGGATTGTGTTCTGATTTCGTTTATCAATTTACATTTAATGGGTGAAATGCCACATACATTGGAGAGACTTCCCGTCATCTATCTACTCGAGTTCTAGAGTATTGTCGTTTGAAGGATTTGACAAATATCAAAGAGCAACAAGAGGCTGTAAAAGTAAAATAGGAATTTCTGATTTTAAAATTTTGTTGAAAAGTTTTAATAATTATTTGGAACGTGTTATATGTGAGTCATTATTGATAAGGTCATTGGATCCAAAGATTAATGTGCAAAGTGCTATGACTACGAATGTATTGAATATTTTTAAATAGTTTGTTTATTTTAAATTGTGATAAATTGATGTTTCAATATTGTTTAACAATTTTTAAATATTAAAATCATTAAAATGATTTAATTTATAAAATATTTCATTATTATTTTATTATAACAGAAATAAAAATTTTAATATTTTTTAGAAAAATTTGTGTAAAAGTATTTAAATATTTATTTAATATAAAAAAATAATAGTTTGTTTAATTTATATAAATGATTCCATATTAATTTAGTTTTGTGCCTAAAAATGACAGTAAAACTTTCGAACAATGAGTGTTTGAATGGCGTTTTCTTTTAATAAAAATTGTTTCCAAACTTATTTAATTATTAATTATTATTATTTTTATTATTATTATTATTATTAAAAAGCCACGCGCATTTTTCAACCGATTAAACCGGTTTAATAGTCCAAGTCTGACCCTGTTTAAACCCATAAATCTTAGCCAGACGCTGTCAACAACATTTTTTAACCTCACTCAATAAAACGAAGACGTAGAATGTCCTTACTTTTACACTAGACTTGACTTTAAAAACCGATCCAATCAAACCCCTCTAGATGTATTTTAACTCTTGATTCATAAAACTGATAATAGAGTTGACATGTTTATATAAAAGTTATCAAAAATTGTTGTGGATTGATTTTATTCGAAAGTCAATCCTGACCCCTTTGATCGATCTAAACACAGTAGACACATTTAGACCATTGATTCATAGATTTTGGCATTAGAATTAACTTTTCATACAAATTTGCCTAAAATGTAGGTAATTTGAACGAAATCTGACTTTATATTCGAAATCCAACACAAACCTGAGCCTTTCACCTACAAAACCACCCAAAGTATCCTTTTTGTGACTTTTGAGCCCAAAATCGGTCTTTGAGTCCAAAACTAACATAAAAATTGAAACAAAAATTCAAAATGATGATTAAGTAATATGACCTTGACCTTGAAAAGGAGTGAGTATGTAGGCTTAACCTGACACTTTCCATGTATAAAGTTGAAGCAATGAAAACCAAATATTTTGATGTTATCAGTGTATTCAATTATTGTATTTTGCTCAATACCAAATATTAAATTTTCAAAAATGTAAGGGTACACAAAACTATTTCTACGGATTTTGAAGTTAAAGAACTTGTTCACAAATAATTAAAGGAAACGCAATTTTATCAATCTGTTGGGGGTGTAAATTTAATAATATTTTTAAAATTAGATAGGTGGAAAACCATCAAGTCAACCAATACAAAAGTATAGAAAATCAATTAATTATCGAGCTTGAAATATAAAAATAAGTGGTGAACAATGGAGAAGGTCAAAGTGTTAATGGATTTTTTTTGTTAGTATTTAAAAATGGTCGAAAAGACAAGGAAAAGCTAAGAAAGTAAACAAAATGAAATTCGAAAGGCCATTATCATGACAACGTGAGTAACTGGAAAAAGATTCACACAAGGAAGACGAACGTTGACACAATTAATTATTTTCTTCGTCGACGAAAAAATGTAAAAGGCCACAAGGCAAAGATTGTCAAAAAAATATGACTTACTGAAAACAACATTGATATTTTGACTCAGATAGGGATGGGACATGTTGAATAATGGTAGTTACCACAAAAATATCGATACTAAAATGACGACAACGGCAAATTTACATTTTAATCCTAACCAGTCATTCCATGGTGATCATTATGATATTTTCAAAATGAAAATGGAATTTAAACGATCAACCATGTTGTAATGTGCACCTTTCCTTCTATCGTTGGTTTTAAAACCCCTGATCGATTACTTGATCTTATTATTTGTATTTATTTTGAGGGAATTTACTTTAAATTTGTTCCTTAATGAAAACTGAATTATCAGATGATAAATTTATGGACCAACAATCGTAACTTTCTCAAACTGCGTCATGCTATTAGCAGTTTGACGATTTAGATCACCTTTTGATAACAACCGACTACAACTCCAAAGTCACTTTTAACAGATGCCTATTGGTTCTTTTCTTATGCGCGTATCTGAAGGGAATATCCTTGAGCTGTGTGAGTCTGGAAATATTCTCACCAATTATGTACCCAACAGCACAAACCGATCGATTTTATTATAAATATTGCATTCTAAATAATTAAGATTCCCAGAAAAATATTTTTTATCAAAAAATAAACTCCATCGAAATTTATAGAAAAAAACCCGATATAGATATGATTGATTGATAAAAATTCAGAAACCGAAACAAAACAATCTTATTTACACAGTGAGAGTTGAAATAAATTCCACAAATCATCACATCGGTTATGTACAGAAATATTATCAAATAATTGCAGATATAAATAAATTGATCACCAAGGCAAATGCTTAATAACAGTGACAGAATCTAGGCTGATAAAGAATAATTTATCAATTACAGCAAGAAAAATACCAAATAATAATATTAATAATAATAATATTAATAATAATATTAATAATAATAATAAATAATAATAATAATAATATTAATAATAATATTAATAATAATAAATAATAATAATAATAATAAATAATAATATTAATAATTGATTAATAATAATTTTAATAATAATAATTAAAAAATAATAATAATAATAATAATATTAATAATAATATTAATAATAATAATAATAATAATATTAATAATAATAATAATAATAATAATAATAATAATATTAATAATAATATTAATAATAATAATAATATTAATAATAATAATAATAAAAATAATAATAATAATAATAATATAATAATAATATTAATAATAATAATAATAAATAATAATAATAATAATATTAATAATAGTAATAATATTAATAATAATAATAAAAAAATAATAATAATAATAATAATATTAATAATAATATTAATAATAATAATAATAAATAATAATAATAATAATATTAATAATAGTAATAATATTAATAATAATAATAAAAAATAATAATAATAATATTAATAATAATATTAATAATAATAATAATAAATAATAATAATAATAAATAATAATAATAATAATAATAATAATAATAATAATAATAATAATAATAATAATAATAATAATAATAATAATAATAATAATAATAATAAATATCAACAAAAACGGATGGAATAAAGCTAAAACTATGGAATAGATTGATAAAAAATAAAAACTCTTTCACAGAATGGCATTCATTTGGGTTTTCAGTTGAGTGTTCATGTCGATTGCTAGCTGGAGATCATTTTCCAGATTCAAGCAACGCATCATCAACTCCTCACAGACCCTCTGTAATTGCTTTACTTCTGCAGTGGTCACGCGACAAACGGTCTTGTCACCGAGCGACATCAAATCTTTAGAAGCAATGGATTTCAAACTGTCTTTTAGTTTATTCATCACAGATTGAAGGCCGAAATTTGATGTTTGGGAACTCATTAAACCATTCAAAATCAGCGCTTCCGACGTGGAATGGCTATGTTTAGGAGAGTCTGTATCGATTTCGGGGTCATTTTTGCCTCGGTTCTATTGGAATATAACTTTAGCATTACTTATAAAAGGATAGTGACAATATGTGATAATTTATAAACTTAAATATCATTAATATGGGTTTTTTATTCTAATTTCTCGTAAACTCGATTCTTGGTAAAAAATAGAATTGAAAAAAACCAGAGCAGGTGATAGAAATGGATCTTATCATCAGTTAGTGTTAGAAATATAATGAAGAGTTTCCAATATAAGTTGAACATCTTTCTCGAAATATAAAGAATCGGTTTCATAATAATAATAATTTTTTTTATTTATTTGATTTGGGAAATTGAATATTGAATTAGAACACAAATATATAAAATTTATCATTTCATTTATGTTTAGATTATTTTTAGATTATTGATAGTCTAAAATAAAGATAAATGAAATTGAAAAAAAGAGTGATGACAAAGATAACAATTTAGCATTGAATGAATCAATAAATTTATAGCTTTCAGTTTGTTGGATTTGTCAACGGGAAAAGCCAGCAGCAATTTGTGATTTAGATTTCTGCCTGAACATAAGGCAATCATATGCTGTAATAGAAAGTACTTTTGGCAATCATATATATATATATATAAAGCCCGCATTAACTATGATATTAATTAGCATCGGATTTAGCATCTGCGTTTAATTAATTCTATTTTCGATATTTAATTGGGACCACTTATTAAGGCTCTTCATAAGTATCATACCCAGAATGCCTTGTCATTAACCTTATTCTTTGGTGTGATAAAGAAGTAACTATTTAAAAGTTTAAATGCAACTGTTTAAAAATTTTTTAGCAAAACTTCATGATTTTTTCTAAAAAAAATTCTTTTCATTTACATTTGTTTATATTTAAAATTACGTAAATTTATTTATTGATATATAATTTAAATCAGTAATAAAAGTATTGTGTAATGAACTGTGAAGCAGTCTTAAAAATGAATTTAAAAATTGTTAACATTTAAATTAAAAAATTTAATAAACATGGCAAACACAATTTTTACAATATATATATAAATATTTTTCCTTTCGTCATCATGTATGATACTACAAACTATAATATTGTAGAATATTTAAACAAATACAAATTTTATTATTTTTATTGATTTAATTTAATTTTTTTACTATTTCAAAAAAACCTTTTTAAAACAATATTTTATAATAATTTGAATTTTAATACATCCGAAAACAACAATAAAAACAATCAGCATATACAAAACTTTACCAATCAAACAATTTTAAAACATATGAGCTTACAGCATTTTGCAGATTAATTTCTGGAACCAACGGTTCACAAATAACACGTTCACAAAAGTGTTGAATGATGTAAACAAAATTCGATTTTTCAATTTTTAAATCTTAATAGTATTCTTAAATTAAAAAGTAGACTAATTTGAGGAAACTATTTTAGATTTAATGTGAAAAATACAGTGATTAATATGAGTAATTTTGTTTTGTCTGTCGTCTAACAAGCAAAAAAAGTCATTGTAAATCATTGCAATAAGAATCTCATTAATGAAACCAATTGTGTGCAAAGATTGAACGTTTGAAATCTCATTTATCTAGACCAATGAAAGATATAAACACTAATTGTGTGAGGAGTTCGATGTGTTCAAGTACGATAGCATATGTTGATAAAATAAAAAGCAGAATATTAAAAAATTTGTGGTTTTAGAAAACCTATCCAAAAAAGGCATAAATGTCTGCAAGTTTGACAAGGAAAATGGATTGTTAATTCTTGATCATGATATGTATTTGAATAAGTTGAATGATGTTTTGAATGCATTTAGTTTTATGTGAAATTAAAGAAAGGTAGGAACAGTGAAAAATTGCATCGTTTTAAGAATGAAGAGTTCCTGCTAAAGATGCTGAGTGCTTTGATTGAAAATAATCAGAGACAGAGAGTTATGGAAAAACAACTCAAACTGGTCTTTATACTCCTAATAAAAGTTTTTGTAAATTAAAATCTAAGAGAAAAAATTAATTTACTGTCAAGGTCGTAATCTTTCATATTTAAAAATTCGATAAAAGAGATTAATGGTTGAGTTGTTTATAAAGAATGGGTATTCAAAATCATTTTTATTATTAATGATAAAAGAGACTGTTGATAAATTAATTAAGAATCTTAAGGATCCATGTTTGAGAATGTCTGAGTGCAATTTGACTGTTTGGTTTATATCTGATGGCAATGCAAATAACATTTATAGTGCACGTAAGAATGTTAAACCTAAATTTGTAGTGGCATGGAATAAATATGGAGTTTAGAAATATAGATTATATGATAGTTTCTAATTCGTGTAAGATACGCAATATGTATATTAATGTCAAAAAATATGTTTGCATTGTGTTCGGATCTCGTATATAGATTTATACGCTTTGGTGTAATGGCACATACACTGTAGATACTTCCCCGTCAAATGTTGATATGTGGATAGATTTTGTTGTTGTTTTCGGGTGTATTAAAATTGAAATTATTATAAAATATTATTTAAAAAAGGTTTATTTTGAAAAAAATTTAATTAATTATAAATCAATAAAAATAATGTTTAATTTATAATTAATAATAAAAAATATTTATTTTAATATCAACAAAATTTGTATAATATTATAAGGACGTTTTTTGTTTTTCACCTCTGATTTCTTTATAAGTGACATATTATTTTCTACAAAATTTGACTATGAATCAGATTTATTTAAAGGTATTCATAGTCAAATTATGTAGAAAATATTATAAAAATTTGTATAAGTTGTTTAAATATTACATAATATTATAGTTTGTACTATTCTACCTGATAATGAGAATAAAAATGTCGAAATGTCTAAAACGTGTGTAAATGGTGGTTTCTTCTGAAAAATAATTATTTAAATTTAAATTAAGCTAAGAATTTTGTATTTTTTTAAATAAATCCATTATTCCTATCCCAGGTGTTGTCAATGAAGCCGACGAAATAAATATTTAAAAACCGTTGGAGTGACGTCTTCTTGTAATTAGGACATTTAAGAGTATATTTAATTATTAAACTTAAAATAAGACGGATGAAGTAATAATTTGGTTTTATTCATAATATGTTTTTACTTTCCGCTACTAATTTCAAAGCACGATTGCAAAATAAGAAATTTATTCATTTATAAATTAAATTTATTTAGAGAGGCTCTCAATACATAAAGCTTTGTATAAAAGGTCGTCAATTTCTGAACTTGAAAAATTAATTTTCTCTGGATCTTCTAATAAAAGTAAATATTTATACTATTCTTAATTAATTACCTTCAATCACTATGATTTAGGGCAGGGACGGCCAATTTTTTGAGGACCGCGAGATTTATAACACCTTTACAAAATATATTTATTTCATAAAAGCCGAGGTATTTTAAACATCCTAATTATATCAATAAACAAACATTTTATAAGTATAATAATATAAATTCATTTTTAATTAATTTAAGAGGTGAAAGCGACATTGATTCCTATCAATAATATAATATAATTTATTTTTAATGATTATTTTTAGTAAGCTGTTTAGTATTTTGTAATCAAAATAATATTTATTAATTATACCTTTTATAATACTTTTTAAAAGTTTTCAAGTTGTATTTGCTTGTAAAAACAATAAAGAATTTTATTTATTTAAAAAACTTGAGCACTTGTTTTCCATATACACATACTTCAAAAACATATTTAAATTTTAAAATTCTTATTCAACAACAGCCGGGTAATAACTCCTAAAAATATATATTCTAATGTTGGATTTAAATACACTATAGACTTTTTTTGTATTTACTATTATTCTTATATGTAAAGTCTAACATTTAAACTTTACATATAAGAATAATAGTAAACACAAAAAAAGTCTATAGTGTATGTAAATCCAATATTAAAATATATATTTATATATGCATTTCCAAAGTGGCCCGCAAGATCATTTGGGTTGGCCACCCCTGATTTAGGGTTTATTTTTGCGTAAAAATTATTAATAATTAGTGGACGTATCGAGAATAATTAAATGGAAATTGAAATTAAAAACTAATTATTTTCTAAAATTATAATATTAATTAGCTAGTTGTTTATAATTGTTTACATAATGAGAAAACTTTTGAACTATAAATGCGATGAAAATTAATAACAATATCACCAAAAAATAAAGGATTTTGGTGAAAATAAAATAGTAAATATTTAAATATATATTTTTGAAAGATAATTAACAATATTAAAAGAAATACTCTTCAAATAATACATCATTCAATAGAGAAAAATCAATATTCAGATAATATTAATATGAATATAAGACTTTACCGCACATAAAGGTAAGTTGTCATGAATTTATAAAAATTGTATTTATGCATTGATATTATACACTAGAGTCAGATATAGATTCAAAATGAACGACATTACTAGAACCTTTATAAAGTCGTGTAACAGAATTTCATTTTTTAAAATTTAAATTAAATGTCATATTTTCTAAAAAAATGTGAATTAAGAAAAATTATTTTATTTATAAAATTGCAAAATGTTTTCTAATATTTTACGAATGCATTTTTCGGAATTTCCTTTTGAAATTTCATTTTATTAAAACATTTCTCGGCAGCATCCAAATCGAAATTGACGCTTTCCAAACATTTGTAACAGAATTTGTATTTAATTTTGCTAATTTTTCGTAAAATATTAAGTTTCCGAATAACCGAATATGATAATGTTCTTGAAAAAACGTGATTCGAAAGCGATCCTTTCGATTTCATTGAATTAAATTCCGCTATTGAGGCTTCTAGTGTTAAAAACTTTTGCAAAAATTCTGCGCAATATTTTATTTTCAGTTTAGTATAACGTTGGAATGTGTTCAATATTTGTGCACCTGCCAATGAGTAAGATTCGTAGAGTTCTGCTTTTTTGACATATTCATCGAAATAAGCAAACTTGATTGGCAATATTTGAAGGAAATCTTCTAAGATAATTCCTGCGGAAATAATTAGAGTCCGACTAAATTGAGTGATTTTACAAAACTCAATTGATTTTTCAATAAAATGGCCATGGACGGTAATTATTGTGAATTTTGAATTGGAAGCAACTAAATGGATTTTCAATGATTTCCTTAAATGTTTAGTTACAGGGAAATCAATCAAATATTCGACTATTTGATTGGCACCGACTTTGGCATTGGCCACTCGTTTTGAAGGATCTCTTAGTGTCATAAAATTGCAGCTGTTACTCACATGAGAAGAACTTTGTGGTCCACAAAATGCCATTGTAAATACAGACTGTTCATTGTAATATTCATTTAGATTTTCTTTCATTTTTGAGTCCATACATCCGAAAAAATCTAATAAAAACTCATAAATTCCATCTGGTAGACTTTTTTCTACTGGTTTCGGTAACATCATAATATTATTATTGGTTGGGAAATTTATGGATTTGAAAGAATTTTTATTTTTATGAGTTTTATCCCTAAAAAACTCTTTTGTATTATTTTTAACTTTCAAATTAATATTTTTTATTTTTAATCCATTTCTTTTTGAATGATTTTTTCGTTTAT
This sequence comes from Schmidtea mediterranea, assembly GCA_022537955.1. Classification (NCBI taxonomy): domain Eukaryota; kingdom Metazoa; phylum Platyhelminthes; order Tricladida; family Dugesiidae; genus Schmidtea; species Schmidtea mediterranea. Next base: position 66,544,327 of record CM039679.1, on the reverse strand, counting down.
CTTTATTAAAAATAATATTAACCATTGATATATTTTGAAATGTTTTTATTTTATATTATTTAAATAAAATAAATAATTTAAGGAAAATATATATTTTTAAGGAAATAAATTTTATTTCATATTTAATGAAAAATTTTATTAATAAGAATTAAGATAATAAATATTTTATTTAATAGACGTAATTTTGATCTTCGTTGTATTTTTTTAAATTTATTTTTAATGATTATTTTTAGTAAGTTGTTTTGTATTTTGTAACCAAAATAATATTTATTAATTATACCTTTTATAATACTTTTTAAAAGTTTTCAAGTTGTATTTGCTTGTAAAAACAATAAAGAATTTTATTTATTTAAAAAACTTGAGCACTTGTTTTCCATATACACATACTTCAAAAACATATTTAAATTTTAAAATTCTTATTCAACAACAGCCGGGTAATAACTCCTAAAAATATATATTCTAATGTTGGATTTAAATACACTATAGACTTTTTTTGTATTTACTATTATTCTTATATGTAAAGTCTAACATTTAAACTTTACATATAAGAATAATAGTAAACACAAAAAAAGTCTATAGTGTATGTAAATCCAATATTAAAATATATATTTATATATGCATTTCCAAAGTGGCCCGCAAGATCATTTGGGTTGGCCACCCCTGATTTAGGGTTTATTTTTGCGTAAAAATTATTAATAATTAGTGGACGTATCGAGAATAATTAAATGGAAATTGAAATTAAAAACTAATTATTTTCTAAAATTATAATATTAATTAGCTAGTTGTTTATAAATAACCAAATTCCTCATTGAAATTGGACTTTTATAGAATTAATAATACAGCATAATTTTTGGTTTCTTTTTCAAACGCCTTATTTAATTGAAAATAAAATCAATAATAAAAACTCGTCGATTTATATATTAAAAACCAATAAATTTCATATGCAATATGAAATTAAGATTATTATTTGTCAAATAAAACATTTTGCTATTTATTCTTCTGCAAAATAATTTTTTCCATGTTAAATTGTTATGGTTCTTAGTGAATTGCATAATTTGAAATAAATTATATATTACCCAAGAAATAATTTTTAATGTCGGCTAATACACCGGTCATCTATTTTGGACATTTTTTCAACCAAATTTGGGGGATCATCGCCTTACATACGAGTATATACGGTAATTCAATTCTAATGGTTTATAAATTTAAAATAAGTATGTAAATAAAATTGAGTTAAATACATTGAGTTCATACGAGCAGCATTTGGGTCGATGATGATAAATATTGCGGTGAAGCCCATCTAGCTTATTGGTTAAACGGATTATAAATTACTTAAAAACAAAATCTCGTTTAATATTTAAATTATCATATAATCAATTAAAATCAATTTACAACAATACGTCGCTTAGTGCGGATTCACTATAGTGCGTTTTTTTTTTGAGGGAAAAAATTAAAATTTATAATTTTTTATCAATAAAATGCACAAAAACATTAAAAAAACAAGCCATTTAAAATATAAATTTCTTAATAATACAAATAGGTTTACTACTCACGAAACATAATAAAATCACAAAAAGTGTAAGTTTATAATATTAGAAAATGTAATTAAGAATAAATAAAATATTAATTTGATACTGTATATAATACGCAATAGATAAGGTTTATTCGCAATTTGCAGAGTGCTTCTGTACTGTAACGCATAATAAATACTTTTAAATTATTTATTTGGTTTTATTTCATTCATATCGTAATATTATTAATTCGTGACATTTTTTATTTGTTTTGAACTTAAAAACATTGATAATATATCGATATGTATTAAAAAAAATTTGGAACCAATGACAATTTTTCCCATAGACTACATAGTTCAATTAGTGCGGTTTCACTTAGTGCGGCATATCGGCGAAACCAATTAACCGCACTAAGCGAGGTATTGCCGTATCTGAATTATATAGTAATAATAAAATATTTTATTAATATTTATTAAATTTATGTTACATAATGAGAAAACTTTTGAACTATAAACGCGATGAAAATTAATAACAATATCACCAAAAAATAAAGGATTTTGGTGAAAATAAAATAGTAAATATTTAAATATATATTTTTGAAAGATAATTAACAATATTAAAAGAAATACTCTTCAAATAATACATCATTCAATAGAGAAAAATCAATATTCAGATAATATTAATATGAATATAAGACTTTACCGCACATAAAGGTAAGTTGTCATGAATTTTTAAAAATTGTATTTATGCATTGATATTATACACTAGAGTCAGATATAGATTCAAAATGAACGACATTACTAGAACCTTTATAAAGTCGTGTAACAGAATTTCATTTTTTAAAATTTAAATTAAATGTCATATTTTCTAAAAAAATGTGAATTAAGAAAAATTATTTTATTTATAAAATTGCAAAATGTTTTCTAATATTTTACGAATGCATTTTTCGGAATTTCCTTTTGAAATTTCATTTTATTAAAACATTTCTCGGCAGCATCCAAATCGAAATTGACGCTTTCCAAACATTTGTAACAGAATTTGTATTTAATTTTGCTAATTTTTCGTAAAATATTAAGTTTCCGAATAACCGAATATGATAATGTTCTTGAAAAAACGTGATTCGGAAGCGATCCTTTCGATTTCATTGAATTAAATTCCGCTATTGAGGCTTCTAGTGTTAAAAACTTTTGCAAAAATTCTGCGCAATATTTTATTTTCAGTTTAGTATAACGTTGGAAGGTGTTCAATATTTGTGCACCTGCCAATGAGTAAGATTCGTAGAGTTCTGCTTTTTTGACATATTCATCGAAATAAGCAAACTTGATTGGCAATATTTGAAGGAAATCTTCTAAGATAATTCCTGCGGAAATAATTAGAGTCCGACTAAATTGAGTGATTTTACAAAACTCAATTGATTTTTCAATAAAATGGCCATGGACGGTAATTATTGTGAATTTTGAATTGGAAGCAACTAAATGGATTTTCAATGATTTCCTTAAATGTTTAGTTACAGGGAAATCAATCAAATATTCGACTATTTGATTGGCACCGACTTTGGCATTGGCCACTCGTTTTGAAGGATCTCTTAGTGTCATAAAATTGCAGCTGTTACTCACATGAGAAGAACTTTGTGGTCCACAAAATGCCATTGTAAATACAGACTGTTCATTGTAATATTCATTTAGATTTTCTTTCATTTTTGAGTCCATACATCCGAAAAAATCTAATAAAAACTCATAAATTCCATCTGGTAGACTTTTTTCTACTGGTTTCGGTAACATCATAATATTATTATTGGTTGGGAAATTTATGGATTTGAAAGAATTTTTATTAGTTTTATCCCTAAAAAACTCTTTTGTATTATTTTTAACTTTCAAATTAATATTTTTTATTTTTAATCCATTTCTTTTTGAATGATTTTTTCGTTTATCTTTATTAAAAATAATATTAACCATTGATATATTTTGAAATGTTTTTATTTTATATTATTTAAATAAAATAAATAATTTAAGGAAAATATATATTTATAAGGAAATAAATTTTATTTCATATTTAATGAAAAATTTTATTAATAAGAATTAAGATAATAAATATTTTATTTAATAGACGTAATTTTGATCTTCGTTGTATTTTTTTAAATTTATTTTTAATGATTATTTTTAGTAAGTTGTTTTGTATTTTGTAACCAAAATAATATTTATTAATTATACCTTTTATAATACTTTTTAAAAGTTTTCAAGTTGTATTTGCTTGTAAAAACAATAAAGAATTTTATTTATTTAAAAAACTTGAGCACTTGTTTTCCATATACACATACTTCAAAAACATATTTAAATTTTAAAATTCTTATTCAACAACAGCCGGGTAATAACTCCTAAAAATATATATTCTAATGTTGGATTTAAATACACTATAGACTTTTTTTGTATTTACTATTATTCTTATATGTAAAGTCTAACATTTAAACTTTACATATAAGAATAATAGTAAACACAAAAAAGTCTATAGTGTATGTAAATCCAATATTAAAATATATATTTATATATGCATTTCCAAAGTGGCCCGCAAGATCATTTGGGTTGGCCACCCCTGATTTAGGGTTTATTTTTGCGTAAAAATTATTAATAATTAGTGGACGTATCGAGAATAATTAAATGGAAATTGAAATTAAAAACTAATTATTTTCTAAAATTATAATATTAATTAGCTAGTTGTTTATAAATAACCAAATTCCTCATTGAAATTGGACTTTTATAGAATTAATAATACAGCATAATTTTTGGTTTCTTTTTCAAACGCCTTATTTAATTGAAAATAAAATCAATAATAAAAACTCGTCGATTTATATATTAAAAACCAATAAATTTCATATGCAATATGAAATTAAGATTATTATTTGTCAAATAAAACATTTTGCTATTTATTCTTCTGCAAAATAATTTTTTCCATGTTAAATTGTTATGGTTCTTAGTGAATTGCATAATTTGAAATAAATTATATATTACCCAAGAAATAATTTTTAATGTCGGCTAATACACCGGTCATCTATTTTGGACATTTTTTCAACCAAATTTGGGGGATCATCGCCTTACATACGAGTATATACGGTAATTCAATTCTAATGGTTTATAAATTTAAAATAAGTATGTAAATAAAATTGAGTTAAATACATTGAGTTCATACGAGCAGCATTTGGGTCGATGATGATAAATATTGCGGTGAAGCCCATCTAGCTTATTGGTTAAACGGATTATAAATTACTTAAAAACAAAATCTCGTTTAATATTTAAATTATCATATAATCAATTAAAATCAATTTACAACAATACGTCGCTTAGTGCGGATTCACTATAGTGCGTTTTTTTTTTGAGGGAAAAAATTAAAATTTATAATTTTTTATCAATAAAATGCACAAAAACATTAAAAAAAACAAGCCATTTAAAATATAAATTTCTTAATAATACAAATAGGTTTACTACTCACGAAACATAATAAAATCACAAAAAGTGTAAGTTTATAATATTAGAAAATGTAATTAAGAATAAATAAAATATTAATTTGATACTGTATATAATACGCAATAGATAAGGTTTATTCGCAATTTGCAGAGTGCTTCTGTACTGTAACGCATAATAAATACTTTTAAATTATTTATTTGGTTTTATTTCATTCATATCGTAATATTATTAATTCGTGACATTTTTTATTTGTTTTGAACTTAAAAACATTGATAATATATCGATATGTATTAAAAAAAATTTGGAACCAATGACAATTTTTCCCATAGACTACATAGTTCAATTAGTGCGGTTTCACTTAGTGCGGCATATCGGCGAAACCAATTAACCGCACTAAGCGAGGTATTGCCGTATCTGAATTATATAGTAATAATAAAATATTTTATTAATATTTATTAAATTTATGTTACATAATGAGAAAACTTTTGAACTATAAACGCGATGAAAATTAATAACAATATCACCAAAAAAATAAAGGATTTTGGTGAAAATAAAATAGTAAATATTTAAATATATATTTTTGAAAGATAATTAACAATATTAAAAGAAATACTCTTCAAATAATACATCATTCAATAGAGAAAAATCAATATTCAGATAATATTAATATGAATATAAGACTTTACCGCACATAAAGGTAAGTTGTCATGAATTTATAAAAATTGTATTTATGCATTGATATTATACACTAGAGTCAGATATAGATTCAAAATGAACGACATTACTAGAACCTTTATAAAGTCGTGTAACAGAATTTCATTTTTTAAAATTTAAATTAAATGTCATATTTTCTAAAAAAATGTGAATTAAGAAAAATTATTTTATTTATAAAATTGCAAAATGTTTTCTAATATTTTACGAATGCATTTTTCGGAATTTCCTTTTGAAATTTCATTTTATTAAAACATTTCTCGGCAGCATCCAAATCGAAATTGACGCTTTCCAAACATTTGTAACAGAATTTGTATTTAATTTTGCTAATTTTTCGTAAAATATTAAGTTTCCGAATAACCGAATATGATAATGTTCTTGAAAAAACGTGATTCGGAAGCGATCCTTTCGATTTCATTGAATTAAATTCCGCTATTGAGGCTTCTAGTGTTAAAAACTTTTGCAAAAATTCTGCGCAATATTTTATTTTCAGTTTAGTATAACGTTGGAAGGTGTTCAATATTTGTGCACCTGCCAATGAGTAAGATTCGTAGAGTTCTGCTTTTTTGACATATTCATCGAAATAAGCAAACTTGATTGGCAATATTTGAAGGAAATCTTCTAAGATAATTCCTGCGGAAATAATTAGAGTCCGACTAAATTGAGTGATTTTACAAAACTCAATTGATTTTTCAATAAAATGGCCATGGACGGTAATTATTGTGAATTTTGAATTGGAAGCAACTAAATGGATTTTCAATGATTTCCTTAAATGTTTAGTTACAGGGAAATCAATCAAATATTCGACTATTTGATTGGCACCGACTTTGGCATTGGCCACTCGTTTTGAAGGATCTCTTAGTGTCATAAAATTGCAGCTGTTACTCACATGAGAAGAACTTTGTGGTCCACAAAATGCCATTGTAAATACAGACTGTTCATTGTAATATTCATTTAGATTTTCTTTCATTTTTTGAGTCCATACATCCGAAAAAATCTAATAAAAACTCATAAATTCCATCTGGTAGACTTTTTTCTACTGGTTTCGGTAACATCATAATATTATTATTGGTTGGGAAATTTATGGATTTGAAAGAATTTTTATTTTTATGAGTTTTATCCCTAAAAAACTCTTTTGTATTATTTTTAACTTTCAAATTAATATTTTTTATTTTTAATCCATTTCTTTTTGAATGATTTTTTCGTTTATCTTTATTAAAAATAATATTAACCATTGATATATTTTGAAATGTTTTTATTTTATATTATTTAAATAAAATAAATAATTTAAGGAAAATATATATTTTTAAGGAAATAAATTTTATTTCATATTTAATGAAAAATTTTATTAATAAGAATTAAGATAATAAATATTTTATTTAATAGACGTAATTTTGATCTTCGTTGTATTTTTTTAAATTTATTTTTAATGATTATTTTTAGTAAGTTGTTTGTATTTTGTAACCAAAATAATATTTATTAATTATACCTTTTATAATACTTTTTAAAAGTTTTCAAGTTGTATTTGCTTGTAAAAACAATAAAGAATTTTATTTATTTAAAAAACTTGAGCACTTGTTTTCCATATACACATACTTCAAAAACATATTTAAATTTTAAAATTCTTATTCAACAACAGCCGGGTAATAACTCCTAAAAATATATATTCTAATGTTGGATTTAAATACACTATAGACTTTTTTTGTATTTACTATTATTCTTATATGTAAAGTCTAACATTTAAACTTTACATATAAGAATAATAGTAAACACAAAAAAAGTCTATAGTGTATGTAAATCCAATATTAAAATATATATTTATATATGCATTTCCAAAGTGGCCCGCAAGATCATTTGGGTTGGCCACCCCTGATTTAGGGTTTATTTTTGCGTAAAAATTATTAATAATTAGTGGACGTATCGAGAATAATTAAATGGAAATTGAAATTAAAAACTAATTATTTTCTAAAATTATAATATTAATTAGCTAGTTGTTTATAAATAACCAAATTCCTCATTGAAATTGGACTTTTTATAGAATTAATAATACAGCATAATTTTTGGTTTCTTTTTCAAACGCCTTATTTAATTGAAAATAAAATCAATAATAAAAACTCGTCGATTTATATATTAAAAACCAATAAATTTCATATGCAATATGAAATTAAGATTATTATTTGTCAAATAAAACATTTTGCTATTTATTCTTCTGCAAAATAATTTTTTCCATGTTAAATTGTTATGGTTCTTAGTGAATTGCATAATTTGAAATAAATTATATATTACCCAAGAAATAATTTTTAATGTCGGCTAATACACCGGTCATCTATTTTGGACATTTTTTCAACCAAATTTGGGGGATCATCGCCTTACATACGAGTATATACGGTAATTCAATTCTAATGGTTTATAAATTTAAAATAAGTATGTAAATAAAATTGAGTTAAATACATTGAGTTCATACGAGCAGCATTTGGGTCGATGATGATAAATATTGCGGTGAAGCCCATCTAGCTTATTGGTTAAACGGATTATAAATTACTTAAAAACAAAATCTCGTTTAATATTTAAATTATCATATAATCAATTAAAATCAATTTACAACAATACGTCGCTTAGTGCGGATTCACTATAGTGCGTTTTTTTTTTGAGGGAAAAAATTAAAATTTATAATTTTTTATCAATAAAATGCACAAAAACATTAAAAAAAACAAGCCATTTAAAATATAAATTTCTTAATAATACAAATAGGTTTACTACTCACGAAACATAATAAAATCACAAAAAGTGTAAGTTTATAATATTAGAAAATGTAATTAAGAATAAATAAAATATTAATTTGATACTGTATATAATACGCAATAGATAAGGTTTATTCGCAATTTGCAGAGTGCTTCTGTACTGTAACGCATAATAAATACTTTTAAATTATTTATTTGGTTTTATTTCATTCATATCGTAATATTATTAATTCGTGACATTTTTTATTTGTTTTGAACTTAAAAACATTGATAATATATCGATATGTATTAAAAAAAATTTGGAACCAATGACAATTTTTCCCATAGACTACATAGTTCAATTAGTGCGGTTTCACTTAGTGCGGCATATCGGCGAAACCAATTAACCGCACTAAGCGAGGTATTGCCGTATCTGAATTATATAGTAATAATAAAATATTTTATTAATATTTATTAAATTTATGTTACATAATGAGAAAACTTTTGAACTATAAACGCGATGAAAATTAATAACAATATCACCAAAAAAATAAAGGATTTTGGTGAAAATAAAATAGTAAATATTTAAATATATATTTTTGAAAGATAATTAACAATATTAAAAGAAATACTCTTCAAATAATACATCATTCAATAGAGAAAAATCAATATTCAGATAATATTAATATGAATATAAGACTTTACCGCACATAAAGGTAAGTTGTCATGAATTTATAAAAATTGTATTTATGCATTGATATTATACACTAGAGTCAGATATAGATTCAAAATGAACGACATTACTAGAACCTTTATAAAGTCGTGTAACAGAATTTCATTTTTTAAAATTTAAATTAAATGTCATATTTTCTAAAAAAATGTGAATTAAGAAAAATTATTTTATTTATAAAATTGCAAAATGTTTTCTAATATTTTACGAATGCATTTTTCGGAATTTCCTTTTGAAATTTCATTTTATTAAAACATTTCTCGGCAGCATCCAAATCGAAATTGACGCTTTCCAAACATTTGTAACAGAATTTGTATTTAATTTTGCTAATTTTTCGTAAAATATTAAGTTTCCGAATAACCGAATATGATAATGTTCTTGAAAAAACGTGATTCGGAAGCGATCCTTTCGATTTCATTGAATTAAATTCCGCTATTGAGGCTTCTAGTGTTAAAAACTTTTGCAAAAATTCTGCGCAATATTTTATTTTCAGTTTAGTATAACGTTGGAAGGTGTTCAATATTTGTGCACCTGCCAATGAGTAAGATTCGTAGAGTTCTGCTTTTTTGACATATTCATCGAAATAAGCAAACTTGATTGGCAATATTTGAAGGAAATCTTCTAAGATAATTCCTGCGGAAATAATTAGAGTCCGACTAAATTGAGTGATTTTACAAAACTCAATTGATTTTTCAATAAAATGGCCATGGACGGTAATTATTGTGAATTTTGAATTGGAAGCAACTAAATGGATTTTCAATGATTTCCTTAAATGTTTAGTTACAGGGAAATCAATCAAATATTCGACTATTTGATTGGCACCGACTTTGGCATTGGCCACTCGTTTTGAAGGATCTCTTAGTGTCATAAAATTGCAGCTGTTACTCACATGAGAAGAACTTTGTGGTCCACAAAATGCCATTGTAAATACAGACTGTTCATTGTAATATTCATTTAGATTTTCTTTCATTTTTGAGTCCATACATCCGAAAAAATCTAATAAAAACTCATAAATTCCATCTGGTAGACTTTTTTCTACTGGTTTCGGTAACATCATAATATTATTATTGGTTGGGAAATTTATGGATTTGAAAGAATTTTATTTTTATGAGTTTTATCCCTAAAAAACTCTTTTGTATTATTTTTAACTTTCAAATTAATATTTTTTATTTTTAATCCATTTCTTTTTGAATGATTTTTTCGTTTATCTTTATTAAAAATAATATTAACCATTGATATATTTTGAAATGTTTTTATTTTATATTATTTAAATAAAATAAATAATTTAAGGAAAATATATATTTTAAGGAAATAAATTTTATTTCATATTTAATGAAAAATTTTATTAATAAGAATTAAGATAATAAATATTTTATTTAATAGACGTAATTTTGATCTTCGTTGTATTTTTTTAAATTTATTTTTAATGATTATTTTTAGTAAGTTGTTTTGTATTTTGTAACCAAAATAATATTTATTAATTATACCTTTTATAATACTTTTTAAAAGTTTTCAAGTTGTATTTGCTTGTAAAAACAATAAAGAATTTTATTTATTTAAAAAACTTGAGCACTTGTTTTCCATATACACATACTTCAAAAACATATTTAAATTTTAAAATTCTTATTCAACAACAGCCGGGTAATAACTCCTAAAAATATATATTCTAATGTTGGATTTAAATACACTATAGACTTTTTTTGTATTTACTATTATTCTTATATGTAAAGTCTAACATTTAAACTTTACATATAAGAATAATAGTAAACACAAAAAAAGTCTATAGTGTATGTAAATCCAATATTAAAATATATATTTATATATGCATTTCCAAAGTGGCCCGCAAGATCATTTGGGTTGGCCACCCCTGATTTAGGGTTTATTTTTGCGTAAAAATTATTAATAATTAGTGGACGTATCGAGAATAATTAAATGGAAATTGAAATTAAAAACTAATTATTTTCTAAAATTATAATATTAATTAGCTAGTTGTTTATAAATAACCAAATTCCTCATTGAAATTGGACTTTTATAGAATTAATAATACAGCATAATTTTTGGTTTCTTTTTCAAACGCCTTATTTAATTGAAAATAAAATCAATAATAAAAACTCGTCGATTTATATATTAAAAACCAATAAATTTCATATGCAATATGAAATTAAGATTATTATTTGTCAAATAAAACATTTTGCTATTTATTCTTCTGCAAAATAATTTTTTCCATGTTAAATTGTTATGGTTCTTAGTGAATTGCATAATTTGAAATAAATTATATATTACCCAAGAAATAATTTTTAATGTCGGCTAATACACCGGTCATCTATTTTGGACATTTTTTCAACCAAATTTGGGGATCATCGCCTTACATACGAGTATATACGGTAATTCAATTCTAATGGTTTATAAATTTAAAATAAGTATGTAAATAAAATTGAGTTAAATACATTGAGTTCATACGAGCAGCATTTGGGTCGATGATGATAAATATTGCGGTGAAGCCCATCTAGCTTATTGGTTAAACGGATTATAAATTACTTAAAAACAAAATCTCGTTTAATATTTAAATTATCATATAATCAATTAAAATCAATTTACAACAATACGTCGCTTAGTGCGGATTCACTATAGTGCGTTTTTTTTTTGAGGGAAAAAATTAAAATTTATAATTTTTTATCAATAAAATGCACAAAAACATTAAAAAAAACAAGCCATTTAAAATATAAATTTCTTAATAATACAAATAGGTTTACTACTCACGAAACATAATAAAATCACAAAAAGTGTAAGTTTATAATATTAGAAAATGTAATTAAGAATAAATAAAATATTAATTTGATACTGTATATAATACGCAATAGATAAGGTTTATTCGCAATTTGCAGAGTGCTTCTGTACTGTAACGCATAATAAATACTTTTAAATTATTTATTTGGTTTTATTTCATTCATATCGTAATATTATTAATTCGTGACATTTTTTATTTGTTTTGAACTTAAAAACATTGATAATATATCGATATGTATTAAAAAAAATTTGGAACCAATGACAATTTTTCCCATAGACTACATAGTTCAATTAGTGCGGTTTCACTTAGTGCGGCATATCGGCGAAACCAATTAACCGCACTAAGCGAGGTATTGCCGTATCTGAATTATATAGTAATAATAAATATTTTATTAATATTTATTAAATTTATGTTACATAATGAGAAAACTTTTGAACTATAAACGCGATGAAAATTAATAACAATATCACCAAAAAATAAAGGATTTTGGTGAAAATAAAATAGTAAATATTTAAATATATATTTTTGAAAGATAATTAACAATATTAAAAGAAATACTCTTCAAATAATACATCATTCAATAGAGAAAAATCAATATTCAGATAATATTAATATGAATATAAGACTTTACCGCACATAAAGGTAAGTTGTCATGAATTTATAAAAATTGTATTTATGCATTGATATTATACACTAGAGTCAGATATAGATTCAAAATGAACGACATTACTAGAACCTTTATAAAGTCGTGTAACAGAATTTCATTTTTTAAAATTTAAATTAAATGTCATATTTTCTAAAAAAATGTGAATTAAGAAAAATTATTTTATTTATAAAATTGCAAAATGTTTTCTAATATTTTACGAATGCATTTTTCGGAATTTCCTTTTGAAATTTCATTTTATTAAAACATTTCTCGGCAGCATCCAAATCGAAATTGACGCTTTCCAAACATTTGTAACAGAATTTGTATTTAATTTTGCTAATTTTTCGTAAAATATTAAGTTTCCGAATAACCGAATATGATAATGTTCTTGAAAAAACGTGATTCGAAAGCGATCCTTTCGATTTCATTGAATTAAATTCCGCTATTGAGGCTTCTAGTGTTAAAAACTTTTGCAAAAATTCTGCGCAATATTTTATTTTCAGTTTAGTATAACGTTGGAATGTGTTCAATATTTGTGCACCTGCCAATGAGTAAGATTCGTAGAGTTCTGCTTTTTTGACATATTCATCGAAATAAGCAAACTTGATTGGCAATATTTGAAGGAAATCTTCTAAGATAATTCCTGCGGAAATAATTAGAGTCCGACTAAATTGAGTGATTTTACAAAACTCAATTGATTTTTCAATAAAATGGCCATGGACGGTAATTATTGTGAATTTTGAATTGGAAGCAACTAAATGGATTTTCAATGATTTCCTTAAATGTTTAGTTACAGGGAAATCAATCAAATATTCGACTATTTGATTGGCACCGACTTTGGCATTGGCCACTCGTTTTGAAGGATCTCTTAGTGTCATAAAATTGCAGCTGTTACTCACATGAGAAGAACTTTGTGGTCCACAAAATGCCATTGTAAATACAGACTGTTCATTGTAATATTCATTTAGATTTTCTTTCATTTTTGAGTCCATACATCCGAAAAAATCTAATAAAAACTCATAAATTCCATCTGGTAGACTTTTTTCTACTGGTTTCGGTAACATCATAATATTATTATTGGTTGGGAAATTTATGGATTTGAAAGAATTTTATTTTTATGAGTTTTATCCCTAAAAAACTCTTTTGTATTATTTTTAACTTTCAAATTAATATTTTTTATTTTTAATCCATTTCTTTTTGAATGATTTTTTCGTTTATCTTTATTAAAAATAATATTAACCATTGATATATTTTGAAATGTTTTTATTTTATATTATTTAAATAAAATAAATAATTTAAGGAAAATATATATTTTAAGGAAATAAATTTTATTTCATATTTAATGAAAAATTTTATTAATAAGAATTAAGATAATAAATATTTTATTTAATAGACGTAATTTTGATCTTCGTTGTAGATTGTAAAAGAAAATTAATTAATTTTTATTTATTCTTTTAACTTGATAAAATATTTTTAATTTAATTCATTTTAATTTCTCTTCATTTCTTTGCCATTGTATAAAGTCAATCAATTCTGACTTGTTTGTGCGACATTTGTAGAAATATCCGCAATTACGGATGCGTTGATTCAATATGAAAGTTAACCTTTATCAGTTGTAAGTCACCTCTCACGTGACAAGAGTACTTTGTCGCTGTGTTTTTACGATTGATAAGGGCTAATTATATAAAAAAAATCTTTCAATTCCTAATAAATTTATTACTAATAAAAATAAGAAAGTTAAATTGTATTGAATTTAAATATAAAATAAAATGATAAAAGATTGTTTTGTGAGTTATGTTGGAAACCGGTTTGCAAATATTTCATATAAATCTGAAAAAAGTATTATAAAAGCCATCATTTTTTGAATTGAGTTATAATTCATTAACGATTCCAAAAAATGGTCGATTTAAATCTGTTATGGTGTAAACTGCTTGTAAGACATCATTAATGCAATAAGTAACTTAGAAACTTCATCTAACCTAAATTACGCCTAATCCATGGATTGCGTATTTCATGAATTTAGCAGAACATTACCCATTTCATGAAATAGGCAATTTCATGGATTCGGCGTAACACACACACACATGCATGCGTGTGTGTTTTTTCTGGAAGCTTTATTTATATAATTGAACCTTAACTCAATGTCAATTAGGTAATAAAAGTTGCGATTTGGTCTATTAGATTTTCTTTCTATCAATTCTATATTTTAATGACATTGTATTAAAAGAATCTAAAATATGGAAATATTTTTAACGCTACTTCATTAATAGTTATCACTGAAAAATTATAATATATAATGAGAACATTTTAATAAAATATCATCAGAAAATATTTCATTCATAGAAATAATAAGTATAGTGCTTTTGAAAACTCAGGCATAATATTTAGTAACTATCATAAACATATGAAGGAGCCGTTGTATTAAAATAGAGTGTTAAACTATTTGGAAGGATTATAATATTTCTTAATTTTAATTGATTAAAAATTCCCATTGGAATTTGATTGAGAAGTTTCAAATCATTTCACAATTTTATAGATTAAATGATAAGAGAAAATTAATAAAGCCAAAAAGAATTAAAAAATTCGACAATAACTTTAAAACAAAATTGACCGAACATCACAGAATTTAAATTAAAATATTAAAATTGAAAGTATTTTGTAAATATTTTTTAAAAGAATTTAAAGTTTTGGAATATTCTGTTAAATTTCATTTAAATCAGCGGTTCTTAACCAAGGGGTGCTCGCACCCCCGGGGGTTCAAGCTACCATATCTAGGGGTGCGAGTTTACAATTTTACAAATTCACTGTAACTAGTAGTACCATTTTAGTACCATCCGGGTTCGAATCCAAAAACAGGCAAAATACTAACCCTAGCTAGGTTTTTTGATCCAGAACTGACCTAACATAACACAACCCTGTTTTATTTTATTTAATTGATTATTTTTGAATCTAAAATTTAGATATTAGTTAAGATTTTTAAAAAATTGTTATGTACATAATATTAATAGAAAATATAGTGTGCATTGTTTATTTTTGAATTTATATCATACCTTATTTTTGGTAAGGGGTGCGAGAATTTTGTTTGAACACTTTAGAGTACCGGTAGCTAAAAAGGTTAAGAATCACTGGTTTAAATCAATTTATACTATATTATTCGACAGTAGTGAAGGCAGATGGCAATTATAGATAAATTGGTTGAACTCTAATCGTAATCATTTGTCTCTATATTATTTGACAGCATTTAAATATTTGACAATGATTCCAAGAAAAGTTTAAGAAATAAAAAATATATATTTGAAAAATTGAATATTATTTTTTACACATTTTTGGAAAAAAGTTGAATATATTTTTTTATTAAATTTTTTTTTGGTTACCATTCATCTGTTTTCGTTTTAAATTATTTTAGTTTTATATAGTGTTTAAAAATAATTTATACGATATTATTCATTGACGATGGGAGTTTTTAACGAAAAATATTTTTATTAAGTCTGAATAAATAATTTCTGATTTTTATAAAATTAAAGATTTTTATTCGGATCGATCAAATTTATAATGTTGACGAATCAAATTTGAAAATTTTGAAATTTGTTTAAATAAATATATTTGTTGAATAGAGTTGAGTGAAAGAAAATATCAATCAGAGAAGAAGAGAAGACAAAATTCTAGTTAAATTTGTACTATGAGTGATCAGGACCGATTTTCGGTCTAAATATTTCATCTCATTTTATGAATAAACATTGCGGAAATTGGCTAACATTGTTATTTATTTAAATTTTATTTATATAAATGATTCCTTTATCGACAAAAAGATTTTAAAGTTTATAAAAATAATATTGTTTGTTTTTTAAATTTTAATTTTTGTTGGGATTAGAGCCAAAATTAAAACAAAAATAAAAAACAAAAAAAAAATAATGAAACAAGTCACTGTACGCACCACAGAAGAGACCAAAAATGAAATAAAACATATTAATTAAAACAAATTAAAAACATAACAAAATTAAATAAAAACAAATAATTAATTAAAATTCGTAAAAAGCCTACAGCTGCATACAGAAACATACGATAAAAGAAATAAACTGTCAAAACCTTGCAAAATAAGGTTTAGAAAAAACACAGGCAGAAGAGGCGACCAGAAAACAAAATATTGGGGTTTAAAAATAATATCGTAAGAAAATAATAATAAAAATAAAATCCAATAATAAAATATTAATACATCAAAAAATAAAGAAAAATATATAAAAAATTACAAAAATATTTTGAAATAAATAAAATAATTAAAAAGCCCTAAAAATGGCGAAAAATCGCCCATTGGTCTCGCACACAAGCACAAAAACAGTATATAAACAGTGACAAATTTCATTATTTTTAACTTATGCTTTTATAATTCAACACTTTACAAGCTTATTGAATTCATTCGAAATTTTGAAAGTAAGGAGTTTTGTTATTGTAAAGTTTCTTTAAATGTTAATGTAATATTCATTTTGATGTTTATAATGTCTTCAATTAAATGTTTGCCTATATTTTCATATGCTTAATATTCATTTTATATATATTCGAGTCCCTCATAACTATCTATTATGTATTTCAATAGCTCTCGATTGGGCAGATCTAGGGCCGGCTGGTGGATTAAGTTCCCTAGATGCAAGGAGTTCAGGGATAGAATAGTTTTATAGATAAAATGCGTAAGCCCATCTATCGGCAGCAATAACCGGGAAAGCGAAGGTCCTTCGAGGAGTAGCACTAGCAATAGCGCTCACCTGCTCGAATGGCATTCGGCTGTTGCGTACAGTACCAACATGATTTCGATCATGGGTACGCAGCGGTTATCTAAATCGTGCGGCGTATTGGGAAAAGTGACCCTAGAATATAAAGGCGACCGGCATACCATCAGATATGAATCAATCAGCAAAGTTTTTCCATACGACCAACATTTTTAATATCAATATAAAGATTATAATTGTATAAAATTTATTTTAAAGTTTATTCTCTATATCATTTTACAGCATTTAAATGTTTCTCTATAATTCGTAGAAAATTTCAGGAAATAAATAAAAACAAAAATTAATCGAAAAATTAAATATTAATTTAAAATTATTTAAAAATTTAGAATATTTTATTTTAAATTCCATGTATTATTTCTAATATTAAAATCCTTTAATATTAACTTTAGATTTTTTTTAAAATTATTTTTTTAAGATTTTTTAAAAATTTTCAACAATTTTAAGTTACAGCAACAATCGATAAGTTGAGTGAACTGTAATAGTAATTATTATTTTCTATATTACCGCATTTAAATGTTACTCGATAATTCGAAATACATTTTAAGAAATAAATCAAAACGATAAATAATTGATAATTTCTTAAAACTTTAAAATCAATTAATATTTTATTTTAAATTTCATTATTTTATTGTTTAAATAAAATTCATACGATATTATTCAACGACAACAATGGATAATTATCGATAAATTGGGCGTGCTCTAATCTTAATTATTATTCTCAATTTTATTGTATTGTATTTAAATGTTTCTCGATAAATTGTAACAAATTTTAAAAAATAAATAAAATCAAAAAATAACTAAAAATTCGAATACTAATTAAAAAAAATTTTAAACTTAAAGGTTATTAATTTTATATATTATTTATAATAGTGAAATATATTTTTCTTTAAAAATTACTTTACTAATGTTAAAAAAAATTTTAATCTTTATGTCAATTATCTATAAATTATTATTTGACCGCATGTAAATGTTTCACAATTATTGAAAATGAGAATTAAAAAATTTACAATTATATAGATTTATTTCTTAATTAATAAAAAACAAAAAAAATTAAAATTTGAATATTAATTTCGCAGTAAATATAATAAATATTAATTTTTGTAATTTTAAATTTTAAAATAAATTTAAAAACTTGAAAATTTCTATTTATTTAATTAAAAATTTCATATTAGTTAAATTAGATTTATGTTCAATGAAAACAAATTTTTATTTCGATATTTAAATTTTATATATTATTTATAACAGTGAAATGTTTTTTGATCTTTCTTTAAAATTATTTTTCTAACGTTTAAAAAAATTTTAATTTTTTTGTAAATTATCAATAAATTATTATTTTTATATTATTTGACAGAATTTAAATGTGTCACAATTATTTAAAATGAGATTTAAAAAATTCACAATCTTATGGATTTATTTTTTAATTAATAAGAAACAAAAAAAATAAACATTGATTATTAATTTGGCAATAAATATAATAAATATTAATTTTAGAAAATTTTTAAAAAAATTTAAAAACTTGAAAATTTAAGATGTTTAAAAAAATAATAAATATTAATTTTAGAAATTTTAAATTTAAATTTTTTTTAAAAACTTGAAAATTTCTATTTTTTTTAATTAAAAATTTCATATTAGTTAAATTAGATTAATGTTCAATGAAACCAAATTTTTGATATCAATATTTAAATTTTATATATTATTTATAACAGCGAAATGTTTTTTGATCTTTTTTTAAAAATTATTTTTCTAAGGTTTTAAAAAATATTTAAATTTTGATCAATTATCAATAAATTGGTGATCTATGTCATAATTATTATTTTTATATTATTTGAACTTATTTAAATGTTTCACAATTATTTAAAATGAGATTTAAAAAATTCACAATTTGATAGATTTATTTCTTAGTTAATAAGAAACCAAAAAAATAATATTTAAAATAAATTTAAAAAACATTTTAAAAACTTGAATATTTAGGATTTTTAAAAAAAATCTTTTTATTTATGTTCAATGAAAACCGATTTTTATTTTCGATATTTAAAAACCGAACAATTTTACCTTAATATAATTGAGAATGATACTTTGTTGTCTTTCTATGGTTTGGATCAATTGTGATTTATCAAAATGCAAAGACTCAATGATTCGTTTGCTTTCACAAAAATCATTTTGTACACTTGTAAATCTGTCTAATAAAATCTGAATGAAAATATATTTTAAAAAATTTTATCTCAAAGAAAAAAAAAGAAAATTGTAAACACAAATCTGGTATAGAAACATATTAAGGTTAGTTGAAATAAATTTTCACAGTGCAGATATAACTTATCAATACTGACATCATGATTGGTAAAGGAAATGTACTGTTTCTAAAATTTATTAAACATATACAGTGGGTATAGTTAGAGTTTTAACCATCCGTCACCGTCCTGAGTTAGCTAACATTTTTTTATTGGTTGTTGGTAATTTTTTTTGTTTTGGTTTTTGGTAATGTTTTTGTATTGGTTTTAGGTAATGTTTTTTGTATTGTTTTTGGTAATGATTTTGGTAATGCCTTTTGTATTGGTTTTTGGTAATGTTTTTTTGTACTGGTTTTTGGTAATTTTTTTTGTTTTGGTTTTTGGTAATGTTTTTTGTATTGGTTTTAGGTAATGTTTTTGTATTGGTTTTTGGTAATGTTTTTTGTTTTGGTTTTTGGTAATGCTTTTTGTATTGGTTTTTGGTAATGTTTTTTGTTTTGGTTTTTGGTAATGTTTTTTGTATTGGTTTTTGGTAATGTTTTTTGTATTGGTTTTTGGTAATGTTTTTTGAATTGATTTTTGGTAATGTTTTTTATTTTGGTTTTTGGTAATGTTTTTTCCTTAGATAAAAGTTATAGATAATGGGGAAATATTTGTACAATAGATGGACATGGTATTGGGGAAATAAGTGGTATTATAAAATGGAAACTACAAAAATCGGAAATTAGAGTGATAAATGTTGAATCTAAATGAAAAGAATGAGTTTTTTTACAAGTTAAAGTCGTAAACTTTTGTGAAGTTATATGGGTTTTGATGGAAGACATTTTTTGGAAATTAAATTCTGGAAAAGAGAAAGAAATCCACAAAAAGATAAAAAACGAAGAAATTTAAAAACTATAGGAAAAATTACAGAAATAAATTCAGATGATATGAATGATAATCTGATAGAAGTAGCTAGTAGGATAGAGCTTTGTGATGTAGTATTTAAGGATTTGTCACTTTTTGTGATAAGGAAAGTGTAAAAAAATGAAGTAGAATTGCTCGAAGTGACTTATGGACGGATCTTAATTGGACAGTTAATAATGAAATAAGAAAGGAAATTCAGATTTGAATGAAATGAGTTGACGCTTGATTTGAAGAGGAACGTTCGATACTGTGGAATTTGTGAATTCAATTAATTAATTTTTACTGACAATTTATAAGTAATATATTAAGTTAAATTTCTTTCTGTTTCGATATTTCTTTCAAAGTTGCATTCGACATTTGATATATAATATGCGGAAATTGATTTAATAATAATAATGAAGTTCACCTTCAACTCCTCATCGGTCATTGCGATATTATTCAACGGCGACGACGACAACGGACAATTATCGATAATTCCAGTGTTGGGTGAAGAATAAAGAGAGCTCTGATCGTCATTATTCGACATTTTGCAATGGACTCCACTCAAATACTCATTGATTTTCGATTGGCTGTTCTGTGAGCTGCTCGATACAACTTCTTCCAATCTCGATTGGGTTTCCTGAGTCAATTTCACTTCTTTCTCCAGCTGTTTTTTGACATCCTTTAATATTTTCTGGTTTTTTCGATTAATCAATTTTAATTCCTCCTGAGTATAATCAAGATTCGATTGCAACTCGATTTTCTCACTATTCAATTTTTCGATTTCCATTTGACGTTTAACGAGGATTTTATCGATTTCTGACTGTTTCTCCTTGAGTTCCCTCTCGTAATTCGTTTGAGTGTTCGTCAATTCTAATTGCATTTCCGTTTTCAATTGATTGTTATCGTCAATAATTTTCTGGATTTTCGTATTTAATTCGGATTGCTGTTCGATTGCTTCCAATTGAATTCTTTGAATTTCGTTTTCATAGCTTTTAGTAGACTCATCAAGCTTTGTTGAGAATTCTTCCTTCAGTTTCGATTCAATTGCTTCTAGATCCATTGCGAATCCCAATTTCAATGATTGCAATTGCATTTCATAATTGTTCATTTGATCTTCTAATTGTTTCGACAAATTACAACTGATATCATTCATTTCCGCTTCAGTTACAGAACATTTATTGGCCAATTTTATCTTCTCATTCAACAAACAATTAATTCTATTTATCAATTCATTTTCGGATTCTTTGATAATTTTAATTTCTTTCAATAAATCTTCATTTTTGTTTTCGATTGTGGTTTTTTCTTCCAATAATTTTGTAACTTCGTGCTGGAGATATCTGATTTTATATTCGTGATCTTGATGAACAGGAGAATCGACAGAATCATTAATATTATTAATATTCACATCTTGTTTGGTTTTTGTGACTTTATAGGTTTCAATTTGAGATTTGAGACGTTCATTTTCAGAAAAAAGATTTTCACATTCAGTTCTTATTACGTCATTTTGCAATTTGAAATTTCCTTCAATAGCACTCAGTCTGTCACGCAAAATTTGATTTTCATTCATTAAAATGTCCATGTCTTTAGCAGATTTAAATTTGTTTTTTACATCATTTGCTTTCAATAGTTCTCTTTCAAGATGTTGGCATTTTACTTCAGATTGAGATAAATTTCGTAATAAAAACTCACATTTCTCCTCAATTTTATATTTAGCTTCTTTTAATGATATTAGTTGATCTTGAAATCTTTGAAATTCACTTGATGTAATACTATGATTTTCCATTTTAAAAAAAATCCAAACTATTAATATAAATTTATATGTAGCCAAATATAATTATACAAATTACTAAAGAAAAGAAATAATAATTTTGCTTTTCTGAATTACTTTAATTAATTCATTCAAATTTACCAAACGTATATGAAATTTAAAATAGAATATACAACGGAATAATAAAATAATTTGAAATGTTTACTTAAAAATCAAATTTATTAAGTGTTTCAAACAAATTTATATTTAAAATAAGAGTATTTACAGAGTAAACATTGCTATACTACATTAATTAAACATTAAACATTCATAACGATTTTAATTAAAATTGAGTTTATAAAATTTAAAATTATTTATCTATAAAATTCCAAAGTTTTACAATATTTTAAGAATACTTCTTCGTGAATTTCCTATTGAGAAATGAATTTTTCGTTTTCGTAAAATATTTTTAAGCAGCATCTAAGTCCAAACTGACTTTTTCCTGAGTCCTGAAAACTTAATATGATTACAATTTTACTAATATTTCGTAAAATATTAGTACTGATTACTGATAAATAAGTAATTATAACCCACAGAAGTAGTTCCTACAGAATTCATATCTAGTAATTCATATCGAAGGAGACATTGTCTTTAGACACCCATCAAAAATGACGTTGGTACTGTTCTGTAGTGTTGGGAGTGTTAATTAAAGATGATTAAAAGGTGGTTTTTTTGTCCTTATTAATATAAGGCCCCCTGTTTAACTAATGTTGACTCATTTAAACAACAGCTTTTTTCCTTAAAAACTTATATAATCAAAAAAATCGAAATTATAATTTCAAGAAAACTCATATTCAATAATCAGATTGTTAAATGTCTTATTTAAAATTGTTAAGTTGTCTTTATCAGTGGTTTTAATGGTCTGACTGCTTTTAACTTTCGAATACGAGCTCGTTCGTGTTTTCCCGAGTTGTGGTGAACTTCTCTTATTGTCACCGCAAAATCTCCGGTATCAATGATGGTTGCACTGAGGTTGATACTTCGACGACAATATCATTTCCAGCAGAAAATAGTTCCAATTCCTAATACGTTGGCTGACCTCAAAGATCAATTTGAATGTGGCACTGTTTCAAGCCACATTAAAAATAGCCTTTTGTTGGGCCAGTACAAGCTTTTGTTTAAATGGATTGGAAACAGCACGCAAACACAACACGCACATTTCAAAATTGGACCCTTAAACATCTAATAAACACCTAAAAATGCGAGAAAAACACATAATTTAACATATAAAATGGAAAACATAAAATTAAATTAAAATATTAACAAACGCACCAAGATACGCACGAGTTGACATAGAAATAACATGATAACAAAAGATTTGACCGAAAAAGTGACAATTTACGAAAAATTAAAAGAGTTCATGAATAAAGCGAACAAAAATAAAATAATTTTAATCAGAAATGATTGAAATTAAAAATAAATGAGTAAATTGTAAAAGAAATCAAAAAATAATAATAAATTAGAAATTAATTAGACACATAATTGCAAGGTCAAATTTTGTTTTAACGCATAAAAAATAACACGCAAGGTTAGGGTCACAGAACAGGTATAAATACCAATCCATTTTCACAAAGTTTTAAGGAAAAATTACTTTTCACTCAGTGAACAAATTACTTTTGTCAGACCAATTCAAAGGAACAACTCTCGATAACCGTTTTCATTCTGCGAATCAAGTATCTTAATGTAAGCTCTACTTGATCGTATGTGTGGGAACCTTTTGTCGTATGTTGATATGTATGAACTATGAACGAACCATGATGAAATTGTGTCAACAAATATATGTATTTATGAAAAAATGAATCTTCAGTTTTACGAGTCGAAATTTTTCTGGCCCACAGCCACACATCACACAAGAAAGAAAAATCATAACATAACTAGTCACACTGTGTAAGTGCGGTTCCTCCGCCTAGAGTGTGTGCCCGTGAGAGCTCTGTCGTGCGTAACGACGGATCTCGAACGTAAATATTCTACCGTATAGGGGCAGTGGGAAGATTGAGAGCTAGACTTTTGGCTGGATCTCTTTCACCCATCTCCCGTAAAATCGACCTAAATATTTAACTACACATCGGCTAAAATGATAACACCGAGTAGTCCAGTGGGCACTCGTAAAATCTAATATGAACACAAGAACCTTAGGACTAAAATTAAGGCTCGGGTAGTGGGGACTTGAAACCGATGCGATGCAGATAAATTCAATAACTAAATGGAAATTAAACTAACTTAATTTAAAGTAATTGAATCCATAATATTAAACTAGACGTGACGAAAATAAATTATTCAAATTAAAATGATGAAATCATAACTAAATTTATGACCAGAGCATACTACAACAAAAATACTTTTGTAACGTAATTCACGGATAATAATTAATTAAATGATCTAAAATTAAATACTCACGTAATAAAAATCAAGGAAAATTTCATAAGTATTAATGATTTGAATTATCCTCGGATCTAATCTAAATTGGCAAATGATTTGTGAGTAAGAAGCCAGAGAAAATGGAGTAAATGAACGAAACTATAAACGATAGAGCAGAAAATAACCGAATTCCGACAAGATATAGATCTGCTAACTTTTCATAACAGTAATAAAAATTAAGGCATTAGACATTGATAAATGATAAACCAAATTAACGATTAGCGTTGAACCTTTTCCACTAATTGAAAGATAAATATACGATTCATGAACCCAAGGATAATTCAAGGAGTTAAATAAAATTTATTATGTTACAAATAACCGATAAGAAACGACCAAAATAATCATATTAACCGTACCTGATACGAATAAATAAATTAATAATTTCACACCAGGATAATGGATCAACGACAATAAAGTATCACAAACAGTTCACGAATGCAAACATAAGAACTCAGCTTCCATGAGAGAATCCCAGTGAATTCAACTGCAATAGATTGCCCACGAATAGTATTGAATCTTTAAACCCGAATAAAACACGAGAGACGCCCTGAAATTGATGGTGGTAATAAAATCAGAGGTTCCAACCAAAATAACAAACCATCTAGTTCAATATCACGACCCAACTAAACATCAGAGTAGAGAATTAGATTCTTTCCAACCCCGGTATTCTCTTCATCGAATATTCCACCCAGCAGTTTCTCCCTAACCAGCATGTACGATCGAACATTCTTTCCGAAATAATAGAATTCCGGAGCAACTGGTAGTAGAGTGTCTTCTTTGATACACCGACGTCGAATAAGAACAACAATTCAAATAAAGAGCACTAAAAATTCCAATCATCAAGTGAAAAATGCGATTAGGTATATATTAATCTATAGAACCAATAGAGATCAAATTGATTGTTCATACGCGAAATAAACTACGAACAGGTCATAGTCCGAGTTTACCGCGGAATAAATCACCAAAAATCCGACGTGAATGACAGGGTGATGACGACGATCACATAAGCTTATAATAACAAAGACGATGAAGCGATCAATAGAAATGAACTTTCACCGCCGACCTGAACAAAAACAAATAATGATCGGTATCAAATAATAAACAATAAATAACTTAAAATAATTATATTAACATTCAACCGCGAAAACGAATAAATTAAACGACAGTTCACTCACCCCACCACGCCCTCGCAAATAATTCACGAATATAAAAGAACACAGTAGAAACTCACATTTCATACCGCGTAAATGAATCACCAAGCAACTAATACCGATAGTGGACGCGTTCGAACTCGAGACCCTTTACGAGACCGGATCTCAAGGAATGATACTCAGATGCCTAGTGAAGGGAAGCAATCAGGTAATTTCGCACGCTACATTGCAAATTTTATCATAACTAAAATCCACCCTATTAATACTCGACGGAAATAGCATAAATGCCCATGTTTTTGCACACACAGGCACATCGATAAGAATGATTGGTAATTAAATATTTTCACGTTTAGATCGCAGGGACCCGCATGGCAATTGGAGTGACAATTCTCGAGTGACTCTACAGATCCCGAGCGCTTCTGCCGCTCGATACCGCCAAGTTCTGTGGGATAACGGATATCTGTTATCCACTTATGGAGACTCCAGTTGGCCGAGAAGATCAGAATACCAAGCCGAAGAGATCGAGTTACCAAGTATCGCGATTAAGCGCGAGCCGGGCCACAATCCAGCACGAGAAGCCCGCCAGCGAGCCGAATACGCAGCCATGAAGATGGAAGAGCTAGAAAGAAAGTACCACCGGAAAGCGGTGTTGGCCCGACAACGACTAGCTCAAGTGAACAGAGATATCGCAAGTGGTGCTATCCCGAGCACCGATGGATTCCCGCCAGAATATGGAGTGTCCTTCGAATTAGACGACCCGAGGCTGATGCAGATGACCGCACCGACAAAAATGGTGATACCGGAGAAACTCGTGCAGTCAACACTTCGAAATCGACTCGGATCTCGTCAAACAGGCGATCATACATATGCGAGCAGGCATCCTCAGTGGAATCCCAAGCACAAAAATCGAAGGAGTGAACGTTTTAATGGTCATGAATGAGTTGAATCGATATGTTTTAGTTTTTTTTTGACAATAAATGTTTATGTCTCACGGGTTATTCAATTTTTAGTTTTCTAAAGTAATTACTTTGACAATTAATGTAACAAAATGGAATATAAATTTTTACTCTTTTTGCAATAACATTCTAAATATTTTATGGATAATAAATGATAGGAAAAGATAAAACGTTTTTGTCATTAAACTTTGACCACCCAGAGTATTAACACCAATCAACTAAGACGCATGAGACGCAGCCGATAATACACCGTAAACATAATTAATAGAGAGGATCAATAGAGTTGAATCAATATTGTAAACGACTAATCATTTAAATATTGTAATTTTAGAAATGAAAGCCACGAAAATATTGCACCAAGAGCTGAAAGAACTCAGACGAGAAAATCAGCACCTGCACCGACAACTTCTACAACAGAGTCGAGAGATGCAACAGCTGAAAGCCACTTGGGCCGAACCCGAAAAAATGAAAGCATTGTACCAGCGCCTCACTGCCGCACAACAGGGCTGGAAAGAGGAAAGAGTGTTGAACCAGGCGCAGCAAACACAAATCAAAGGACTGGAGGTCGCCTTGTCGGCGTGCCAGGAGGGAAGTGCAGTGACTTACCCTCTGGTATTCGCTCCGGCACAATTAGCCTATCGCGACCAAGAAAGAGCCCAATCAGTTAACCAGAAGCCCAGGTCACACGCTCGACCAGGTCGAACCGAGCGGTTGCGAAGACGCGCCCAAGGAGTGACCAAATGAAATAATAAACTCATGTCTGAGGATAATTTGATCTGTTTGTCATTAAATAAAAATTGTTTAGTTTATTATGTTATTATTTGTAAATAAATATAGGAACGAAAGTATTAAATAGAAAGTGATAAAGGGACCTGAAATAGAAGACGGACATAGGCCTTCTAACGGCAGTCCGCTGAACCCGACATAGGACTAACCCTTAGCAGTTCTGATATCGGAACTCACCTTTGGACGTCCTGTGACCAATGGTTACATTACCAATGTTGCCTAGCAACGGGTAACCATTGGCGGGAGCAAAAACTATTTTATATGATTGGGGTGAAGGTCATCCACACCACTAACCCCACACTTTATTAAAAATTTTCAAGCCTTCATTAAAAGTATAAAATATTTATTGAATGTTTTTTTTAACATTTTCCATTCGATTGTTAACCCATGCGTGCTAAAATATCCTCAAAATAAATTCTAAAAACATTTATGGTAAAAAAATATTGGATTGTTTGAAGATTATTTTGAAATAAAGTTTTGTATTTATTAATACTTAGATTTGATGAATGTGCTAAATTTGCGAAACGATATTTACATGAATAAAATTGTTGTCAATGATTTTTTATGCATAAAATGATTACGCAAAGACAGACTGGCGTTTCTCTGGGTTAGTGCTCTAATACCATAATATAGTTGACCGGCGATTAGCCAGCTTAGTGTGTCAATGAGTTAATCAAAATAAATGGCTCTCAAGTTAAACATATCGATTTGAAAGTTGAAAATTAATTGATTTCGGTAATACGTCAATATTAGAAATAATATTTATAATAATAGTGACAAAGAAAATCCTATGGATTCATTAACATTAACGATAAAGATTTTAATTGAATATTAATAATAATAATCATTTTCATAATAATTATTTGTTTTTAATGCTATTAATTATAAACAGAATGAATCTCTTAAATATTTAATATCTCTTTAATATATTTAAATTTTAATAATAAATGTATTTAAATTTAAATTTTTAATTATAATAACATATAAAATAATTAAATTTATTATTTAAATATATTTAAATTTTTATTTATTTATAATAATTTAATTTATTTAAAATTTATTTAAATTTGTGTTGGGCTTAGAGCCAAAATTAAAACAAAATTACAAAACCCATTTAAACAAAAAGGTGAAAATTGTATAAGTTAAAACAAAAAAATTAATGTCGTTTGGAAATTGTCAATATGGCTGCTGTAACATAAGCACGCACCGCAAGAAGAGACCAAAAATAAAATAAAACATATTAATTAAAACAAATTAAAAATATAACAAAAATTAAATAAAACAAATAATTAATTAAAATCCGGAAAAAAACCTACAGATGCAAAAAGAAACATACGAAAAATAAAATAAACTGCCAAAACCTTGCAAAATAAGGTTTAGAAAAAACACAGGCAGAAGAGGCGACCAGAAAACAAAATATTGGGGTTTAAAAATAATATCGTAAGAAAATAGTAATAAAAATAAAATCCAACAATAAAATATTAATATATCAAAAATAAAGCAAAATATATAAAAAATTACAAAAATATTTTGAAATTAATAAAATAATTAAAAAACCCTAAAAATGGCGAAAAATCGCCCATTGGTCGCACACAGGCACAAAAACACTATATATACGGCAGTCATTTTCACAATTTTTAGACATTTTTTCAGTCAGA
Source organism: Schmidtea mediterranea (assembly GCA_022537955.1). Taxonomy (NCBI): domain Eukaryota; kingdom Metazoa; phylum Platyhelminthes; order Tricladida; family Dugesiidae; genus Schmidtea; species Schmidtea mediterranea. Next base: position 66,515,090 of record CM039679.1, on the reverse strand, counting down.
CAAAGTGTTTATGCCAATTTATGCCAATTTTTCAAATCTGGTTGCATGACTGTGGATTGTAAGTACTGTTATTTTTTGTATAAATATATATTTCGGTGTTAAAGTTTTGATTTTATTTTGGATGGTCGTGGAATCTTTTGATGCCACTGACAAGTCCCCCCTAAAATCTTATTTATAATAAGTATTTCAATAGACGGTTCATGGGACGGATCTCGTGCCGGCTGGTGGGTTAAGTTCCCTAGTTGAGCTCGCGGGTCATGCCTCGTGGACGCCTCGGCAGTCCGCAGTAGGGTCTGGCAATACGCACAGGACCTCCACACAGGGCGCCGTTGTATAACTCGTAGCGACTGCTGAAAAGTGGCAGGGGCGAGTAAAAAATAAAATTCGGGAAGTGCGACTCTAGTTAAGCGGGAATAAAGTTTTGTAGGAAAAATTTAAAACATCGTCAGGAAATTAATTGGGAATGTAAAGTTGAAAAAAATTTTCCAAAAGTTGAACGATATAATCTGAAGGAAGAGAGTAGCGTTTATTGAAGTGATCGCAGAGGGTTGTAATTACTTAAAATCATGGGAAATGTACCGGGAATTAAGGAATTGTTAATCAAATCTTAATATAGGTAAAGATAAAGGGTAAATGTAATCGATACCGGGATTAAACAAATGAAATAGGAAATTTACCAAAAAAATAAGGGAGGAACGCTGCCAAAATCTTTGAAGGATACATTTATAAATAATGGGTAAAGGCGACAAATAAGTATGGAAATTGTAGGAATAGGCGAGTAAGGACCAGGATATAGAAAGAGAAAGACGTAAGACCTTCCATCGGCAGTCCAGAACCCGAATGTGAAAATATCATGAGGAGTAGTTCTAGAAATGGAGCTCACCTGCTCATGAATTTTCAACCTCTATGTACATTACCAACATGGCAATCACCATGGGTACATAGGAGGGATAGAATAATACTCTTGATGGCGTTTAGGGGGTAGATGCACAAATACCCTAGAAAAAATAAATAAAAATCCACCCTATTCGCCAACATTTGTTTACTTTTATTTTATTTATTAATTTGTTTAACTAATATCATAATATTGATATATATCTAAAACATGTATATTGAGAACTGTTGTCCGATATCCAAAAATAAACAAACTGTAGTCACCTCGTTAAAGCGAGCAAGAAATAAGGACACAATTGACGTATACGAGTTACAGTTAGATATGGATAATCTCAATCCTACAAATGTAAAACGAATAAAAATTGTTAAAAAAGGAATTCAGAGTGGAATATCTTCGTTTTTTACTCGATCCAAACAATCGATCCTGGAGGATACTTGGCAGATTATCCAAATCACCGACACAAATGTTTCTGGAACCTATCGTGTTTGGGTATTAATTGGCCAGGAAATTCACAACATGAAGTTGACAGTTCCTCGTACATTCTATGTAAACACGAGAATCCCCAAAGCACCCGGAGAAAATATGTATTTTAAACAAGTTCACAAGTTATTGCCGAGATCTCGTATTGTCTATCACCTTTACGAGTACAATCTTGACGAGACGATTTTTATCAAGCATCGACCAGACATTTTATCGGAATTCATTAGGAACGAAGTGGAAGGAATGTATGAATTAGAAGTGCCGTTATTGTTGCGAGTTTACGCAAAATTGGGGTGCATGTGTTCCATCGATCGGAATCACTTCACTGATCAACAGCTGTCAAATAATCCCTCGAGTTTTCTATTGAATGAACTGAAAGTCCGATCAACTGCCCAGCATCCATATCTTTCACCAAATTTCTATTCCAACATAAGTCCAACAGAAACGAAATTATTAGCTGGTTTGTTCCGGGTAACAACCGAGCTCATCTTTGTCTAGTTGAACAATCTAAACCGAATCCCGATAAATTCCAAGCGAATGTTGTCCAATCTTGGTTCTCAAGAGAAAGGGAAGCTTTTTTATCATTAAAAGAAAATGAATCCTTGATATCAGTCGTACCGGAACATGTGAAATTCGAGGTTTCCAGTCACAAATTTGAAATAAGCGCCTTCAAGGCAATCAACAAGCTGTTAGTGGCACACCGAAATGAAGTGACTACCCCAACATTTATTGCAACAAAATCCAAAATGACAATTAATGAATTATATTCAAACTTGCCTGCCTTACAAGAATATCCCTTGGTGCCGATCACAATCGGTGAAACTGACGTCTCCTTTAATGTGCTCGATTGGCAACGAATAGCCATCAAATCCGCCCTCCAGAACTTTGTTAAGTATGAAAAGTTATTGGCGGAAATGCTGGAACGTGCAAGATATCTCCATATTTTGGTGGGGAACATGAGCAAATTCACCAATGAATATCAAGGAATTTCCGATAGCTATGATTTGTTTTATGGAAGATTTCTGATGAAAAACAATTTCATGGCGATCACCATATTCATCGGATCAATCAGTGGGTGACGCTTTCAAATCCGATTTGGTTATTACAGTGTCGGAAGTGATTTGTGACAATTGCAATGTTACACGAGACCTTGATTTGTGTAGGGATCTTTATCAAGTACGCATTAAGAACAGCTGGTGGTTTGTGTGTCCCACATGTGACTTTCCGTATGACAGAAATGTGATCCAGGAAACTCTGATCGACCAAGTAAGATGTATCTGTGAATCGAATGCGATGCAGGACTTGAAATGCACTAAATGTACAAACGGAATTTTAGAAACATCTTTAGCAGGGACAGAAAATTGTGTAAAATATGCTAATGCGATTCAAGTCACTCAAAATGCGGCATCCTTGAAAGAAAAGATCAAAATTTATTCAGATATCGGTAAACATTACGATTTGCCATATCTTCATATGATGGCTTCCTGGATGTTGCAGGGCGAGGAATTATTATAGATGTTATTTAATTTGATTTTTAAATAGATTTTTAGTATTTATTTTCTTTTTTTAATATTGCCTTACATTATAAATTCTAGCTATAAATTTTATTTTTTTAATTTTAATAATCAAAAATATACGAAAAAAGAATTATTTGCTGATTAATTTTGATAGTAAATTTATGGTAATAAATATATAGTTTCTAATCTATTTTTATTCTAATCTTTTTTAAAATAATTAGAATTTGATCCGATTTAATAATATTTAAATCGAAATAAATTATTTTTAATTTATTTAGATATTTGTGATTTTAAAATTTATTGATTTAAAAGAAAACAAATATTTAAAATTCATTTTATTTCTATTAATTGTATAAATTTCAATAAATTTTAATTAATTAGACTTGATTTTTAATAATTATTTTTAATGTATTTGATTTATGTTTTGATTTATAATTAATGTTTTAAGCAATTGTTTAAAACTCATTTTGTTCTTTTACAATTAATATTTGGTTAAAATCAAATTTACCAGTAAAAGGTTTTAATTTTTTATGATAATAGATACAAAAAATAATTTTTAATCTATGGTTATGATGAAAATAAATTATTAATCTGACTTGTTTTGCATTTATTTAGGTTTTCAAATATTTGAATAACATAAATTTAGATTTGCTATTACATGATAGAAGGTGACATATATTTCACCTGGAGCGCTTTTTCCTCACAAAATTGCTCATTTAAAGCAGAAGGTAATAATATTCCCTATAACATATGATAAAATAAATATAATATAACCACTCTCAACTACCCTCTCAGTGACCTCTAGACTATGTGACCACTAGAACATGTCACCGCTGGAACAGTGCCTTCCCTCGTCGAAAATACATAAAAATTAGATGCAAAATATCATTTTGGGAATATTGTATGAATTGACTATGCATTTATAGAAATTTACTACGAAGTGGGTAACAAATAATCAAATATCTAGCTAATATTAATGAAATAAGTAAGAATTTACCTTATGACCATGTATTTATTTATTACTAACACACACACACACACACACATATATATATATATATATATATATATATATATATATACACCTAATTCTGTTTTTACACGAATTATTTTTACACGAATTTGAAATAACACGAGTAAATACGAAAAAATATTTCTATTTTTACACGACATAATTTGAAATAACACGAATACAAAAAAAACAAAATTACTTTTTTTACATGAATTATTGGATTATTGACGAAAGAGATCGTCCAATTTTGAAAGCATCTCTAATTAAAGAAGGTCTTGATCTCGCTACAAAATTAGGTAGTCATTTTGAACAACATGATCATGACGAGGAACGAGCTGCCAAATTTCAACGTGAACTGAAATCATTAATGGCATCTTACAGGGAAGTTTATAATGGGTTAACGCGAAATAAAACTCAATTTAAGATAACTGATTTCGTTCAAAAATCTACTGATGTCCCAACACAGTCGGCTAGAAATGATAAAGATTAACAAAATCATTCCAGTGATGGCAGTGATATTGTAGTCTTTCGCAAACGTTTACGTTTATTATCAGACAGTGACAATAAATAAAATTGTTTAATGTTTAAATTTTTCTTATGGTTGTACTTTATGTTATTTAAGTTTTTTGGCAATGAATTTCTGGTATTATTTTTTTTATGAAATCTAAATTTTAATTTATTTTATTATAATTTAGTTTATTTAATAAATTAAAACGAAAATAAATTCTTAAAATAACTACAACAATATTTTTTTATATTATTTAGTCTAATTTTAACTTATTTTTTGAGGTCTAGAACCAATCTATTATTTTTGTACTTGGCCAGTATCTTTTTTTACACGATTTTTTTTTACACGAATTTCTCGGGAACCATTCTATCGTGTAAAAACAGAATTAGGTGTATATATATATGTCTCTAAAGGATATTTAGTTTTGGTTTTATAATTACTGATTAAATTAATAATTTCAATTAAGGTTATAGATTTATGTATTAATTGAAATGTAGCTTTTTCAATACATGATAGGCTTTGGCATCAAATTTTCATGATATATCGTTATCCAAATTGAAGAAATCCTTTAAACATGAATTAGTTAAAGATTTTGTAAACTTTTTTGGATTCAATAAAACGTTGATGAAATTATCGAGTTACATAATATTTTTATATGACATTACTCATAAGAAATTAAATATGCTCTGTGTTTTCTGGTTATGGGTGGATAACAGACTTGAAGAATATAGAGAGATTATGAATAATTTGGATAAAATAGAAATAAAATTTATAAATCAATTAGAAGATGCAAGAAAAAGTTACTTACTGGTCAAATTAATGGTCGGTTACAGGGTTTCATATCTTGCTTATCGTTCTGGTGACCCTAGTAACGCCATACAAAATGTTGCTGATCGCCACTTGGCACCCGTTGCTAGGCAACGTTGGTAATGTGTTCAAGTGGTGGAATGCCCGCAAAAATTGAGTACCATGTGCTAGTACTATAGTTGCTCGGACAATCCTCGGGTTCACGAGCTGTCGATAGAAGACCTATGCTCGCTTTGCTCGGTCCCTTACGTGGAAATGCGAATTAAATTTAGACTGATTAGTGTAGATGATTTCGAGTCTACCCCACTATGACTGAATACATGAGAGCTGATTTATTTAACGAACAAAGGACATGCATATCAATGATAAGTTAAGTTGATCGACTTGACGCTTGTGCGGCTCGGCGTCGGGCCCGTTCCTTGCGTCCCGGCCGGCGGACGGTTGGTTGAATGGCTGTCGACTTTGAGCTTGGTGCGGCACCATCAACGACGCGTTGACTCGGTAGTTGGGAAGGGGCGAAGATGAGCGGATACGTCACCGCTTCTCCTTCCCGACAGGCTGCTAGGGCAACCTCTAAGGCCCTGTGCGCAGACTCCGATTGAGCTGGCGTTCTTCGGCCCAGCCCTTTTGAGCTGCGGTGAGTCGTTGATAGAGTATCTTCGTCCGTTTGGGGTCTAAACAGGTCGCCTTGACCTGTTGCACCTCGCGAGTTAATTGCAGTATCTGATTGAGTAGCTCTGCATTTGCCTGCCTCGCGCGGTCTAGTTCGTTCTGCATTAGTTCCAGGACCGACATTACTATAAGGGAAAATATTCAGATTAACTTTGTTTAATATGGAGAATTCTAATTATTTCAAACGTAGTTATAGCAAGGAAATGTATTTAAAACAAAAGTTTTAAGATGAACAACGCATTATAATTTATCATTAATAACATCACTAAGGTAAATTGTCAGTATGATTATGCCTGGAGGTTCAGGACTCTTCAAGGAACTTCCTGACTCCTTCTTCCGGGGAGTAACCGGGGATGATGGGCACTGGTCGCCGAGTGTTGCGTGCCGGTCGAGCCGGGTACGTCTCCGCGATGCGCCCGACGAGGATGTCCTCTTCAACGTTGGCGAGGTACATCCTCGCATTCACAACGTGCAAATCGACCTCTTCCTGGATCTTCTCCCACTGCGCAAGGAGGCTTCGCGCATGATCGAGGGTCTCCTCGGCAGGGTACTGTTCTTCAGCTGGTCGGCGGGGGTCATCCCCTCGGCCTAAGATTTGCCACAGAGTTGGGCATGATCTCTTTGGACGTGGCCCCTCGAGAGTCATTGACGGGCGCGCTCGTTTCCAGGCTCGGCGCCATTCATCGGCCTCTTGTTTTGAAATCAAATTTGGGAGCATAAGTTCTTCTGAAATGAGTTAATGTATTATATTCTCTCACTAATTTATAAGGACGTTTAATCAACAATCATAAGCTCGTACAACTTTAAATCACCAGTTAATTTTAGGGGTACATCGATTGGTTAAGTTAACGTTCGATGAACTTGATATCGGAACTGGAATCATAAGAATTATGTATGGGTTTGTGTGTTCTGGCAATTTCTATGGTTTCTCTACGCTGAAGAAAGGTTATGGGGACAGAATATGTAATATATGTCTATAGAATTCTAATTGTCTGAGTTAGTTAGGTTTGGGTTGAACCGGGCCAGATTTATATACGGGAGAATATCTGTCTACGCGGCCTAACTGTTTTAGATCAAGGTTGTTCATTTAAAATTACGGTCGTTTGGGTGAAAATCTACTTGCGTCTATCATATGCGATATCGTAATTATTAATAGGTATTGATCGGCATTCGGCTCGTTTAATGGTAAATCCAGCGGAAATGATTATTTATGTATTTCAGTATCTCTCATGGTTGGTAAATGTTGAAACGGATGTGACAAATCGGATGTGTTGAAAACTGTTTACTCTTATCCGGCCACGATATCCGTTCGTACTTTGATTATTGACGGTTCATCGCGATTCAAATATACAAATTTACTAATTGAAATTCACTTCATCTGTCTCTTTAACAGTTGACATTGGAATTATCGTGGATCTAGTTTTACGCGTTCATTTCTGCTGGTGGTCCTTAAGTTGTCAGGAGTCGATACGGTCATATCGGGAATTCATGGTTGGCTCTATGGGGTTAGTTAATCTGATTTTTTTTTTTTTTTTTTTTCTTACTGATTAGTTCATTGTCTATGATCTAAGGAGCTACGCTGTGTGGGAAGCTGCTTGCGACAATTAATTGGATGGGGTCGATTGTTGGTGGCTTTCGATGTTACTCGTAAATCAGATCGTATCGTGAAGATTAAACAGTTAGAATTCCGCATCGGTGGTTGGGCTGAAATGAAGTCAAGGAACTATAAACTACAATATTGCGTTAGCCGGTCGATTTATTGCTAATGGTTAGAAAATTACTTTAGTTCAATGCAATAAATTTTCTCCGTTTTATTGTTGATTTTTAAAAATTTTCCATGTTTCATTGGATTACTTCGTGCTGGAATTAATCGATGTTTGGGTTTGGTGATGTTTGTATCTCATCTATGCGGAGGTTGAAAAGGTATTGCTATTATTTCAATTAATAAAAACACATTGGGCTCGAAATATAAGTATATTGCATCGTTTTACTTCTTTAAATTAAATTACTAAACGTTTAACTAATGAACTATTTCATTGATTCAGCCAACATTTTAGTTTAAATCGTGAATTCATCTTACTTCTCCATGATTTATTTCGATTTTCACTAGTGGGTTACTTTATTATTTAGTGGAAAACGGTTTAGTTTTACTCGAAATTTATTGGATCAAATTTTTCGATCGATCATCCTGAGTTTTCCTTACTAAGTACCTTAAATTTTACAAGGGTTTTCCTTATCTTTAATTTAGGCTAATCAATAAATAGGCTAATCAATTTTAATAAACTATTTTCAACGTTTGACTTAATAACTCCAAGCTTTACTTTCCGTTTACACAAGGATCAAAATTTATTTTATGGCTACACAAGTTACTTTAATCTTTAATCAATGAGTTGATCTAAGTTAAACCGTGAGTCACTTAAATTTTCCAATAATTATTTTATTTAAATCCAAATTAATTAAGGGAATATTTACTTTTAATGAAAAATCTTTTAACTTGATGGATAAATTCAATTTAAGGGACTCACTGAACTACTTACGATATTTATATTTTTATTTTCAATGACATAAATTTGATTTAATATACTACTAATTAATTCATTTCTAAACATCAATCTAATTTATTTATACCAACGATTTCAATTGATTTATCCTCGTGCCCTTTCCCTTTAATAGATCTTAAGCGCATTTGTGTTTATATTATATTTATTGAGTGCCCACTGGACTACTCGGTGTGATAAGTTTAAGCCGTGTGTAATGTAAATTTTAAGTCGATTTTTCAGAGTTGAGAAACGAGGAAGCAGCCAGAGACTTCTTCCTTATTTCTCGCTTCAGCTATAGGGATGAATATTGACGTTACGACCGCTGCGTTGCGCACGCTGAGTCTTCACGGGTGCATATCATTGGCGATTGTCCACGCTCTTACATGCATCTGCACTATGTAGATTTTGCTTTCTTGCGTGATGTGTCGGCTGTGGGCCGGAAAAATTTCGACATTTTAATTTACAAATATATATGCAAAACAATTTAGTTATATTAATAATATTTATTAATTATAAAAACAACATAATTACCCATTTCGAACCATTCCATAAATTTAAAAAACATCATAGCATAAAATAGAACATAAATACCTCTCTCCCCACGTCGCCGCCAAGCAGAGCTCTACAGAGATGCTATGGACGTGACGTGGAGAGAGGGTTCCAACCAAAATATTTCTCACCTAAAAATTCTGTTGCTGAAAAATTTCGAATAAAACTATACGCTTTCAAAATTAGTCTCGAAAATAGTTAAGATTTTTAAGAACTAGGTAAAATGGTTAGTTTCAAAAAACGGTGTATTTTAATGTGAAAATGGATCAGTATATATACCTAATTTTCTGGTGTGTGAAATTTGATGTAGTAAAACAAAATTCGACCTTGTTATTTTCTAGCAAATTCTATTCTTTAATTTTAATATTTTTTGATTTATTTTTATAATTTTTTATTTGAAATTTTTATTGAATTATTGCTAATTCAAAATTTTCGATTTAATTGTCATTTTAATGAACTTTAATTGATTTTTTCAATTTCGTCGAATTTGTTGTGTTTTCTTGTTGTATTTGTGTAGGTATCGTGCGGATCTTGGTGCATTTTGTTAATATTTTAATTTATTTTTATGTTTATTATTTTATATTTAATTCTCTTATTTCTCAGATTTTATACGGTTTAATTGATGTTTCAGTGGGTTTATTTAAATTGCGTGTTGTATTTGCGTGTGTGTTTCTGATCCATTTAAACATTTTTCAAGGCCGTTTACGTTCTGGCCCAACATTAATAAAGTATCCATTTTATATTTACCTTGTGGACATATAATCATTTGTTCTTCTTGTTTCCAAAGCACTACTCGTAACTGTAAAATGTATGATGCAAATATTTAAGAATATAATTCTGTGTTTATCTAATTGTATAAAATAATTTTTTTAAATTGTTTTCACCAATCGAATTTGATAAAAGATATGATTTCAACTGATTAATAAATTCATTGCCTTTTTAAATATATGTTTTATACATAGAATATACTCTGATTTTCATTAAATAGTGAAGCAATAATTGTAATCTTAAAGTTTTAAAAGCAAATATCTAGATATTCATAAAAATACCATAGTCAACTTTCTATTTATTTATAGATAAACCATAACTGACATTATTATCAATTTTACATCAAACCTGTTTTAAAAAAATATATAGAATATTATCTAAATGTTTGAAAATGTATTTAATACTCTAAATTGAACCAAAATTACATATTTATTTAGTAAGATATACTTAAATAATATTTGTTTCGCTAACTATTATACTTAAATTACCTATAATTTGTTTAATTGACCCTATTAATAATAAATTTCTAACCACAACCCATAAATTGACTATGTTTTTATTAAATTTGCCTAAAATGATCACACATCTCTAATACTTAAATTACTTTTGCATTTGATGTGTTTCTAGAAAATTGCTAGGTATTTCTAGCTAAATTTCAATAAACTTGGTTATTAATACCTCAAATAACAATTTATTTGAAACCAAATTAGATAATTTATCCGTGTGTTTACTAAACTTATCCAAATTGATCACTTATTTCTAATAAATATTCAAAGATTGCTGATGAAATTTCAAAAATGTTATTCAAAACACATATATTTCTATCAAAAATACATGTATTGTCAAGGAAATTGTTAAATTTACCTTAAATATTATTATATTTTAATCTAAATTGTTTAATGACATTCCAATATCTCTATTCCTTACTAAATCATTTAAGAAATCGATAAATCTTACTCAAAATAACTAAGTATTATCTAAAAAATTGTAAATTATATACAAATGTCCATGTTTTTACTAACTAAAATAAGGTGGCCTTCCTTTAAAATATTACATTTTATACCTCATATTTTATTTAGATACCTTAAAATGATAAAGAAAAGAATGAAAAACGGAAATTTATAGATGACAATTTTTCTTTGGATAATTTATTCTTTGTTCGAGTTGATACAAAAAAGCAATTTGAATTTTTACAATACAGCCTCAATTATTTGCATTTTTCAATAACTTATATACTTAAGGTAATTTGATTAAATTTAACTATTTTAATTATTTATTTATTTTATTGCTAGGAACAAGTAATTTGGAAAGATGTTTTCACAATGTTAGATTCTTGAAAATTAATACAAATTTCACCACCCTTCCCGCTAGATACCTGTTGAAAAATTCTAGAAAAAATAATGGAAGAAAAATTAAGAATTAACCCGGAAAAGTGTCAGTTATTAAAGAGCTAAGTAAAGTTTTTAGGGCACATAATTATGTGCAAGGAATTCAAACAGATCAGAGTAAAATTGAGGATATCAAATGTTTTCAAAGGCTAAAGTGTTAAAAGAATTTGCGAAGTTTTTAGGTATTTGCAACTATTATGCAAGATTTATTAAGAAATATGCAATGAAATCAAGAATGTTAGAAAGCCTCTTTGGGAAAAATAGTGTTGGGCTATAAGCCATAATTTAAACAAAATTGAGTAAATATTTAGTATCATTTGAGAATTATTAATATGACTACTGTAACATGAGCACACACCGCAAGCAGAAAACAAAATAAAATAAAAACATCAATTAAAACAAATGAAAAAAATAACATAATTAATTAAAAACAAATAATTAATAAATTTCGCATACAAATGCATACAGAAAAATAAAGTAGAATATAAAACCTCCTATAACCTTGCAAAATAAGGTTTAGAAAATACACAGGCGAAGTGGCGACCAAAATAAAAGTGTATCACGATGTAATTTCAACTGCAATCTAATTAACTTTATCGATTTACGACTATTTACTCGTTTCCTTCGACTCGTTTTTTCCGCGCTCCGATCAACTGGCAACTTATTTTGTTGTCAGTTGCTTTTATAGTTTCTGGATTCCCATAAATATGGATTACTATTGAAAAACAATTTTCCATTTCGGACAATTTATTGCCGTTTCACTAATGCCGGGAACCACATTAAGCTGACGTTCAGTTCGGCGGCCCTTGATTAATGGGTTCGTCGGTAAATAATTTAATTAATTAGTTTTTGGGCTCCCGACCCTTCAATATACCTTATCTCAGTCTAATAATACTTTATTCGTCTTCACAATCAAATTTGCCACCGGTTACCACTTTTCCCCCCCGAAAAATATTGATTTTAAACTTTTTTTAAAATTTCAATTAATGTTAATTGATTTTGATAATTTTAAAATTTTATTATTTTTTTATTCATGTTTTGTTATAACCCCAACAGATCCATCAAGCATTGTACACATTTTTGCATGTATTTCTAGACAGCAAATCTGCATTTGTATGCGCCGTACCTTTTCTTTTTTATATCCAAACTGCTCAAATAATGTATCCATGTTTGGAATTCTGCTGTTAAAAGCTTCTTTGTTTGATCAAATGGGAGAGGCAAATTTGTTTACGGTTATTGATTTAAATAAAGGGTACAATCAATTTAAAGTGAAAGAGGAAGATAAACGAAAAACTGCTTTTTCAGGCGGCAAAGGACTCTATGAATTTAACGTATTACCATTTGGGTTAACGGGAGCACCAGCTACATTTCAGCGAGGTATGAATTTCATTCTACGAGACTTGCCACACGCACTGGTATATATTGACGATATTATCGTATTTTCAACGTGTTTCGACGAACATCTAATAGATGTCGAAGTAGTATTTAAAAGACTGCGAAAACCCAATCTAAAAATAAAACCCTCAAAATGTGAGTAAGGAAAATTGGAAGTCGTTTATGTGCGACATATTATTTCTCGTAAAGAATTGCAGCCCAAATCAGATAATGTAATAAAAATCAGAGATTACCCAGTTCCAAAGAATATAGATCAAATCAGACAATCTCTGGGATTGGCAAGCTATTACCGAAAATTTATTAAAGATTTTTCTCATATTGCACAACCTTTAACGTACTACTGAAGAAACAAAGTAAATTTGTATGAAAAAAGTCACAACAAGAAGCATTTGATGTATTGAAAGAGAGTCTGACAAAGCAGCGAATTTTGAGATGCCCAGATTTTAAAAAGCATTTTATCATCATGACCGATGCCGGTAATTTTGCATTGGGTGCAGTTTTAGGGCAACAAGTTGAAGGCAAAAAAGATCACGTGATTGCTTATGCGAGTAGAACATTGAAACCTCACGAAAAGAATTACTCTACAATAGAAAAAGAAACGTTAGCATTAGTATATGGCATAACTACATTTCGACAATATTTAGTTGGTAGAAATTTTTAGTGTTGACAGATCATAATCCATTGCAGTGGCTCATGAAGCATAGAGATTCGGCGAGCAAATTAATAAGAATACGATTTTGAAATTAAATATCGGACAGGAAAAGCTAATGCAAACACGGATACTATGTCACGTATTCTAGTTGAGGAAGAAACAAAGTGCGAAAATACAATATTAACTGTAATGAGAGCGGCATGTAAAATGAAAGAACTACTAGCGAATCAAGAAGAAGACGAGGAAGTTAATCAATTACGGAAGAACGAGGTTACGATCAAAAAAGAAAGTGATTGGAAATATGTGATGGAAGAAAACCAGAAATATGTCATTCATGAAGGACTGCTCAAAATGTGTAAAAAACGGTAACTTATTAATAGTAGTACCAACGAAAAATCGAGAAACATTGTTATTGGCATATCACAATGGAGCGCTTGGTGGACATCTATCGTCCAGAAAACATATTCAAGACTGAGATTAAAATATCATTAGGAAACAATGGAACGAGATGTAAAGCAGTGGTGCAATACTTGCAAAATATGCCTAACTCGTAGAAATACAGGAAAGAAAATCAAGGTTCCCTTGAAACCAATGCCAATTCCGTCGGCACCAATGGAAATGACACCAATGGATATCGTCGGACCATTGCCAGAAACAATAAATGGGAATAAATATATTGTAGTCTTCTGTTATTATTTAACAAAATGACCGGAAGCTTACGCAATGCAGAATCAGAAAGCAGAAACAGTTGCTAGAATATTTGTTGAGAATATTATTTTCAGATATGGCTCACCAAAGAAATTATTAACTGATCAAGATACGAATTTTCAGAGCGATCTATTTAAATCAATTACGGAATTTTTTGGGATTTTAAAACTTAGTACGTCACCGTACCACCCGCAAACAGACGGACTAGTTGATAGGTTTAATGGTACCTTAATTAGTATGATATCGTCCTATGTAAATCGAAACCAAAAGAATTGTGACCTATTTATAAAACCATGTCTGTTCACATACAGAAATTCAGTAAACGAAAGTACTGGAGAAACACCGTTTTATCTGATGTATCTGAGATGAAACAGCATACCTATTGATTTGGAATATCAACCTCCAGTCACACAATATATGGAAGTTCCAGACTATAAAGCTGTGATGCTAGAGAGATTGCAATCAGTGTGGAAACAAGCAGGACTCAAAATTAAATACAATCAGGAGAGTTACAAAGACCAGCATGATAAGCGAGCGCATGGACATGGCATAAAAGTGGGAGATTTAGTATATTTAAACAAACCCGAACCAACAAAAGGACTGTCAACAAAATTACAAAGACCATTCAAAGGACCGTATACTGTATGTGATACAACAGAAACCAACTTAAAGTTACGACCTATCAGAAACAAAAAGGCAGAAACAATAGTGGTGCATGCGAATCGTTGTAAAACGATTCAATCAGAGGGTGAAGTGAAATATTGGTTGAGATCAAAACAAGAAAAAATAAATGATGGGCCAAATATTATACAAAAATTTACAAAAAATCCACACCCCATTGAATTATATGAATAAAGTATTGTTCGTGACATTAATAATATCTAATCTATTTTGTTCAAACGAGGCAGAAGTCATGCCAAGGTACGCCAAAACGGAGATGGATGTGCTTAAAAATATTCATAGATATTCAACTCTTGTTGTATCTTTGTAAAGAATCAGAAGAAATCGAAATTGATAATCTTGTGAGTTATTTTGAACCCCCGAAAAAACTAGGTTATCATCAAAATATGTTGATTGCACGGGATTTAACTATGAATTTTAAATATCCCTGGCTGATAAAACAATATGAACCTCAAAAGGATTCTGTAAGAAAACTGCATAGTTTAATTTAATTGAACGTGTGAACACAAAAATTAAAAACCACGTTAAAGTGGAACCCGTTATAAATGGAATTAACATATATTGGGAACCAGATGAAACCCAACAAGTCAAAGTGATTTTTCAAAGCTATTCAGTCGATACTCTCAATCTGAGAAAACCATTTGTAAAGTACTTAAATTTGAAATTAAATAAAACTTATAATATCGTGATTCATTATTATGAGAAATTACATCAGGCAAATGGCACTTTTTGTGATAATAAATGGGTCGAAGTATATGTCGATCAACAGTCAATTCATTTGATAAACGAAACTAATAGAGTTGTATTCCATTACCTCATCAAACGATTATGGCTGTCGCCAATCTAGACATCAATCAGCAAATAATGATATACTATTATGGGAAAACTCAGGCTTTACTGAACGACAAACAAAACTGGCAAACTCTTAATTTCTTTCAGCCAAGATCAGCATCCAAAATTAAAATGGTGCACATGAAAATTAAATACGATCGATGCACAAATCAGATTAGCAGTTGGCAAAAAACATTCATCGAAAACAAAGATGTTCAAGTTTCAGTAAATCAACCAAACAAAAGATCCAATCTACCAATGCAAATCCAACAGACGATTATAAATCCTATTCAACTAAATTTTGAGCTAATGATTCCGAAACAGTATTAAACCAAACCACATTACAAATCGGTAATGCTAGAACATTCTTCATAATTGTGATCATGACAATAACTATTATCATTCTTGTCATATACATGATATCATTTTCAAAATTTATTCGAACAAATAAACATCGCGATCGTATCGACCGACCAAGAACTGCATGCGTCGTGTACGAGGAAACATTCGTCTAGTGAGATACAATTGATTATTGCATGCCTATCTTATATTGACATTATATTTTTCATATATATATATATATTCTGATTGATGTGAATCTTTTATTATAGGGTATCCTTTGTATTTAAAAGTCAAGTGCAATCTGATTGGATAAAGGGGTTAAGGGGATAGAAAATAAAATTTGTTTGAATAAGAGTAAGGGTTATAAATTTAAAAGAGAAATAAAAATAAATTAGTATAATTTAAATAATTTAAAACGGTAAGAATTTATTATTAAATATTATTATTTATATCAAGATCGAATGCGGTACCCTTTCGGTGCTTACCAACGGTCTCCGATCACACAAAAATATAAAATTCAACAATTAATTTCTAATGTTTTTAGAGAAAATGGAGCGATTGGAAAACAGCACAAGGATGACGTACGAAAAATTTCATTGGTTAAAGAAAAAAGCAGCATACGACAAAGCCACAATAGCAGTAGAAGTGAGGATCCCGAATGCAAGAAACGAGGCACAAGAATTCTTATCAATCAACGATGAAATGCTGCGACAGAAACACTCATTTCTGAGAAAAGATATGACCATCGATGAAATACGTCAAAGAATTTTATTCATCGATGTCGAATACGGCACTTCAGAAACACGAGAGATGATTCAACTATCAATTGCCATTATAATTTATGATGGAAGGGTATTGAAAAACGTCTACATCCCACCAAGGATGAGGATCCAGCACTATGTATCATTTTGCCATGGCATTAATGAAGCAGCATCCAGAAATCAACTGGATCAATATACGGAAATGCAGGAGATGCAGAAATTAACAGTTGGGAAGATATTAGTAGGGCATGACTTACAAGCCGAACTACAATATTTAAAAATTTGGGTAGGAAAATTATATGGCATTAGGGATCTCGCTAATTTTCGAAAAAATGGGAATATCAAAGAAAGAACAATGGTTTAAACTCCAAACGTTGACGGAAAAAATGAGTGGAGAAAAAACTGAAACAGGATTCCACTCAGCAAAGGAAGATGCAAAGAGTATTCGACGGATATATAAAACAATTGAAAACCAATGGAAGGATCATGTAAAATGGCCACAAAAAGTAATTTCCAAAAAATATTCATTGGCTAAATATGAATCAAGAGGTCAAGAAAGTACTAGTCAACTATAATGCGAGGAAAATGGAGTAATGCAAATGGAGGTGACAATACAATATCAGATGGCAACACAATGTTCAATGGGTATGATGGAAGAGATTTTAGTGTTTTATCTACCAATGGTAGAACATAGAGCGGAAACGAAAATAAAACCAGTACCGTTCAATAAATGCAAACCAATACTAAAAAGGAAAGCTCCAGTGGAACAGCCAACAACCAGTACCGACATGGCTACCTTAATCGGACAAGACGAAATAATATACAATGGGAGGAAATATACGAGGAAGGAAACCATAGTTAAATATGAGTGTGGAACGGACACATTGGAAATAAAACTGAATCGCAATATTAATTGAAAATATATATTTGTATTTATAAATAAATAATTAAAGTCTTTGATTGTCTTTGCCAGGCCGAAAATGCCACGGGAGTACCCTAAAAATTAATTAATTAAATATTTTTTTAACACCAAAACCCCAATTTCATTAAATTTCGAAATAATGCAATACCTTAAAAAAAATTTAATTAAAAGCAAAACACTAAATAAAATAAAATGATATTATTATCAAATAATAATTCGAATAATTATCACTAGTATAATCAAATCAATAAAAACTCACCAAATTAGGGCATAAAGGAAAATGAAGAAACCTGAAACATATAATGTAATAATAAAATAATGTGGATCAATATAATGGAACCTCTATTTCATAAAGATAAGAGAGCAACAAAAATAAAATATTCATTACTATTATTATAATTATTGCATTAATGCATAGCGTGCGAGTAGCACAATGAGGTACAACCAACCTCTGAAAATCGGAGCTTGGCTGCCCTGGACAGTGTCAGAGGTTGTTCGGACATTATAATTAATTAAACAGCAGTAAAGATAACTAATTCCAAATATTATAACTAAAATTATTGGTATATGTATAAAAAAAATTGTTAATCATTAATATTATCAATTCCTAAACATTATAACTAAAAAGTATTATATCAATATGTTATCCAAAAAAATATATTATGGTTGTCATCTATTATTAAAATAATCAAAAGTTAATTAGAAAATTTGTTAATCATAATTGGTATTATTATTATCATGTTTATTGTTGTTATTATATTACTAAAAAATATATTTATAATAAAAAAATTGGTTAATAGAAAAATATAAAAAAAAGTAAATGAATAAGTAAATTGTAGCATAGTAAACCTCTTTTAATTGATTAAGTAGGTTAGATTTAAAAAGGAAAATTCCGAGCGAACCTTTGATATTTTAGTTATATCTGAAATAAGGTATCTTTACTCATAATATTTCTTAAATACCTTCAAATATTTGTCGATGTATATACATATTTTGGCTCGTGATCGGAGAGCATAGTGTCCTGTCGGCGATTCGGTGGTGTTGCTTTCTTATATTTTGAATCATGGTTTTTCAGAACCAGTGGTGTTTCCGTTGTGGTGGTGGTAATGTTGCTTAGCAAAGATAAGAGTGTTTCTAGAAAAAAAAATAATATATGAAAGAAATAACGCAATCCTATCATGCTATTTCGTACACAATCGGTAACAATTTCTCACAGACGGATCCTGTTTTATTTTATTCATTACATTCAATAGAATCATCTCTTTCCATTTAAATTTAATTTATTAACACTTCAACAATCTAAAAACAACTTTTGTTTGCCAAATTTCAAATATTTTATCTGTAGTCTCTCGTTCTGTGAGCCATTAACATCTATTATTTAACCTTCAATTACATTTCCAAATTTTACGGAGAAATTAAATTGTATTCAATAATTCGTATTTGGAATTTGAAATTCATTATAAAATGGCCGAAAATTATATAAAATATTTCCATTGTAGAAATAAATCGAGTATTTCAATTCAAAAAAATTTTTTTAAAAATGAGCAAAAACAAGAGGGTTGTCCATTATAAAGAAAAAGGAAACAAAAAATAAAAGAACCAATGAAATCGTATTCAGAACGGCGATCTCATTGGTTAAGAAATATGAGAAAAAAGTCCCATTAATCATGGGCAAATTCAAATTCATTTCCCATTAAAGGGATTAAAAATAAAATAAATAATTTTAATTCTCCCATTAAAGGGAAATCAAAGAAAATTGATGGAAAATTAATAGTCCATTAATTATTATTTAGAATATTAACCTCTGCTTTGATATTCATTTCAAATTGGCGGATGCCAAATTAATTATTAATCATTTATTTGGATCGTCAATTTAATCTAAAATATTTTTACTTTTTGTTCATTTTAAAATATATTAAAAATAATTTAAACTTTTTAGAAAATTGGAAATTAATAGCCAGAAAGAGAAAAACAAAATAATTTAATTTTTTTAAAAAACATTTTAATTAATTATCTTTAATTATCAAATTTAAGAAAATATAAACATGCTTTTATCAACGTTGTCTTAGTTTAATGCCATATTGCTTTTTATCGGTTTTGCACAATAAGTTGGTCCGAATTATAACGAAACATTTAGGCAGTTCAAATATCGCAGCAATAACGGCCATACATTAAATCACCAGAGGGGTCTATAATCTCAATTACAATGAAAATGAATTGAATAAAAATACTGATAAAATTAGTAACATGTGCCAAATTAGGAGTAACTATGTGATCAGGTACGTTTCAAACTGAATCTTTGGTGTGACACGGCATTTATTGGTGGTAACTTCAACTTCGATAGTCAAACTATTTCCGGTTGAATGACTTTTTTTCGTTTTAAAATAAATAATTAGATTTGTATTTTCATTTTTGCCAATAATGATCCTAGATAAAATGAAATATATGAGTTCGAGGACGAATTCTAATTAAAAGGGGGAGATATGTTGGGGTTATAACAAAACATGAATAAAATTTTGAAATTATCAAAATCAATTAAAATTAATTAAAATTTTGAAAAAAGTAAAAATCAATATTTTTCGGGGGGGAAAAGTGGTAACCGGTGGCAAATTTGATTGTGAAGACAAATAAAGTATTATTAGACTGAGATAAGGTATATTGAAGGGTCGGGAGCCCAAAAACTAATTAATTAAATTATTTACCGACGAACCCATTAATCAAGGGCCGCCGAACTGAACGTCAGCTTAATGTGGTTCCCGGCATTAGTGAAACGGCAATAAATTGTCCGAAATGGAAAATTGTTTTTCAATAGTAATCCATATTTATGGGAATCCAGAAACTATAAAAGCAACTGATAACAAAATAAGTTGCCAGTTGATCGGAGCGCGAAAATAACGAGTCGAAGGAAACGAGTGAATAGTTGTAAATCGATAAAGTTAATCAGATTGCAGTTGAAATTACATCGTGATACCCTTAGGGTGTATACGATAAATAAATTATTGTGTATCGTGGTGAATATTTGTCAATAAAGATTTCTTTGTTGGGATTTTGTCTTATTGATTATTGAACACGAGGAGTCGGATCGAGAGACCTATTCATCGACGAATATTTAATTTCCCAACAGATCATAAAAATCCCAAATCCCGGTGATTGAAAACTAGATTGTTAACATTGATGACTGATAATAATGGAGTAAAATGGCAAAGAGATAATGCAGAGATACAAGAAATAAAAGATCAAATTAATAAAAAGATAAATAAGAAATATATGTTCAAAAAAAATATTATTTACACGAATCAAAACAAAATATGGATACCGTAAACAAAAAGACGAGAAATGATAAAGGAAACACATTTATTAATATGCCACGCAGGAGTCGAAAAAGTACTGAAATATATTCAAAACAATTTTGATATGGAAGATTTACTAGTAAGATTTGTCGAAATCAAGATCAAGCAGAGAACGAAACCTCCAGAATTGTTGAAAGACTATGAGATTGATCCTAAGATCACGAAGCATGTAATGATTTTTGATATTATCACAAAATAGCAACATATTACGTTTCAAAATTTTCATTTTGAATATTAATTTGTATTATTAATATAATTTAGTCATTCAAATAACTTTGTCTTTTGCGACTTTTTATGGAACAATACTAATAAATGAAATCGAAAATTATTGTATTAATTAGCAAAAACTTATTTTTATACATATATCAAACTTAATAGGAATCATAAATCAACTTATATCGTTAGAAATTTTTACATAATAAAATTATGAACTAAAAACCAATTTATTAAATCACATCAAAAATTTTCAAATCATTTCCATGAAAACTATTCAAGAAAAGGAAAACCTTTTCGAAATAAAATCTATAATTCAAACAAAAGAAAAATTTCAACGAAAACATAAACAAAGAAATAAAGGAAAACGATACTCACAAAATCTAAAATAAAACAATTTTTTTTTAAATGTTAAACTGAATTTTGATTAAGAAATTTCTAAATTTTTTAATAAACAAAAATACTAATGATAGGACAAAGTTTTATTCAATTTGAAAATAATGTTTCCAATATAGATGAAAAATGAAAAATTTTCGAGCATTTTCGGGAAATTAAAATCAATAATGATATAAAGCGAAAGCAATTCACTGTCCCCACGAGTAGGTGTGCGGAATCGTGAAATTCCGTTGTAAAAATAGAACGGAATTTCGTGTTTTAATAGATAAATTTCAAAGTTTGAATTTAGGGATGTTGAAAGGGAAGGATGACAAATGTATTTTTAACTAACTTTTTGAAGTAAATCATTAGATAATGAACCTATACATGTGTTTGAGTGGCATCTGAAATGATTATTTAAAGTTGATTGGAGAATGTATGTAAAGAGGTAAATAAAGACCTTGCCTAGCGTTTCTATCTAGTTTAAAATTGAGTCCAAATTATTAAAACAAAGTTTTTCTTTTGAATTAGCTCTTTATGATCTTCCTTAGCAAAACAGAGTCTTCATGATTTTAATTCCCGAACCAATATCTAATCCTAAATTGATAATCTTTAAAATGATTTTAGTGAATAATGATAAAACCAAAACATTGGGTGTTGAAAAATTTCGTTGGAGAGTGGCCTACTACCACGACAAAGCACTGGAACAGAGTCAACGCTCTGAATCGATGATCCAAGGATGCTGACGAATGGAGGAAGCATGGACGAGGGCTGAGCAGGCTAAGAAACTGACCCAACAAAATCAGTTACTGAAAACATAATATTCGGAAATAATGGAGCAGGTTAAGAAACGGCAGAAGTAGACCATCAATTAAAATTAAAGGACACGATCCAGAATGAAATTATCCAACATGGCAAGACAGCATTAATAATGAACACACGTTATCCATGGACCCCTTAAGCCAGCGTTCAAATAATGCCCTCGAATATGGATGCCCAAGTTTCGTCTATAAAATACAAATCAAATAAACCTCGGCCATGAAAGGCGGAGTGAAAAAGAAGACGAAGAATAAAAGCAGCCACGCTGCTGGGCCAGATGAAAAAAACTGAAATCAAATATATTCGGATGAGAAATGAGCTGTTATGATTATAAATTAAATAAAATCTCAACCTGTTTGTTTTTCTGCCAAACCCACATTGTGTTCATTAAAAATAAAGAACTTACATAAAAATGTCTATAGTCAACACATTATTATAACATTTTAGAACGATTATAAAAATATATCGTTGAATTTAGTGTTACAAGGTCTTGTTGAATTCCTATGTTTTAATATTTTCGATATTGTCTTAAATGAAATTCGATAGAGGGACCCTAAATTAAAACGAGCACGAATACTTTGAACCCAAATGTTAGCCAAGGTATTAGAAGTCAATGGAATGTGGCTCACTTTTTACTGGTAACCGCCAATTGTAATACATTTGGTGGGTTTCTGGGTGTTGAAATTTTGAAACTATATGGTTGTTACCCAAACAACCCCATACAAATATTTTTTGCTTACCACTCGGTACCCATTGCTAGGCAACATCGAAACTGTGTTGAGTGGGTGGATCGTCCGCAAAAAGTGAGCGCTATTGCTAATGTTGTAATTGACCGAACGATTCATGAGTCCAACGAGCTGCCGATAGAAGGCCTGTGCTCGATTGTTTTATGTATAGCGATAAAACAAAATTTGACCTTGAAATTATTTAGGTTATCTAAATTAAATTTTTATTATTTTTCTTAATTTAAATTGGCAATTTATTTCTTAAATTTTTTAATTGAATTTTTTCAACCAAAAATATTTTATTTTGTGGGGTTAGTGGTTTCTAACCTTGACCCTTTTACATACAAGTTTTCGCGCCCGCCAATGGTTACTCGTTGCTAGGCAACGTTAGAACTCCAACCATTGGTTATGAAACCGCCAAAGGTGAGCTCTGATACATAACTGCTAAGACCCGGTCTCATATCGGGTTCAGCGGGCTGCCGTTAGAAGGCTTCTGTCCGTCTTATTATTTAGGTCCCTTAAAAACTCTCTCTTCGAACTAGTTATTTAGTTAATTCTATACATTATAGTCAACTGCTTCAACGAGAGAAAATCAAATCAAACATTTATTAGAATAATATAACACATTTTTTAATAATAAGACGTAATGTGTCATTTTATTTATCCGTGCCTTGGGTACATCGTAGTAGTCTTTCGGCTCTACCTGATCTTGCATAGGGTTGTGATCGTTTGTTGGAGGTGTTCGGCTGGTTCTGGTCTCTGTAGGCCAACTGTATCGGAGCGAATACCAAGGGATTTGTTACCGCGCTCCCTTTTTGGCACGCTGACAGAGCAACTTCTAAACCACGAATGTGGGTTCGTTGGGCCTGATTGAGTAATTTTTCATCTCTCCACCCCTGTTGGACCGTAGTGAGACGTTGGTAGATCTACTTCATTCTTGCAGGTTCGACCCAGGTAGCTTTGATTTGCTGGATCTCCGGACATAATTGCAGGAGTTGGCAATGTAAATCTGTGTTCTCCCGTAGCATGTCTCTCTGTCTGCTGATTTTATTTTTCTTTATTTCTTATCATTAAGGAATTTTTCCTTATTATGGGCTATTGATTGCCTGTATATTTTACTTGAATTGCCGGCGAAATTCACCATTTATTGAATTTTTGTCGGATTAGTTACTGTTACAGTTGGTCGATCTTTTATTGTCGCCCTATTTATTTCATTTTATTTTTAGGTTCAATTTTCCTATTGGCTATTATTTTTCTTAGGGAATTTTACGTGGAATAATGTAATCTATGCATGCTCTACCAACTGCGCGTGACACCAGTTGGTAGTTAATTTCACCGGTTATTCTACATGAATTATTTTATTGTGATTCTTTGGTCTAGTTTTTATCTGATTCCAACAATTTTTGGAGTTATTCATTTTTGGAATTTGTTATTTTTTCTTCGAATTATATCGGCGTAATGGATTCTACTCTCCTTGAATCATTCTCCATTTGTTTATTCGGGTTAGACACTGAGTTACCCTTCTCCTGTCAGTTGATTTATGAACGATGAATTCCCCATCATTTCTACTCTTCTAGTTGGCAATCTATTTACCCTCGCCGTAATATTTGTCGTCTCCGGAAACCTAATACCAAAGCGTCTACTAATCTTGGCTCACATTATTCCACTGAAATATGGGCTTGTTATGTCATCTGTTACTGCTACTTCAATTCCCTACTAAATTTGTAGTTGCCTGTGGACGTTCAGAAGTTCAATGCAAATTATCAATGGGTGATCAATTAAAGAGATTTTATGGTACAACACCCTCGACAGAGGCTGATTTTGATGTAATAAATTGAGTACTTTAGGGAATTCACGTTTGTTTATTTCTCTTGGAGATTTTTTATTGTGATTGTAATTTAGTTGTTCATATTTAATATTATTTTTATATTAATGATTTTATCTAACTGGAAGGGTTATTGTATTTTTATTATAAATGATAGGTGATCTTAATTCAAATTATCTTGATTAATTTATTATTATAAATCTGTTTATTTCGGTGAGAATATTAGCCTACTTCGTTATTAGAGTTCTATTATCGCTATTCTATTTACTAGATCACTCGTCGCTATCCTTTTATTTAAAGGGTATTATTATGCTAGTATCTAATATAGTCGATTTCTTATTTATTATCTAGGTCAGAATTTTATATGTTTTTCACTAACGTAGCTTTATAATAAATGATAGACTATGGCTGACTATCGTTTTAATAAAATTATACAGTTATTGGGCTTAGGGTTAATTCGATATACATCTCCTTGTTTTCGTTTTAGGTATTTTAATCATATTTTTTAATCATACAATACTATGTGTCTGCCACTGGTTACCCGTCGCTAAGCAACGTTGGTACTGTAACCAATGGTTCTGAGACCGTCAAAGGTGAGTTTTGTTTCCAAAACTGCTAAGACCCGGTCTGCAGCTGGTTCAGCGAGCTACCGATAGAAGGTATGTGCTCGTCTTGCTTATTTTGCTCCCTTACTTTTTTCATGTAATTACTTACGCAATTCATAATTCACGTTTCATATAGAACTCCTTTTCTTAGCATAACGTTTGACTTATAAATTAACCAAATTAAAATACAACACTTTTATTTCCAATACAAGACACTTTCAGTTACGGCACAAACACTAATCACACATCATGAAAATTATTCATTGCTCTACTTCTGATGCTTCCTGCGTTCACGTACGTAATTTTGGTTTTGCCGGGGCGAATACCAGAGGGTAAGAGACTGCACTTCCCTCTTGGCTTGCCGCTACAGCAACCGCAAGACCTCGGATCTGAATCTTTTGGGCCTGGTTTAAGGCCTTCTCATCTTGCCAGCCTCGCTGAGCAGCATTTATCTTTTGGTACAGCCGTTTTACTCGGGACGGTTCGATCCAAGTGGCTTTAATTCGCTGGACCTCGCGGCTGAGTTGGATACATTGCTGATGCAAACTGCCGTTCTCCCAACGAAGCTTCTTCAGCTCTGATCCAATTTGTTTGATCTCTTTCATGGCTAAAATTATCGACAGTATCAACTACGATATTACGACAGAAGTAGAATATTTTGAGGCAAAATAAGTTTAATTCCGATTTAACTTGGATAACTATTATTTGTGACCTTAATTAAACACTCTAGGTTACTGTATCATTACAATTTATAACTACAATCGAAAATCTTTTTTAATAAAACCAAATCACTCTTTAACAAAACCAAGTCAACAATCAAGAAAAGAAACATTTATTTTACTTTAATCACAGAATCAATCTATGTGTAGTCTTTTACGCGATAGATGGCTCCGAGAATAGGTATGCTCCTCCGTCCCTCTATCCTCCAGTATTTCTCGAATGTCTGGTTGCAACAGATATTTCCGGACAACCAGGTGCACTGGTGCCTCGAGCTCTAAGAGTGCCGGATCCTTTCGTGTTGCTGATTAGCAAAGCATCGGTATTGCCGTGCTAATTGTTCAAGTTTCTAGAGCGTTCCTTCAGCTTCTTGACGAATCTCCCTAGCTCGGTTCCTTCCTGGCTCTCTCTTGATCAGCAGACTCGGTAGTTCTGTATGTTCGTCATGTCTGCTTGAGTCCCAGTTTGGCCATTTCCGGGTATTATATGTGGATATGGTGTATCCGCGATCCCAAAGAGCCCGTTGACTGCTGGAACTGTCTATTATCATTAGTAGTTAATTATTTTATCTAACATCTCAACATTAGGTTATAAATCATCTTTCACTTTTCGGGTCATTTCAATTATATTTCAGCCATATCAACGAGATAAGATTTTCCAGTCCATTTCAGTCATCATAAGCAGAAGTTACTCAAGATAATCCGAATAAAACTGTTCACATCGGATCAGTTCGTCCATGATAGTGTAAGCCAATAACACGTATAAATCTATGCGTCGCTACTTATTTTAACTCGACGTACATGCGTTGTTTACTAAAACGAATCCGTCTTCAATCGTTTCTGTAAATGTTTAACTTTGTACTAGATTAATTCTAAACTAAAACCATTTATAGGATCTACGAGGATACCTCATTGTAACTAAGTTGGTTTATCTACTGCAAAGTAAGCCTATTTCCTTTATTCAGAAGATCTACCTAGTATACTGTTAGATACGCAGATAGAACCAATGACATTTAAAGTGTATTACTGTATCAACTATTCTAAAATAAACTATTCGACTTAAAATATTAATATTTACATCAAATCACTATACAACTAAATAAATAACTTCAATATTAAAATTGTATTAATTACAAAAAAATGGATCTAAAGCAATATATAAGTAGACGGCCTTACCTGCCGAGTGGTTCTCGGAAAGAAATCCTTCATGCGTGGTAATGCGGAATGTATTGTACTCATCAGCATGGGTTTCTGTCTGCTCCTGGTTTGGCATCTCATTGTTGTAAACCGTCCTGGCCTTTCCTCTTGGCTTCGCTTCGTGGGCATTGATATCTCGTTTTTTCTCAATCTTCTTGTTCATTATATATTAGTGAACTAATGCCGTTCTGTGTTAGACGCCGCGTATTAATACTAGCTAAGTGACTCTTATTTCACGTGAGCGGTGAGAACTTGCAGAATCGGTGGCCTCCTCTGATTGGCTGAATTTATAAATTTTTTCCATCGATTTTTTAAGACGGAATTTTCTCGTAGAGATATTATCGATATCGCCTCAGTAATGGAATTTCTCTGCCTCCTTTCGCATTGGCTGGTGTGTTTTTTGTTACTATGTTATTTTTATGTCATTTTGTGCGGATCTTGATGCATTTTGTTATTATTTTAATTTACTTTTATGATTTTCAATTTATATTTTTAATTATGTCTTTCTCGCATTTTAAAGAGTTTATTTGATGTTTTATGGGTCGGATTTTAAATCTGCATGTTATGTTTGCGTGCTGTTTCCAATTCATTTAAACAAAACTTAGTGCTAGCCCAACACATATTACAGAATGTTATTCACGAGTTTATTTAAATCAGTTGCATCGAGTCCGAGTTTCCACTTCCCGTTCAATTGAATTTGATCTTAAGGAATATGTGTTAACATTAAGATTTTAAGAGGGCCCACTAGACTACTTAGTGTGAGACAATTAGCCGATATATGATATAGATTTTAGGTCGAATTTTCGGGAGATAGGTGAAAGGGAGTTAGCCAAAAGACTAGTTCCCGATCTTCCCATTGCCCCTATATACAAAAGTGCTTTGATGTTCGAGTCTGACGACTAGACTCTCATGGGCACAAGCTATAGGCGGAGAAACCACACTTATACAGCTTGATAGTTATGTCATATTTTAATATCTTGCATAGTGTGTAGCTGTGGGCCGGAAACTTTTCGACGAATGTAACTCCTTCATTTTAAATGTATATTTTGAATCATCACATAATCATAACATTTCTTATCCAGCAACAATTATTTCCCATACATACGCTCAAGTAGGGCTTACACAGAAGAGTGTCTGAGTTCGTATTATGGAGAAATTATTATCGATAGTTGACCCTCTGATTGTTGATTCGACTGAATAGTGGTTCTCAGAATTTTCTGAAGAAAACGTGACTTTGCTCACTAAGTGCATTAAAATTCTGTAAAAATGAATTTGTATATATACCTGTTCTGTGACCCTACCGTCCCCTCCCGTGGAGTTTGCGCGCGCAATCTAAACGAAGTATAAAATGTAAACATTGATTTTCTGAAAAACTCATTTTTAAAAAATTTGAATAGAGTGCGCAGAAAAATTTATTTTTCTATCGATATGGTAAAAAAAACTTCAAATCTAGACATTTTCAAAAATTAATTAAAAAGCTAAATTTTGAAATAAATAACTTTTTTACTGTTTATTTTTTGTATTTCCCTGTTTTAGTACAAATTTTACAAAATATCTTTAATCGTCTTTTTTGTAGGCATAACTGTTGTTAAATAACAAAATTTTGATGGGTTCTGATTCTTGTTCGTTTTCATATGTCAAATGTTCTTCCTCTTCCATTGAATCGTTTAAAACGATAAAAATCAATTTCCTTCCCAAAACTTTCGAAAAAGCACTCAGTTCCACTCTACTATCACTCAATACCTCCTTTTCAAATTTGACCATTTCCTCGTCGTCGTCCAATCCATGCGAGATTGGATCACCATGTATAAATTCAACAATTTTTTCAATGTGCGATTGTTTCCACGATTTGAATTTATCTGTAGATTTGGTACATTCGTAAAGTGTCATCCAAAGCGAATCAGGTTTTTAGCAAACCTCCACTCATCATTATTTAAATCGAAAAAGTTGTTTGAAGGGACTTCAAGAAGATCTTGATGTTGTTCCAACCATTTGTCAAAATCAAAACTTTTATCGAAGCATTTTCGCAATGGTTCATGCAAGCTTTCAGGATTTTTTAATTGGTTTACGTCTGGATGAGCGCCTACAACTCTAAAACACTTTGCAATGTCATCGGCGGAACGCCCTTTTGACCATTCCTTGATCCAGCTTGAAAGCTCGATGTAAGTAGGCATTCTGATGTTGCCTTTCTTTGTAAGGATTTGTCGTTGAGTGCCTTGGCTACATATGCATCATAAAACTCATCGTATGATCCTTGAAAACTTTTGCCTAAAGATACATCTATGCCTTGCAATAATCCAGTAAAGTTCGGTGGAACTAATAAAAAGT
This sequence comes from Schmidtea mediterranea, assembly GCA_022537955.1. Classification (NCBI taxonomy): domain Eukaryota; kingdom Metazoa; phylum Platyhelminthes; order Tricladida; family Dugesiidae; genus Schmidtea; species Schmidtea mediterranea. The sequence continues at coordinate 66,485,509 of CM039679.1, read as the reverse complement.
ACACCTTGAATAAATCGGCATATTTATCTCTAAGTTCGTTCACAACTTTTACGTGGACTGGGTAACTGTCCAAAATCAACAACGTTACTTGCTTGAAAATTGCTGTGGCAGGTCTCATTAGGATGATTTCTCTCAAATATTTTTTTAAAAGATCCTCGCTCCACATGCCTGTTAGATTCACGTCAACCGAAAATCCTGGACTAACTTTTGGGGCGTTTTTCAATTTAGAAAACAACAAGTGTTGATTGACGAACTCACCCTTTGCATTAATTGTCGGAGTGTAAGTGAATTTTTTGTGGGATGTGGAAGCTTTTTTCAGAAAAACTTCCTTGCTACCTTTGATTGCGATTGTATTTGATGGCTCGTGTTCGAAAAGACGAGGAATTTGATCGAAATTGAGAACGTTTTCAGGCTTCACTTTGTGTTTAATTATTATCTCTCGAGCTTCTGCAACGTAGTCACAGGAAATTTCTTGAAAGTTTTCAGGAAGTTTTCGACATCCCGTCTGAGTTCTTCTCACCAAATTAAATCTTTTTTTGAAGTTTGCGCACCATGAGTCAGACGCTTTGAAATTTTGGAATTCTGTTTTTTTAAGATTCAATTCTTTTTTCAGATCCTCGTCCAAATCTTCCTCGTTTAGTTTCAGATTTATATCTTCTACATAATCATCTCTCAACGTTTTTGCATGAATTTGTATGTATTTAGACTTAACGACTAAACCCAGCTTGTTGCGATAAATAACAAATTCATATAATAATTGCTCCAAATTTTCAAATTGTGGCTTTTTTCCAACGCCAATCAATCGTTTGCGTTCTCTTACTTTGATGTCGTTGTTTTGAAACAAAGCTCTCAGTTCTTTTTCTTGTTGTTTCCATTTTCGAATGTTGGATTCGGGAATGTTGTGAGCTTTTCCTGTAGCACGAATGGATTTAGTTTTGATTTCATCCAAAACCCCCAATTTCTCTTTTACACTGTATTGCTTTTTAGTGTGATGAGACTTGTGTGTACTCATTTTGCCTGAAAATGAAAAATTTTAATGAAGTTATGAAGATTTTATATAAAATTTTCGAAATGCAATTAAAAAATCTAAAATTTTCTGAATAACTCGAAAGTTTTTAAAATATTAATAAACTTTCTCAGAAATTCTACAAAACTATCTAAAGTCCATAAATTTATAAAATAACAATAACTTATCGAAATTCAATTACCAACTTTGAAATTTCATAAAATCTTCTGAATTTCATCAAATGTTTGAAAATTTTATCAGAACTTCCGGAAACTATTAAAAGTTTCAATTAATTATCGAGAATCTTGAAATTTCATCGCCAGGCTGTATTTTTCCTACCAACAACAGCGTATGGTTTTCAAAACTTGTACCCCATCGGATCATTATCGTCACTGATGAATTTAATTTGTCACTTATTTTTTCCAACACTGTTCAAAAATTAATACTCGATTGATTTTTTTTATTTGAAAAAATAAACACAAATTTGAATAGATTGCGCGCGCAAAATAAATAGATGCGCAAACTATTGAAAAAAAAAATTCCGATTTTCAATTTTTACCAGAAAGCACCAAACTCGACTAGATTGCGCGCGCAAACTCCACGGGAGGGGACGGTAGCCTTGCGTGTTCGTTTTGATGCATTTAAACAAAATTTGACCTTGATTTTAATTGTAATATGTAATTCTTATTTTATAAATTTTCTATATTAAATGAATAATTTATTTAATTTAATTTTTTAATAGAATATTTCTTATTGAAAATATTCCATTTTATTCGTTCGCTGCTAATTTTTATGAATTATCCATTTTTCGGTCAAATTTTATGTTATCTTGTTATTTTAATTTTAATTTCGTGCTGATCTTGGTGCGTATTTGTTATTATTTTATTTATTTTTATATTTTTGATTTTATATTTAATTGCATTTTTCTCATATTTTAAGGTTGTTTATTTGGGTTTATGGGTCTGATTTTAAATCTGCATGTTATATTTGCGTGCTATTTCCAATTCATTTAAACAAAATTTAGTGCTGGCTCAACAATTTTAACTCATTTAATTCATTAATTTTTTACTTTTATATAAATTGTCATTTTTCGGTCAAATTTTCTTGTTATTATGTTATTTTTTATGTAAATTTCGTGCGGTTCTTGATGCATTTTGTAGTTATTTTATTATACTTTTGTGTTTTTTTATTTTATATTTATTTATGTTCTCTCAAATTTTCGGGTGTTTAGTTGATGTTGTATGTTGTATTCTAAGTTATCTTGGTGCTGAGTTTTCATGATATATTACTGATACATTTAAACAACTTTCAAGGCCCAACACATCTACAACGTCATTTTTGACGAGTATCCAATTCTAATATCTCTTATGATGCGTATCTGATGAAAAACCCATGAAAGTGGCCGTAACAACTCAAATAAAATTTTGCCAACATGTGCAGAGCACTTTCATGATAAGTCTTAAACCCATAGGTGCGCTAATTTGTTGGTAGTCATCGAGATTTGGATTACCTTTAACTAACGATCGCCTATTAGGATAGAATTCTAACATCACTTTTGAACACCACTTAGTGCTTAATTTATTATATGAGAGTATCTGAATGGAATATCTTTTAGGGTACAGGTGCATGAAATCTTCTTCCCCATCAAGTACTCAGCGGAGACTACAAAAGAAACAGTAAAATGATCAGTCACATATTTAAAAATTAAAAATAAATCAAGAAAATAAAATAAATATTGATTTCTCATGAATTTTTGAATTTTTCAGAACAGATTGGGTGTCGCGGCTATGGAAAGAATCTAGAAGATTAAATGTATATTATGATAAATATTTTTAGATTTAATAAATTTTTAAGCCTAAATATTTTAAAGAAAACTTAGCTTTACTTTTGGTTTATACTCCCTGTAACAATATTAAATTAGTTATGGAATCTTAAAAATGATTTTATTTGTTTATATTAGTGTAATTTATTTATTTTTAAAAAATTTAACTTTAATTTTAATTCAAAGTTACTTTTCATTGTTATTATTTTAATTTAAATATTTCCATTTATATAATAATATTTTTTGACATTATAAATATTGTAAAATATAAATGAATAGAATATCGTTACCACCACATCTTCAAAACAAAATATATTCACACGCTGAATTGGTTAGAAAGCTATATAAAGAAGCTCTGAAAAATTATAGAAGTATTTATCCAGAAGTGTAATTGTTTATTTTGTCAAAAATTAATTTTGATAAAGGCTAACTTTTCGATATCATGCTGTTTTATTACGTAATCGTTTTGATGAAAATAAAAATGTCAAAGATTTTTCTGAAGCCAAAAGAATGTTAAATGAAGGATGGACTGAGCTTAATTCCAAAATGGCCGCAGAGCCTTTTCAATGTAATTAAGTTTACTATTCAATCTTAATATTATTTATATTAGATCATCATTGTCCTGGTGGTATTGGATATCTTAGAGAGTATCACTATTTAGATTTCGTAAGTTATATTTTTATCTAACTTTAACCTTTTAACTTAAATTTAAGCTAAAGACTAAATTATGTTTTTCTACATATTATAAATCGTTCCTAAATATTAGTTTTGATGCTATTTTGTTAATTAAATTTATTTTTGGGTTTCTTAGAATTTATAAACTTCAATAACCGTATGGCTAGTAAATAAATGTGAAGTTTAATTCATCACACTTTTCTAGAAAATATTTATTAATAATATGAAAATTTATTATTGTTATTAAAATCTTTTAACTATCAGGATTATTTTACTTGGTTTTCGTTTAGCATTTCGACAACTGGCATCCGCTGGAGAAACAGGAATACCCAGATTTCTTTGCTAAACGAGAAGAACGGAAAAAGGAGTACATCGAGAGGTGGTTGAAGAAATACGGGAAAACCGATTTTGAGGAGCATTGAATGCTATTTAGAATAAATTTAATTTGAGTTAGGTTATAAATATATATTCTTTATCTCAAATGAGTTTTCAATTTTTTTCTCTTTCATTGTTGATTTATTTTTATAAAAATTTTTAATTTTAATTATTTAACAAAATTTAATTCAAAAATTTTTTTGAAAATTTCAAGCTCTAACGATTGAATGCACTAAAAAAGTTAAATTTCACATAAAAATAATAAACTTAATAATTTCCGTTGCTAATCAGTGTGCGGTAACTAAGGGTGGAGTAAGACGCTCACATTTACATACTAAATGATCTGATAAAATATTTGCGTTTCCGTAAAATACTGCTTCTGAATTTTGGAAACTTGTGTCAAAATCAAAATATCGAAACTTATAGAAAGCTGGTTGTCTCTTCGATTTTTGGGACAATATATTACTGTGTATTTTTGAACTTCACAATGAAATTCCTGAAGTCCAAACGTCTTTCACAGTTGACGAATCAATATCTTACAGAATTTCTGCCGACAGCTTTAACTAATTTTACACCAAATTTTTAAAATTTGACTAAAGATTGTGCTTAGATTTTATTAGTAAATATATTTTTATGATATTGATTTTTATTATTAAAATAATTTTTTTTTGGTTTTTATTATTTGGTAATGATATTTTAGATATTCAGATTTCACACTTTTTAAGACGAGTTTGGTTTTGAAGTCGTCTTAGGATATTATTGTACAGAGATGTGATGAACTTTTGTTCTGGACTTCTGATCCTCCAGTTGCCAAAGGTTACCCTATCCATTCCAGGAGCTGATGTTCCCAATCTGGCTAATATCAGCTTAATATATTGAGCGGTTGTTTTATTTATACTGGTTGTTTCAAAGTTTGACAAATTGTTGCAGTGGGCTAAATTGAGTATAGGAATCGCATCACTTACAAACGTACTGAGTAAGTTGTTTGTAGAAGGCCGGGTTTCAGTTCCTACATTGCCCCAGATTTTGATGAGTTCTCCTTTCGGTTTTTTATTTGAAGTTAGTTCTTTTGACACATACCGGTTCAAAATCAGTTTTCTTGTAAGGTGAACTGGATCGGTGATCTTTGGAGTTTTGTATTTTGCCGGATGCAAGTTGGTGTTAATTTTCTCAATTTCTGATAGTGCTGGTTGACAGGAGGTATCTACTTTATCCATCTGAAGTGATAAGTTATCTGCTATTTTCCAGTATTTTCAGATATTAGTATCTGCAAACCCGGAATTAATGAATGAATCAATTATGGATTTCAGGTTTTGGTTCATCAATCCAATATCAGATACGGATACTGTTTGACAGATATATTGTGCTGATTCTTTATTTGAGGTGCAGCGTGGATATTCCATCTTTTTGAGGAGTATCTGCTTCTTGAACATAATATTCTGTAAATTCATGATAGTTTGCAGAATGTTATGCGCAATGTCATAGTGATTCAAAAGGCTATATTCGAGCATAGCATCCAACAGAACGGCGTATCCTTCTTCTTTATTTAAATAGAAAAGAAACCAAAGAGTCTCCATTCCTTGACATTAGCATTATTATCTCATTCAAATCTGCAAGTCTGTCAAATGAGAAGGAACTAAAGAAAGTCTTGCATCTTTGTTAAATAAGAAATTAACAAAGATGGTAAACTTTCTCATTGCATCTGAGTTTAGAAATGCCTTAATCGAGTGCTGTGACCATCATTGGGTTTCTGTATTAACATTTTTTTGTGAAGAGGAGTGTTTGTGGTAAGTTCTTTAAGTAATTTGATTTTCATCTTGAGTTTGGTATGTCTGGTTGGTACTGATGATACCAAATATTATTTTTTCGAGATTTGGCACTGATGTAATAAATTGATCATCTTACGACGGACCTTTTTTCTGAAAGGAATGAGGGTGACTGTTTCTAAGATGCTTGACGATAAAAGTGAAGTAAACTCAAGCTCAACAGTAACATTAAACGCAAATGGATAAAGGACAACACAGTCATGTTTCTTCTGGTCTTCGTTTCGGCCTACCAAGAAAAAGGTGTGATAACATCGCACGAAGCTGGTTGAATTAAACGAAAGAAGTTAAGGAATGCAGAAGCGGCGTTGAACAGTCGCCTTCTTAATTCTGCAAACGAATAGAGAACACCCAATTGAATTTGTGAATGTACCAAATTTTGGCGAACTAGATATTTTTTCTTGTGTTTATATATTTTTGTTTGGGGAAAATTTAGATTTAAATCGCTTGCGTAAGATCCAATAGAGCTATGTCATCAGTATATAAATGTGGCACAATCAAATGAAGAGCAAGTGGGTAAGTAAGAAAATGAACAAAGCAAATTGAAAAAAGGGTACATGCTTTCTATCGGCATCTCACTCAATCCTCATGGCTCAGTAGTCTTAGCAACGTAGCTTGCCTTTGGAGGACAAATGACCCCTTTTTAATGTACTAATGTTTCTTAGCAACAGGTAACAAGTGGACACGTAGACCATTTTGTATGCTAGAGTTACTAAATGTCATCAATCTCACCTGTAATAACCTACCAATAGAAATAAATTGATGCGTAAATAGACAAGATTTGACATGTTTCTGTTTTCTTTTCAATAAAGGAGAGAGAGAAAAAAGGCTTCCAATACAGATAGCGAACTGCCGAAAAAACTGGTTCATTTTTCGGAGAGCTGACATCGCCAGAAAATACGTGATTTTGAATGAGAAGGTAAAAAACTCTTCAAGGCAGAACCTTTCCTCTGCGAAGCATCTTCAATACGAACTGAGGTGCAAAAATTAGAATTCAAGCGTTGGAAACGGCTCGAGCTGCGTGTCGAGAAAGCCAGCCGGTAACGTAACGTTAATATTCGCGACCGCACAAGTTGGCACCTAGGTCTAGGAAAATTCACCAAATTTTCATATAAAAAGGGTACTGAAGAACAACTTGGGAAAGGCCTAAAGAATTCATAAAATCGATCAGATAATATTCAAATAAAACAGCGATTTATAATGTTGGAGTATTACGAAAAAAGCACAGTAGAATCAATAAAACACCAAAATGATAAAAATGCAACATTAATTAAAAAATTTACAAAAAATCGAAAGTAGTATTGATCGGGAGAAATTGGTAGGGTTGAACGCCGAATTGAGAGACGAGTCCAGAAATAATAATAAAAATTTATTGAATGGTCCCTAGAAAATAATATAACACAAAAAAAGAAATTAATTAAAAAAATTAATTACTAACCGGAAGTCCGAGGCAATGGGAAACCCGAAAGATGAGGAAAACTCGAGAGATGAGGAAAACCCGGCGTGTAGACGGAATAATATAAAAGGGTAAATTGGCCTAAACAATATTAAATGGGCGCCACTGATCTATGGAGAGGTAATTATTTCCTAATTTGTAATTTAGTAATGCAGCAAACGTTGTTGACAAATGTCAGCTAAGGTGGTCTGTGGGAAGTAATTATTTTTAATAAATTAATAATGTAGCAAATGTTGTTGACAATTGTCGGAAAATAGTCTGAGCAGGAGTATAAAAGGTAAAGTGAAAAACACGAAAGGGTCAGTGGTTGAAGCAAACGAGTAGTCTAGTCAGGTCAGTAAAAGAATCTAAACCCAAGTAAAGTCAAACGTTATCTATCAGAAAAGGTGATTATCCATTGAATAACCTACCTTAAGATAATTAAATTTATTCGGTAGTTAAAGGGTGCAAATAAATCAGTGAAATTGTATTTACAAAACATTGAAATAAATCGGATTGAGTTGTAACTGTGATAAAGTGCAAATAAAATTATTCTGTTTTGGGTTTGCTTATTTGATTCGAAAATGACACGAGGAGTCAGAGGGAACCGACTTTCAATAATAATAACCAAACAATAATAATTATTTGTTATAGTTAATCAGTGGTATTAGTCAGTCAAAAGAAAAGTGAGTAATCTTTAGTATTAGGGAATATTTAGTTTCGCCGAAATCCGGTCTAGAGAAGGACCAAAAGCTTACACCAAGACGAGCAAGACACTTTCCAATGCAGCTCACTGATTCCAAGAGTTCATTCGATTCAGGGTAGTTTTAGAAACGGAACTCATATTAGAAGGATGAGCCAGCTAGCTGTCGCGGGATAAACGTTGCATAGTAGCAGGTGATAGTGTGTGTGTTTGATTGTGGGACAAAAGGGTTGGCAATGTCAACTTGGCATTATAAAAATTCAAATGAAAGTTTGCTTACCCCCCAACAAATACCGTGTTTCCCTGAAAATAAGACACTGTCTTACTTTCTTTTTTGGTCCAAAATATGAACTAGGGCTTATTTTCGGTGGAGACAAAAATAAAAATAAATTTATACCTTTTTAATTAATATTTATTTATCTTACACAGAATACAGAAACTAAAATTTATTCATTTACAATCATGTCATCTTCTTCTGGAACATCGTCATAAATCAAATTCTGATTTCTGTTATGATTTTCCTCTAAATCCATTTCCTTTTGAATCATTGGCCCGACTCTCTCATGTCTTGCAATATAGCTGTCGTTAAATATATACTTCTTGTCTAAGTAGCCTGTTCGTAGTGCATTAGAAACACAACTATCAGTTATTTTATCCCATGAATTTTTTATCCAATTCACAACTTCTTGTAACCCTGGTTTTACAAAATTACCTCGATGATTTCTCACTATTCTGTTTTCAAAATAATCATTTATTTCCATCCGCAAATGATCCTTAAATGGCTTGTTTATTGCAATGTCAAGTGTCTGGAGGTAACCAGTCATTCCTGCCCGAATCATTATTTGATCAATTCTTCTCTCAGCAAGAAAGTTTTTCATGTCTTTAGCGCGGAGAGTACTGGCTGAATTCCAAAATAGTAAACCTCTATTTCGACCCCTCAACAATGGTGGCAGTATAAAGTTAACCCACTTTCTTATAACTGCTTGAATGCACCAGGCTTTTTCGCTTTCAATTACATAAATCGCTGAAATTAGTGATTAGAAAAGGCGATACTTTCTTGCCATCTAGACGAATCGCTAAAATACAGGTAACACGTACACTATCGTAACCGCTAGAAGACACGTAAATTGAAGAGGAGCCCTTGTGGTCAACCGTCGTTTGAGCTCCGTGGCTTAGGAATACTGCGGTCTCATCCATAGCAATCATGTTGGAGAGTTCGTATTTCGAAAAATCGATGCCATTAACAAAACGCTTAAACGCAAGTGCACGTTTAACAACTTCATTGTCTTCCAGCTTAAACAATGTTGTTGATTTCCTTAGAGACAGTTCATGTCTTTGAAGGAAGTTGTCTAGCCAGTGTTTCGATGATTTCAATTCTTCCGTGAATATACCAAATTTAATTGCCGTTTCTAGGGCATATTTTTTAATATCAGCCCTGTGCACAACCAAAGCCATTGCTCTCCTGTCAGCAATCCATTCCCAAATGCATTCTTCCAACTCAGAAAATAACAGCTGCCGACCTGATTCAACTTTGCGTTTTTTCTCATTTCCTTGGTCTACCATTTAACACAAGTAATCGTAGTCTGCAAGCCATTTACGAACCATGCGTAGATCCAATATCTTCTCTTTACAAAAGGCTACAAGATTTACGCCCCTAGAGTCTTCCAAAATTCCTTTTTTGTATTCAACGGAAAAAAAATCCGACTTACAAGAATAAAATACACAAACGTTGTATCTGCGCAGTCGCTCAGTTTAGACTGCCGAACAATTATTTATTAAGTAAAGCATACTTAATAAATCAATAGCATTTTTATCGAATTTTTTTTACACATTATTTTAACTAGGGCTTATTTTCGGGGGAGGGCTTATATTATGAAAAGATCCAAAAATCTTCATAGGGCTTATTTTCGGGGAAACACGGTATTATATTCGAGGAAGTACTTTAGTGTAAATTCATGATATTATTTTTTTTCATTAAAAATAATAAGGAACTTTAATTCCCTAATGGCTGAATTCAAAAATATGAATCGAAAAGTTTAATTTCTGATAATTAGTGAAATACTGTTATTATTTTGGATATAGTACAATCATATAAATGGAAATGTAAGAATATAATTTTCTTAAAATTTAAAATACTTAGGCATTGTAAAGTATCAAAATGCTTAGACGATATGAAGTAACCAATTCTAATATTGAGTTATTAAAAATTAATGTAACAATGTATTTAATATTAGGTTGTTGCATTAAAAATGCAGGTTTTTTAAACCTTAACTTTAAACGAATGCAACACCTCAGAGAATATAATTTTTTAATCGAAATAAAAACCATTGAAACCAATACATTTTTGCCACCTAGAAACAAGTCTATTTATGCCGGTAGCTTAGAAATCCCGGTTTCTGGGTGCTGTTGGGCCAAGACAAGATTTTGTTTAAATGAATCGGAAATAACATGCAAACACAGCAATGTAGATTTAAAATCAGACCTATTAACATCAAGTAAACACCCTAAGATATGAGAAAATATAATTAAATATAAAATAAAAGAGCATAGAAGTAAATTAAATATAAACAGATATGCACCAAGATCCGCATGAAATTAACATAGAAATAACAAGATAACATAAAAATTTGACCTAAAAATGGACAATGCACAAAATTAAGAGATCATCGAATAAAATAAAGAAAAATAAAATATTTTTTAGCAGGAAATATTCCATTAAAAAATAATAAAAATATATTGTTCATTTAATGTAGGAAAATGATAGAATAAAAATTAGATATTACAATCAAAGCCAAGATCAAATTTTGTTTTAATGCATCAAAAAGAATACACAAGGTTAGGGTCACAGAATAGGTATATATACCGATTCATTTTCACAGAATAAACAATCAATTGGTGAGAAATCACTTTTTTCTTGCAAAACGTTAGGCTGTTTTTGTCAGAAAAACCTGAGAATCACTTTCCTCGTGAAAAACATTTGGCTGTTTTTTATTAGAAAATTTTATTGTTCATCGGGGAACCTTACTCAACAAAACTTCACGTTTTAAGAATACTATTAACAGAACTCTATCGATTAAAATTTTGAAATTCGAAGTGAGGATGAATGTTTTAATGAAAGATGTATGAGTGTGAGACGAGGATGAGAGTCTTTAATGTCTATGATAACTTCAATTATATGATTTTTACAAAAAACTGACTTCAAAATGTGTCGAAATTTTTCCGGCCCACAGCCAAACAATATACAAGTTAATAAATTAAAACACAACCATCGAGCTATGTAAGTGTGGTTCCTCCGCCTATAGCTTGTGCTTGTGAGGGTCCAGTCTTGCGTAACGATGGACTCAATCGTCAAATCTTCATATCCTATAGGAGCAGTGGAAAGTTCGGGGACCAGAATTTTGGCTGGTACCCTTTCGCCCATTAATTCAGCCGGCCTTATTGGATCGTTTAGGCCACCGACAACAGGATGATCACACCTATACTCGACGATATCCACAATGGAGATATTCCAACAAAGGAGACAATAAATTTCACGGTCAGTAAATTGAAGGAACTAATTGAGAAATCTAATATGATAATAAATATTTCGTAATTCTTTCTTGTGGTGATGTTGTGTCCTGTGTGCAAAATTCTTTGTCGTAATTTTAACCATAAAAACTAATTTTATAATAATCAATTAGAGTGTAGCGATGAAATCTATCATAAGTTTTAGAGTTTCAGGAAATTTTAATCAAAGACACAACACATCATAATTAATGTTGCGAGATTATAAAAAATATGGATATAAACGAAATACGCAAGAACTCTCTAATCGATTACTATTACAAATCTGAATAATAATCAGTTATGACCTAATTAGTTAACGAAATTTATTTGAATTTTAGATATGGAGGCAACTCGAATAAATATTTAATGTAAATAAATATAAAAAAGAAAATATTGTGCTCGAGAAATTTTTTTTCCTTCCTGAAACCAATTTAATGAAACCAAATTTGATTCAAAATACTTATTTATTAATTTGAAATTGATTCTTATTTGTTTTGCTGGATGTTGTTGAACTTGTTTAGGAACTTTTTATTATTGGTGGGTTACAAAGTTTTGCTATTTGTTTATCTTTATGGTTACCCCAGTAACGCCATACAAAATGATTCTAGCTGCCACTTGGCACCCGTTGCTAGGCAACGTTGGAAATGTGTTCAAGTGGGTGGATTGTCCGCAAAAAGTGAGCATTATTACTAATACTGTAATTGCTCGGACAACCCTCGGGTTCACGAGCTGTCGATAGAAGACCTTTGCTCGCTTTGCTCTGTCCCTTGTGTAAAGAGTTCAAGATCCGATTTTTATTGACTGTGGGAGATGGGACGAAGATTCGATGACGCGATACGAGTATTCATGATAATGTTTGTATACAAATGTATCTAGGAGATAAATTAACTATAGATGCAACCATTCTATTCAAATCAACGAAAAAACACATAGCATTCGTGAGTTAATGGGATAGGCTTGGGGGTTGTATTGCTCGTTGTATTGCTCCTTGCGTCCCGGTCGACGATTATTGGATGGAGTGGCGGACTGGTTTGTGGCTTGAGGACTTTTGTGCGGCATCTGGGACGGGGCGAAGACGAGCGGGTATGTTACTGCTTCCCCCTCCCGACAGACTGCTAGGGCGACTTCCAATCCTCTGATTTAAGTGCGCAAGCTCTGATTGAGCTGTCGCTCTTCCGCCCAACCTTTCTGTGCCGCCGTGAGTCTGTGGTAAATAGTTTTCATTCTTGTCGGATCCGACCAGGTTGCCTTTATTTGTTGTATTTCTCGAGTCATTTGGATTATTTGAGTGAGAAGATCCGCATTCGTCCGCCTGGCGTGATCCAATTCGGCGTATATTAACTGCAGGGTCGACATCGCTATAATAAAAGAAAACTTTCAAATTTCTTTATGGGCTTTATTACATCAAAATTTAATCATTATAAACATAGTTACAAAATGAATCTGATTACAAAGAGAAACAAGGCAAATGACATTGGAATTTTCAAATTTAATGACATTGATATTACAAACTAATGTCTTATCCCTTGCCGAGGAATCAGGACTCTTCCGTAAAATGTCGTTTTCGGCTTGTCCTCAGAGTAGCTACCGGATATGGTCGTCGGGTATCGCGGGCCGGTCGAGGTGGATGGGCCTCTGCGATACGCCCGGCGAGGATGTCTTCTTCCACGTTTGCGAGATACATCCTCGCCTTAACCACATTTAGGTCTACTTGTTCCTGCACCCTTTCCCATTGGGTGAGGAGGTTCCGTGCGTGTTCGTATGTTTCTGCAGCAGGGTATCGCTGTTCGTTGGGCCAACAAGGATCCCTTTCGAAACCCAACAGCCACCAAGTGGTGGGATACGGCCACCGTTGTCGAAGTTCATCGAAAATTTCTGTACTTTGCTGTGTTCTCTTCCGACTCTGTTCGTCGGGTACTTGAATAGCGGTCCAATCGAGCGGCATGTCCTTTTCTAAAATATCATCATGGTCAGATACTTGCGTATAAGGAATGGAAGTTAATTTATCTAAATCGTCCACTTGGTTTTAATAATCGACTAAATAATGACTAGGTTATTGCCATTTGAATCATCAAAATCTAAACCTTATCGAATTCCGTAAAACTTTAGTTATTACTGCAGGTTTCAAATGGGATAACTATGACTGCTCATCTCTAAGTTTATGATATAATATATTTAATTAACTATCCTAGCTCGCGACTCTCCTATATTTTTTGTAATGGCTGTAGTAGTTTTTTTTTTTTTTTTTTTTTAAATTAAAGCGTCACTTCGTTACTGCTCTAATTGGGTTATGGACATTTAGGGTTTGGACAAGCGATTATTTATAAACTAACGGCTTGACATTTAGCAGGGTAAGATACAATTAAATTTCTTGCAAGGTAACGACTCGAAGGGTCATTAATCGTTGCGAAAAATGAGCAAGGGAAGTTATGTTGCTTTACAGGTTTGGCCCTTTTGTATGAACCCCTTTTTTACCGAAAAATCTACATTATTAAAACTTGGAAATCGTTAATACCGTGGCAAGATGTTAATTCGGATGCGTCGGTTGTATATAGATTTGTTTACTCTATTCGATAAGTTGAAACGATCTTAGATGGTCGATTTCCGGTGGATTGGACGTTGGTCGATTTATTGATCTGTTAAGATTTCCGGTATTGATGATAATTCAATTCAGTAAGTTTACATCCTGTTTTGCATTGTTTATACTTATTGTAGAAATTCGCGGTTGGTAAATTCGCCGAAGTTTAGTCAAATCGATTTTGGTAATTTAATGTTTTAACTAATTTGCATGCTTTCTATCGACATTTTAGGGAAAATATTTGCATCTACCGTGGTTTTCAAGTGGACTCCTTCTCCGCACCTTTGTGCAATCTCATACAGTTGGAATTTTACCATTTGGAATTTTACTATGTGGAATTTTACTATTCGGAATTTTATTATTTGGAAGTTTCTATTCGTCATTTTCCCGGAGATATTTGGATTACTTTATTAGTGTTGTCGAAAATCGGCGGTAAGCCTTTCCTGTGGTTTAACATTAATGTAATTTTATAATCATTTCTTTTATGTAATGTTAATATAAATTTTCGATTGTTACTTCAATTGATTTATCATTATAAATTTTCCTGGTCATTTTGATTTTTTCGTCGATTTTGTATTAATTCTCGATTTTCTTAGTCAATATTTGGGTTTTTGTCCGCAATTTAGGTCTTAGCAAATTTTTAAATTAAATGCGATCGCCAAGTTAAATTCATTAAGTAGGTTTTACTTTGTTTTATGACGAATTAATCAACGATTTCATGTTAACATCGATTTCATTTTTTCCTTTTATAATGATATTAATTTGCTTTAAAACAATGATTTAAATTTATAGCAATGATCTCATCTTGATGAATTGTCAATTTAATTTTAAGCAACGGATTTGTACTCACTTTCCATTAACAGATTAATTTATTTATTTTTACCTTTAATCAACTAATTAATTTAATCGATCAATTACTTTAATTTTAATCCAGGAGTTACTTTACTTTATTCAATACATTACTTTAATTTCCATCAATGAACTATTTTAACTTTAATCGATGAGTTACTTTACGTTTAAATCGACGAATCACTTTACCTTTAATTAATAAGTTTCGTTATTTGTAATCAATGAGTTCAATCAATAATCACCTTAATTTTAATCAATGAATTAATTTAATTTAATCAATGAATTACTTGTTTTTACTCAATAATTACTTTAATTTTATTACAATGAATTATATTAATTTAATCAATGAATTACCTATTGTTACTTAATTTTAATCAATAAATTACTTTCGTTTAATCAATGAATTAATTCATTTTAATCGACAAATTTCTTTAGTTTAATCAATGAATTAATTTGTTTTAATCGACAAATCACTTTAGTTTAATCAATGAATTAATTTATTCCCCGTACCATTCCCCTTTAATAAGCCTTAGGCGCACATTGTGTTTATATTATATTTAATGAGTGCCCACTGGACTACTCGGTGTGATGATTTTGAGCCGTGTGTAATATGATTTAGGTCGATTTTACAGAAATGAGAAACGAGGAAGCAGCCAAAAGACCTTTTCCTTATTTCTCGTTTCTTCTATATGGAATAATATTGACGTTACGACCCCTGCGTTCCGCACGCTGGGTCTTCACGGGTACATATCATTGGCGATTTTCCACGCACTTACACAAATCTGTACTATGTATATTTTATTATCTTGCAATATGTGTTGGCTGTGGGCCAGAAAAATTTCGACAGAGTAATTAATTTTATTAACTGCATAAAAAACAATTTTTAAATGTTATAAATATTTATTAATTTATCTAACAAATAAAATACAAAGTTACCCTACATTCCATTCCATACATTTCATAATAAAATTTTCATAGCAAAAATAAAATACCTCTCCCCCCACGCCGACATCCAAGCAGAGCTCTGCCGAGATTGCGAGGATGTGACGTGGAGAGAGAGCTCCAAAATGAAATATTTCTCACCTAAAAGTAAGGCTTCGTAGTAAGATTTTAAACAAAATTCACAAAATTTTAGTTCAAAAAATGGTTAACTTTATGTGAAAATGGATCGGTATTTATACCTATTTTCTGTCCCTAACCTCGCATGTTAATTTTGATGTAGTAAAACAAAATTCGACCTTGTTATTTTCTAGTGTATTCTAATCTTTAATTTTATTATTTTTCAATTTATTTTAATACTTTTTCGTTTAGAATTTTTATTGAATTATTACTAATTCAAATTTTTTGATTTAAGTTTCGTCTTCATGAACTTTTATTAATTTATCAATTTTTGTCGAATTTGTTGGGTTTTCTTGTTATGTTTGTGTTGGTATCTTGCGGATCTTGGTGCGTTTTGTTATTATTTTAATTTATTTTTATGTTTATTATTTTATATTTAATTCTCTTTTTCCTCATATTTGGTAGGGTTTAATTGGTGTTACAATAGGTTTTATTTTAAATTTGCTTGTTATGTTTGCATGTGTGTTACCGATCCATTTAAACATTTTTCGAGGCCGTATGTGTTCTGGCCCAAAATTATTATTAGGTTATTCCCACCCTCCTCCAATTATATACTCCTCAGACCAAACAAATAGATGGTAAACTTAGTATTTTGGCTAAATAAAGCAGCTGTTGTGAAGGTGCAATTGATGGTAAGTAATATAAAAAGCACGGTTAGACGGCAACTACAGTTTCCTTTACCTTAACTATCGCCTAATGAAACACTTATTAATTTGTAATTTTACAGTAAAATAAACTTAGAATTTATTAAAAATTTTTAACTCAATTATAAATCTATTTTTAAAGGTATTTGGAAAATATTATTTTTATTTCAAAAATTTTAATATATTTTATTTGATGAGTGTTTAAATATATTAAAACTTTATTTCTGCTTTTCAAGTGATATACGAGGGATTTTTAATAATAAAATGTTTAATAAAGAAGATTTTCTTTTCAATATTTAATGTAGGTTATATTAAAAAATTTTTATTCGTTATCAAATCATATTTTACTTTAGATTAAAATTGGCTATCTTTAATCATTCATTCATTCGTTTATTGCTTATATTTAGTAAAATGTTGAAAAATGTATTATTTTTAATTCTTTGCGAATCAAAGACTATATTATTAATATTAATATTTTATTTATTTTCTATATCATTGACTTTTTATAACAAAAAGTTTATCACAGTATGTCAATAATGTTTCGATTGGGTTTGAATATTATTTCAGATTTACCCATATCCATTGTCAATAACCATGCTTCACTTAATTGTAAAATTTTTACTGGCTTCATTCGTCAGAGTGATATTACGGATTTTTTCTAAGCATGATCGTACTGAACTATGTTGGAAGGATTATTTCAGGAAAATTTCACCATCTGGTAAAGCTTTGTAACTTAAATTGATATATAGTAATATTTTAATAATAAAAGATTGTAATATTAAAATAATAATATTAATAGTATTTATTGAAAAAAGTAAATGTTAATATATTTCCTGTAAAATTGAAATTTGTTTAACACTCAATGACAAAATTTATTTTTAATCAATTCCTTGTTTAAATTTTATTAACATATTAGAAGAGTATGTGCGTGATCAAGATTTCTAGATCGAATTTAGGCCAATACACCCCAACCCCGAATCTATTGTTTCAATTTATGAAACAAATTTATGAAAATGATCAATAAATAAGTTCATAAAAATTTCCAAAATAATAATAATAGTTAATAAGAAAATCAAAATGATTAAATGATTAAAAATTTTTGATATGTATTAATTAATTAATTAATATATATAAATAATATTAAAATATTTTTGATAGGAAAATCAATAAATAATGAAATTAATAATTAATAGAAATATAAAAATTTATAAATAATAAAATAAATAATTAATAAATATATAATAAAAAAATATAAATAGAACATAAGCAACTTATGAAAATATAAATAATAAAATAAATGATAAAGTAAATAATTTATTAATAGGCAAAAAATATTAATTAAAATATTAATAATAATTAATGAAATTAATTATTCGAAAAATAAATAATAAAATAAATAATTAATAAATATATAATAAAAAATATATAAATAGGAAAATGAATAAAAATAATTTAAATATGAAAATAAAAAATTTATTAAAATATTAATAATAATTAATGAAATTAATTATCCGAAAAATAAATAATTAATAAAAATATAAGAAATATAAAAATTTATGAATAATAAAATAAATAATTAATAAATATATAAAAAAATATTAATAAAAAATAAGCAATTAATGAAAATATAAATTATAAATAATGAAATTAATTATTCAAAAAAAAAATAATAAAATAAATATTAAAGTAAATAATTTATTAATAGACAATAAATATAAAAATTTATATAATAGGAAAATAAATAAATTTAAAAAAATTAAAAATTAATAAAAATATAATAAATATAAAAATTTATGAATTATAATATAAATAATTAATAAATATATAATAAAAAATATAAATAAAAATAAGAAATTAATGAAAATATAAATTATAAATAATGAAACTAATTATTAAAAAAATAAATAATATATTTAAAAATTTATAAATAATAATAATAATAATTTATAAAAATATTTAAATAAAATTACATTAATAAACAATAAATGATGGTAGCTATAGCAATGTATATTGCCGAGAAAGATTTAATTTTAATATGAATATTTTGCAATCTTTTAAATTACGAATTTTAAGAATGGTATGAAAAGTGATTTTACTATAGTACTGAAACGTCTGGGAGCAAAAACACCTCTGACTATAGTTAGAAATTATATGTTTAACGTTTACACTTTAAAATCAATATTTGCACTTTTAAGTCAATATTAACACATAAAATATAATGCGCGATAACTCACCGACCAGTTGTATTATAATTCATTTTTTTTTAGAGCTATTAACGTTAACGTGATTTTTATTAACTCTTGCCCACGTATCTGGTGTAGTTAAAAATGGTGACTAAGTTATGATAGGTAAAAAGGTAGGACTTTTGCTGTCTGAAATGAGTCGTGTTAGGGAAATCGTTGTCAAAACTCAGTCAATTTGAATCATTGCAAATTCCAGTAATTTCATAAAAGTTTGGATGCTGAGTATCGGAATTGTTTACTCGAGGTTAAAAAATGTTAACAAAGATTTACTAACACAATGAAATCCAATTGTTTATGATATGGAAAAACAAATCTGTGACAGAACACGACTAGCGATTTGTAATCGCGGTAAAACCCAACACATCAGTACAATGTTTCAAACCATAAACACATTCCGAATGAAAACAAAATTATTGCAAGCCCAAATATATGCTAAACGTTTTTCGCATTTCAACACGTTACCCAAGCATAATTATAAAAACGGGAAATCACTTTTTTGATTTAATTCAAGAATTTGAAGACAGATTTCAGGATTTTCTAGAAAATAATCAATGAAATATCGTATGTTTGGTTTTCACAGTCGGTATCTAGGTATTCTGTCTGCAAATTCTCAATCGACATCCAACCATCTTAAATAGAAATTCAATCGAGTCTTTTTGCCGGACTTTTATAAATCATACGTTCCTAGAGACGAGAATCCATCACTTTTTAATCATGCGTTATTCATGTTATCATTGATTGGAATCACATATATTTGTGAGCAAATATTTTCAAGGATGAAGCACACTAGATATTTTTGTGTTCGTTTCTCAAAATCCTATTCGATATTTGTTATTTGGATTGGTTATGCTATATAATCTCAAATGATAGCAATACATTCATGTATCCTCATGGATTTTAACTATGCTTCTAATTGTCTTTATTATGTTTCTCACTATAACTCCCATTAGTCACTGGAAATGCTTCGTTTCATGGAACCACATTTTGATCAACTTGAAGGAATAAATCGATATTATTCAACCTCAATTCCAATTTGTGTTTTATTACCTGATATCAGGTTCAATCCAGATCATCCTTTACATATTCAAAAATGAAAGAAGTTTCTTCATAGATAGATAGCTTTCACATGTCTCCTTTTAACAGTCTGGTGGCAATACGCAATGCCACCGGTCGCAAAAATTATAATAACAAACTGGAAATCTATAGGTCGAAATCTGCGGTTCTTGAAAAATTATTTTCATTTCTTAAAAATTATGCGAAACCTAAAAAAACATTTAAAAAAATTAAAAACAAATAAAACAAAAATAAAGATAATATATGAATTTATATATTCTGTATTATTTTTATAGTAAAAAAAGAACGTTGTCATAATATTTGACGGAAATTTTCAGAAATCCGTATGGTTTTCAATGTAATTTACATTAAATAATTTTTTATCTTTATACCTTTTTATCTGAAATGCTTTATTTTATGTCTATTAATAGGAAATCATATATTTCCTTATGTAGTGGAATGGATGGGGGTTATTTTAACATCAATTTCAATCTTTCACATTATTAGCTACCGTAATTAAAACATTTTGCAAAATAATTTATTTCAACAAAATTCAAAAACTAACTATTTTCCAATATTATTCGAACACACAATATTTTTGAGTTCTTTTTAACTGTAAAATATTGATATTTTCAGAATGACATTTCATTTTTCGCAAATTCCATAGACATACTAAATTTATTATTTTAAATTTATAAAACATTTATTATAGATTTAAAGTATTAATTTGAAAATACTATTTTAATAATATTTTACATAATTAACACGTTGACGGACAGTAGGAACAAGCGAAGTTCGAAAATTGACACTATATGTTTTTGTGATTTTTCACAACCACGTGCATACTGAATCTGCAACTCGTATAACAGGTGAAATATGAACTTCAACCTAAAAAGATGTTTTCAAAACACGACACTATGCTTCTACGTATACGCCAGTAAGTGCACATTTGTGCTGCTATAGCCGTAGTGTCTAAAAACGACCGTTTCGTTTTGGACGGCTATAGCAGTCATGCCACATTGTGAACTTCGCTTTGACGGCTATAGCCGCAATTGTCCGTCAACGTGTTAATATTTAGAGTTATTATTTAATTTTTTAAGTAATCTGCTCCCCATTTTACTAGTTACAGTTCATAACTTCTATTTTACACTTGTTGGCAGACCCAAAGTATCTTGTCATCCTCCTTGTTATTTATATTATTCTTAATTAAGACTATATTGCCCATTTTTATTTTTCATTCCGTCGTTATATATGGAATTTCTCTCTTTCAGTATGTTTAAAAGTCACTCTATAAACTTATTTTCCAAATACTTTTTTTCACGTGGAGTTTGTCCAATTATTTTTTAAGATGTTAAATTTAACATACATTCAACGCCTGGTAATAAATAAACTTATTTTTTTTGACTTTTGCCAAATATCACATTAGTTTTATGATTCAGTTAACGATGAAATTCATGATATTCATTTTTAATTATCAAATATTAGTGAAGTTAGGTATTTCTCTGTGTTTTTGTTAGACATATTGTAATTTGATTTCGAATTTAGAAGAAAAAGCAAAAATTAAGATTATATAAACAAATATATACATATATATATATATATTTTTATATATTTAAGAATAACAACACCAATCCAAAATATATATTCAGCTACAATATATTTCGACGGAAAAACAGTGTTCATCAGATAGTTTTGAACTTTAAACTATGCAAAGTAAATCATTGTTATTTAAACAAATTTCTGCTTTTAAATTCTCAAAACATTTTATCAAAAATTAAAAATTTTGCTTTTTTATAAAATCACAAATTCTACAAAATATTAAATAAAATTTTCAACAAAAATATTTTAAAATTTTTACCAAACCTATTTTACATTTTGTTTCTACCTGAATCAAAAACTTGCGCTTTCTAATATCAATCAATTCCACCAGTCGACTGTGATCGAAACCTTGAGAGCGGAAATGACGGGCAGTCATTCCAATGTATGTGGTATTACACCCATGACATATAAATTGAAAGCCAAGATCCGAACAAAACCTAAGTAGGAATTGAAATCCACTTATAAACACAAAGTTCAGACAACAATTGTATTCAGTGATATTAATCAATTCTTATTAATATCTATAATTTCTACTTATATTAATAAATTTTATAAAATAATGATGAAAGTGATGGAAATCCAAGTCTATATTAGTTAGAATAAGTCTTAATTACTTTATTAATTGTAAGGAGTATAAATAGTAAGATAATTCAATTACAATACAATTTTATCATATTATTTTACGCAGTTGGACATTACAACTATCTAAGTATGGATAATTTTTGATTTTTTTTTGCACTGAAATTTATTGAATGACAATTTTTCAGATATTTATTATTTAATTTCATAATTATTTTAGGCATCACAAGCTCCTTAGATATTGGCCTATCAAATTGGAGCTTTGAATTCATCACAGTTTCTTTGTGAGTAGTACGTTAAAACTTTTAGAATTGTTGTTGAATCCTGTTTCAGATATACCATGACTAAGTCAACTAGTATCATTTTCATTCTGATTTTTGCCATAGTTTTCAAATTAGAAAAAAAGGTAAATATTAATAATAATAATAATAATAATAATAATAATCACAATAATAATATTAATAATAATAATAATAATAGTAATAATATTTATAATAAAAATAATAGTAGGTAGTTAGGAGCTCACTGCCGCATACTCTCCCCCTTTTGCGATGGATTAATTACGTAATTATGTAATTAATATCTGATTATCTTGATTACATAATTATGCAATCAATATAATTAATTTTTGTGTGCGCACATTATTTTGAAAAAAATATTTTGAATTTATTTTGGCGCTTTAAATTTTTGTTACTTTAATTTTTTAATTGTATTTTATGTATTTTATCGTTTAATAAAATTTGAAATTTGAAATAATCATTAAAGTAAATTTTAAGTATAATTAGAATTTAATAAGAAATTTTATAATTTTTAAAGTAAAATTTTATAATATAATTTTTAAAGTATAATTTTAAATTTTAAATAATAATTAAAGTAAATTTATAAAGTAAATTTTAAAGTAAAATTTTTCAAAGCAATTTAGAGTTAACAAAATAATAATAATAATAATTCAACCAATTTAAAACTTAATAAAAAATTGATTCTCAACAAATAAACACATAAAAATACACGCATAAAATAAACACATAAAAAACGTAAAGAGATCAAATTAAAAATATATGTCTTGGGGATAAAAACACTGGAATACAACACTCTAGTACAAGAAATAATTAATTTTATAAAACTTAAAATTAATAATCTTAATACCGACTAAGAAATACTAGACTATTCATTAAGCACCGATTGTGTAAAAATTCAAATGATTGTAAAAATTAAAAATGATCAACGAGCAAGAAGCATACGTATTCGAAACAGTTCTGATGAAGATGGAAGAACTCTTTCCGAATATGAGGAACAAGCTTTTGTATTGTGCTCCTTAATTTTTAGCAACACGGATTTATCAAATGATAGGAATCAACATCTAAGAAATTGTACGAATGCATTACAAATCGGTTCAAGGATCTGGCTTGAAATGTTTAGATGATTGCATTGTTTGTGCAGATCCCTCAATGTTGACTTGCCAATTTAGATGTAGATGCTGCAGGGACTACAAAAAGAAAGAAGTTGTCCATATTTTGTTGGCAGAACTAAGAACAGCTTATTATAAGATGATTTGTGACGATGTAAATTAAATAAATTTTTAATTTGATCTCTTTATGTATTTATTTTATGCGTGTATT
Organism: Schmidtea mediterranea; assembly: GCA_022537955.1. NCBI lineage: Eukaryota > Metazoa > Platyhelminthes > Tricladida > Dugesiidae > Schmidtea > Schmidtea mediterranea. The sequence continues at coordinate 66,461,841 of CM039679.1, read as the reverse complement.
TTTGTGTTTATTTGTTGAGAATCAATTTTTTATTAAGTTTTAAATTGGTTGAATTATTATTATTATTATTATTATTATTTTGTTAACTCTAAATTGCTTTGAAACATTTTACTTTAAAATTTACTTTATAAATTTACTTTAAAAATTATATTATAAAATTTTACTTTAAAAATTATAAAATTTCTTATTAAATTCTAATTATACTTAAAATTTACTTTTAATGATTATTTAAAATTTCAAATTTTATTAAACAATAAAATATATTATAAAATCCAATTAAAAAATTAAAGTAACAAAAATTTAAAGCGCCAAAATATTTTTCCAAAAAAATGTGCGCACACAAAAATTAATTATCTTGATTGCATAATTATGTAATCAATATAATCAGAGATTAATTACATAATTACGTAATTAATCCGTCGCAAAAAGGGGAGGGTATGCGGCAGTGAGCTCCTAACTACCTACTAACATCCAACAAAATTAATGTCAATTATTCCATTTTCAATATCAGAATTTTTGAATATTAAAACCTGTTTTTTTGAATTGAATTATAATTTGTGAAAAATTTACATTTTTCTCCATATATATAACCTTATTGTCACGGGGGTTAACATTTCCTTGTCGCTGAATGGTTTAAAATTCTTTATCCCTTTCTTGTACTTAATATATAAGTTTCTATTAGTTGATGTTTCGGTACTTAGCTGAAGTGCTTATATTTTTATTTATTTAAATTTTATGAATTATTATTGCATCATTTAAGGTTTTTATTTATGGCTTTGTTGATCACTGATTAGCTTTTTATGTCAACAATTGCTTGGTAACGAGTTCAGTTAAAAAAGATTTAATTAGATTATTAGTTATTGACACTACAATTATTTTTAATTAAAATCTAATTATTTTCTCTATATAAAGAATAAGAAAATGATTGGGCATGATTTTACAATGAAAACTGTTGCTAATGTTAAAATCACAAATATTAGATCGAAATCATTACTGAAAGATATAGCGAATGTTAACTCGTCAGTTTATTTGTATCTAATAGAAAATCTAAAAAATAAAAGCTAAACAAAAAGTTTTAATGGTAATCACAAATTTTATTGATCCAATAACCAAAATTTTATTTGAAAATGAAACATACTATTCCCAAATTGAAGCAGACAATTTGTGTGTCACAATCAAATGATATATTTTGGTTCGTTTTGTACTTATAAATAACTGAACACTAATGAAATTATTGAAAAACGTCAAATGTATATTCTATATAACATGTCACTATATATTTCGACAGTTCAGCCTTCGACGTATCAGCCTTCTTCGGGCTAGAAATCACATTAAAAAAAATCTTAATGAAAAAAAGAGAATTAAAACAAATTAACCAATAGTCATCGTTATCAAATCGTATCACAAAATATAAATTTTTTTTTAATTTTTAAAAAAATAAAAATTATCATTTGTTTTAAATAAAGTTTTAAGAAATTTTTATATAAACAATTAAATTTTAAATTATTTTTTCATAACATCCCAAATAAATTAAATCAAATACATAATTATCACAATTCACATTCAATCATTTAAATACATTCAAAATACTTGTAGACAGAACATTTTGAACATTAATTATAGGATTTAAAGATTTTATCAACAACGCCTCACAAGTTATTCGTTTCCAATAATTACTCAGATTTTTTGCAATTATCTTGAAATCAGACGTACCTATTTTCTTACTAGTACATTTCCTAAGATGATCACTAATGTAAGTCAATTCATTAAGTCGATAATGCTCATGAACTAGAGATGACGGTCATACTACTAACTTTGCAAGAGGTTGAAAAATCCTAAACTGATTTTTATCTACATGTGTTAAATAGTGTATGTGTAACTCGACAATGCTCAATAACTCGAGTGCAGAGATGGCGGGAAGTCTCTCCAATGTATGTGCGATTACACCCATTACATGAAAATTGATAAACGAGCTCAGAACAAAGACCAACTGGAGTTGGAGACTTTGCAAGACATTGAAACAATCATAAACTGAGTTTTATCTATATGTTTGAGGATCTTATTCTTAAATTCTCTGAAACCTTCAGAATAAGGCAAGACCAACACACAATTTAGTTTAATGTGTTTAGATGGATTTTGTGAAATTACAAGGAAATTAGAAGATATGTCTTTATAGGTTTAATATCAGTTGTCATTTAATTTTCAGTAGCTTCTGACTACCTGCACGCATCAAATACTGTGTATTTTTCTGCTTATTCACCAGCCATCTAAAATAATCAGCAACAATGACATATTATGTGCGCAAATATACGATTTTTAAAGTTTTTTAATAATATTTTTACTTAAATAAAGTTTCGTTTTATTCTGAATTTCAGGTAATTTATTATTACTTTTCAAAAAGGCAAGATTTTTTAAATGTTTATTTAAATACACATTTTTGAATTCAGTATCAATTTATCAATTTCAAAATACATGCACAGTATTTAACTGTAAATTCAATATTTCAATTATAAATTCTCTTTTCGATGGATTTCTTCTACATTTCCTATAATTTCCGGTAACCTATTATCATTTTCCAATTTTTTAAAGTGAAAAATTGGAAATTTAGTAAATAAATAATTTTCAATGTTTCGATTTTCTCCTTTCCAACTGATGCAAAGATGAAATGTAATAAGGCGCTTGAATTATCCTTAAATTACGTATTTTTATAATTAAAAATGCTCCCAATGATTACAACACATAGTTTTCCTCCTCTGTATTGTGTATTTTATCTTTCTGTTCTATAGCAAACATGTTGCTGTCCATAATTTTTGCTGATAACTTATGATAACTGGTCTAGCAAATTTATTTTGGAATTTGTTAATTTCAAGTGTAAATCATATTGACATACGTTTTATTTCAAAATTGTATTTTCATGACTTATTTGCAAAGCTTTTGAATAGTTACACCTCCGTTATTCATTAATCTGACGCGTTATAACTTATTATAAATAAAATATGAATTATTTACGGGTTTTTATAGATGTATGTTATCTATTCTTTATTCATTTGCATTTATTTGGTTATGCTGGAAATTTCTATTGGTTATTCTATATTAGTATCCTCGTTGACCAGTAATTATTTCCTTTATTTTCTTTTAACCAGTCCTAACTAAATATTATATAATTATATATATAATATTTAGTTAGGACTGGTTAAAAGAAAATAATTAAAAATATGTTTCGTGCATAATTTTCATGAAATATCAGTTGTTTCATGTTCAAACAAAATGTTGAAAATTTAATAATTTGGAGAAATTAATAGAACAAAAATGGAACTTTACTATTGATTATTGAGAAGCATGTGCGGGAAAATAAACAATAAAAAAACAAGTAATAATAAATAAAAATTTACAAGACCAAATTCGACAAAAATTTGTTCATCTTTCTTTCAGATTATGAATTAATTGTAAAGAATAAAAGTAAAGATTAAAAGTAAAGAAACTAAAAGATTTAATGAAAACTAAATTTCTTGAAACTCTTGAAACTCTACGGGGCCGTTTTATCATAAACGATATCCAGACCCCGATTCGTGTATTCCCTTAGTTGAGTCAGTCGTTGAAATCTTACATTTTCAATAATGTTTTTAATTCACTAAAATTTTGTATTCAATTATCATATTCTAAACGTCAAATAAGTTTATAAAATAAATTTAAATAAACGAATTTACTTTCTAAATGTTTTAAATATTTTTATAGGTGAAATTAAATTTGAATAATAAATCAATTATTGCACATTAAAAGTTTATTATTAGTGTTACTTTGCATTGCTCTAGTATTTATTGTATTAGGGTTGCCAGACGTCCCGGTTTTGCGGGATTGCCCGGATTTTATGTTTTTTTATGTTAAAGAATTTATTTATTTTTGTTTTTAAAATGTGAAATGAATATTTTTATTTTAAAGTTCCTTATTTGTGTTATTAATTTTAAGTAATGGTTTAATTTTTATTCTAATTTATTCCTTATAAAGTTTTTATTTTTTTGAAAAATTCTTTGTCCCGGTTTGCAGTGGTGAAAATCTGGCAACCCCTAATTGTATACTTTTAAAAGGTTTTAAAAGTTTAAGTATTTAAACTACGAGGATATTTTTACGCCGACAATATCTTCAATGTGAAAATCTCAAACATTTCGTCTTCAAACTATATATTATTTTATATTGGACAATTAATTTATAATCTAATTTATTTTTCAAAACTTAAATATTATTCACAATTATAATACTTATATTTGCACATTACAGTCCGTAGACAAATAGTATAAAACTGTCGCTGGAACCGTAGTAAAATATCCAATAAAATGATTTAAATCAAAACCATTGTGGATAAAATCGCATTTCTAAAAATTTTAAAAAAGAATAAGAACTAAAAATTGTATTGAAATGAAAATTCAATTAATTAATTATTTTTTTCATGAAATAAAAATTGAAAAATTTTTTGTATTCTGATAAAAAAATCCTTTTCAACTAATTGAATCGGGTTTCGCGTGCACAGTGATTGTGAGTGTAATAAATATGAAGCGTTAAAATACACCAAAAATTAATTTAAAAAACAAACATATCCACTCGGACTGAAACGTGTTAGGTACTGAATTAATATGTAATTAATTAAATTAATGAATTAATAAAATAAAATAAAATATTTAATTTAACTTTATCTTTTCAATTAGGTTGAGTATTGATAAATATTTGTTTTTTAAGTTAATATTTGTAATTATGTTTTCGATATCATTACGAAACGTAATTTGGCTAAAATGGGAAGTCCGCATTCATTAACACTGACTAATCTTCTGACCTCCACCGTTCATGGAGGGATTGTTGGGTAAAGTATTATGCTTTCAAGGGTTTGGGTTGATTTTATCTTGGTGTTCATGGTGATTTTGTTTAAATATCTTGCGACAATGTTTCTAAATTAAGTAATTTTTATTTACCAGTGAAAACATCATCGAATTTAATTATTTGTTCCAATAGAATATTTATTTTTATTTTTGAGAATGTATTATTGTTCAGCAAATTTCTTCATCATCAATTTAAATCCTGTAAATCAGTTGTTCATAACCAGCTTTATGGTAACATTTTTCGGAGCAATTCTATCTTATATTTTATAAATTAAATTTTTCATATTACATTATATTCATTATAATGGCCTAGACATTGAGCACGTTTTTATAAAAATGCTGTTCATTTTCCCGTACTTTCCTGTTAAATGTATGTATATTTTAAAATAATCGAGATTTTAAAATTTAATTTGATGAAAATAATAGCATAGAATTTATATCTCCAAATAAATTCAGTCAAATACTAAAATAAATGATTTATCCCTTGTTTTCGTTTATTACGCCAGTTGGTAGATTCCCGCAAGTGCTCCACGCTCTGAGTATAAACATCAGCGTAGGGTCTGATCAAATTGTACTTATGATTTAGCTTGAAGTGATCAGTTTATGATCAGTTTTTTACAATAACTTAAGTAAAAAAAATTATAAAAAAATTATTAAAATATGCAAAAATGTATAAATTAAAAATTTTTCAGTTTAATTTATTGTTGCTTAAAACGTTCTATTTTATTTAAATTTCTATTAAATAGTTAATTTTTAAAAATCAAAACAAATTCAATTTTAATAGCATAGCATCTAAAGTGGACCAAATATAATAAAGAAAAAATTTTAATTAAAATTTTCTGCTTTCAAAATGTTTTTTTGTTTCACTGTAACGCCTGTTAGATAATTTATTAATGCTTTGGGGTATGATTTTCTGGTGAGCGGTCTTGAGACCCAAATAAACTCGTCGGAGCGGGGAGTTGGAGAAATAAAATAATAAATAACTTATATAAATCAATTTTAGTTGTCTTGATTTATTGTAGAATATTAGCTTTTTTAGTTTCAATTCGGGAAAATATTCTTACATCTCTTAAAAATTAACTATAAATAGGTGTTTATGGTGTCAGTAAAATGATATAAATATTCATTTTTTATTTGTTTTTAAATAATATAATTTAATAATAATAATAATAATAATAATAATAATAATAATAATAATAATAATAATAATAATAATAATAATAATAATATAATAATAATAATAGTAATAATAATAATAATAATAGTAATAATAATAATAATAATAGTAATAATAATAATAATAATAGTAATAATAATAATAATAATAGTAATAATAATAATAATAATAATAATAATAATAATAATAATAATAATAATAATAATAATAATAATAATAATAATAATAATAATAATTATAATCAAGGTGAAGGAGATCAATTTGAATATTCAGTTCAGTCACGCACATGCCATGTAATAATATCGCATATTTTGCTATAAACTAACTTATTGAATCCCTAACCAACTAACTGTTTAGAAATGTCAAAAGTATAAATATTTCAATTAATTTTTAAGCATACAATTTCATGAAAATTAGTTTAGTTAATTTATTTAATGAATTAAAATGACAATTTTCCCTGATTATTAAATGAAATGTTTTTTTTAATTCACGAGATTATTGTATTTTGCACGATTTCGGTATCAGGTATGTATCTTTGAAGCACAACTTTAAATAAAAATTAACTTGTTATTTTAGTTTTAATGAACAAGTGTTTAAAAATAGAATCTTTTTAAGGGTCTTTCTATTGTGTTCATCGTTCTTTTTATAGCTGGTGGTCTGTTTATGTTTACATACAAAAGTACTCAGTTCAATATGGATGGATTCATGTTGTGCCTCCTGGCATCATTTATCAGCGGTATTCGGTGGACCACCGCACAATTGGTGACACAGAAATCAGAGATTGGTATTGCACAATTTTTTGGGTGATATCCTCAATAATATGTGTTTAGGATTACAAATCCTATCGATATGATCTACCATATTCAACCATGGATGATTTTGACATTGTTACCTCTTTCAGCGTGGTTTGAAGGTTTCAATATTTTATACAACTAAATTATATTTCTTTGACTATAATATTATTAAATCAAAGATAATTTAGCACAAATAGTTTTTATCTCCTTTTGACTGATTATATTCCGTAATAATAATAATAATAATATATTAGATAAGTGAGTAACAAAATAAGGCCTTGTTGCGATGTAATAATTATATTGTTGAAAAAAGTTTCGATTATTAAATAATCCTCTTCAGTTTCTTGCAGAATTACCTTTTTATACTACTACTACTACTACTACTACTACTAATAATAATAATAATAATAATAATTATAATAATAATAATAATAATAATAATAATAATAATAATAATAATAATAATAATAATAATAATAATAATATGAAGAAGAAGAAGAAGCAGAAGAATTATAAGAATGCATTATTAAAAAATATTAAATTTATAAGTTTTATAACATAAATATATTTTAACAAATAAAAAATATTTTTAATAGTTAAAGCAAAAGAAATATAAATTGTTAATTTAAATATATTAAAAAATTAATAATTAGTTTAAATATATTAATAAAAACCCATATTATTTTAGTTGGTTTTTTAATTTTGATGACAGTGAATCTTTCGAAATTTATCGTAAAACATGTTTTGGATTGTGCTTTCTTCTAATTAAATCATCGCCATGTTTATTTTATTATTATTATTATTATTATTATTATTATTATTATTATTATTATTATTATTATTATTAGTTTTATTATTATTAATATTATTGAATAAAAAATTATATTTTATAATTGAAAGGCGTTTTTCACGATTTAACTGATAATAGTATCTTTAATAAATATTGATTATAGATAATTTTAATAAAACTAGTGTATTGCACTTATAACTGTGAAATGATGTGCTTTTTCAAATGATTATATCTTATATGGAATTAAAACTCTGATAGGTCGACCGAATTGCCTCAGTATTTAAATGATTTCATATTTCTTTTTTGGTTACCACCATAGTAATAAGTGATTAGTTATAAGCTTTCAATGTTGATACTCTATGTCAGAGGTGGGCAAACCACGGCATATGGGCTGATTCGTCCTGCACATGCGTTTTGACCGGTGCAGTGCTATGAAATTACTGAACAGGAGAAAGTCGATATCTTCCTAAAATATTTCTACGAAAATATTATAAAAGAAATGAATTACAAAAAGAACGAGAATTTTATACAAAAAGGAAAATAGAAAAGCTACTGGAAGTAAAATCATCATAAATATCAAAAATAGCAAACATATTCAGTGAAACAACGATTTTAAATTTTAAAATATATTAAATTCAATATGTCACACAAGACGTGTACAATATTTTAAATCCCAGATTTTCAAATTGAGTAAATAGTCACCGTTACAACAAAAAGTCACATAAAACCAACATTTTGAATTCCACATAAATAAGACATTTTAAATTACATTTAAAGTTACATAGTACTCAAAGCCATTAATTTTTCTGAATGTTTAAGTTAAATAAACTTTTCAGTTTCATTTTACTATTCATTTTTGTTTTTATTTTTAAAAAGTTTTCCCTCATCTTATTGACGTTTAGAAACAGTAACACAAAGACTTTCGACTTAATACAAAACATTAATAAAGAACAAAACTAAATTCAAAAGACCATTCTTACTAAGTTCTTTGAGAACAAGTTGAGCTCCTGTTCCGGTTTTTAAATTTAAATTTGAATACTTTTTGAAATTTCACAAAATTCATAAATTTTGCCATAATTATTTGCTAAACGGATTTGTTGAAGTCTTATAAAATAAGTCTAAAATCTTCTTCAAGATATTTATTATCCATAATAGCATAAACATAAACATAGCACTGATTGAAATAGTGAATACAATTGTGGGTGTATGAAAAGGGTATATATGGAGGAGTGTATTTTTCTTTGTAGGGCCGTATTTTGAATGGTATATAAGTTTTAATTCTGTATTATAAAATCGTTTTCAAGTCGTGTTGTCTGTGAATTGTAATTATTAGTGGATTTTTCATACTTTTGTTAGATTGCGTTCGAATCTTGTTTATCAATTTAAATGTTCTCGATGCAATTGCACAGATAATTATTGCAGAAAACCGGTAACCCGAAAAGGTTCTCAGGGTGTCGAATCAGGCTCTTTAAAATTTAAAGACACTGGCTATTCGGTTCTCAAAACAAAATTTAAAAGTTTTGTTCATTATAAGCTTTTTTAACCAAGTTGTCAAATTTCAAAATAAATACATCTCACTGAATCATATTTTTAAAAATTTAATTATCTACTCGTAATTAACACCACAAAATTAAAAATATCACATTATGAATATGAATATATTTGTAAAATTTAGCGATTCTTTATAATAAAAATTAAATTCAGATAAGAAAATGAGCTAAAAAACCAAAATATTAAAATAGTTTAGTTCTTATAATCTCAATTCTGATGTTCAAAATAAGTACACTATAAGGTCGTTTTAAATAGGATTAAGTTATAGAACCACAAGTGAAGTCAATCAAGTAAACAAATTGAAGAATACAAAAAAGTACAGAAAATGACGACTTGTGTGAAATAAATGAGTTTGCAACCCAATGCAACAAATATCAAAAAAAATAAAATGTTCTGGAAGATCTAAAAGTCCTCTACGCAAGCACCTAAATGCTATAAATTTAACTAATAACTTAAAGCGTAAAAAGATGTTCCAAAATAAAAAAAAATTGTGATTATCTTAAAAGAAATTTTGACAATTTTTCACTTTTAATTACATCGCTTATGTCAGTTCTGGACAGGTTTCCGTTTTCGATATGTTGGACATCGGTGGATTTGGAAACGTTGTTATTGGGTAAATGATTTCGTGGCTATAAAATTCCAAAGTCACCAAACTCAATTAGAAATGTGCAAATAGATGAAACATGAATTCCTAATTAAAAAAGAAAATAGAAATAAATTTAGCTTGTGGACGTCAATCAGAATGGTAGTCTTTTAAATGTAAAATTTCACACAGGAAAGAGTTTGGGAGTCTTCGATATGCATTAGTGCTTAGAAGTTTACCAGCATAAAGGTGTAAGGAGTTGCTCGAGTGGAAATTACACGATTTCGGTTTTAATTCAAGTATAGTTACCAATGGAGTTGCAGTCATGCAAAATGTAGGACAATTACTTAGGATAAATCAACAACTTTGCTTGGTACAAGGTATTCATTTGGATGTGACAGTTGTGCCTCACGGGTCTCATGATCATGGCTGATACTGGTGACATTGAAGATAGAAGAGAAAGCTATGAATCACCGAAAGAAGAATCAGAGTATTAACTTGGATATGTTTTTGAATTTACAAACACACGAACCTCTAGTTTCCTTTTTTACAAATAATGTTGATATTGTTCTTTCTTAATTTGATTTGGAATTTCTAATAACAAAAATAAGAAGAATCAATGATTTATACAGATGTTCGCCAACTAAAAGCGATATTGAACAAAAATACGTCGCATCAAAAATTGGGAAAGATCTTAAGTGATCTTGGATTCATCAACTAAAGGAAATAGACTCATAGCAATGCTAGATGCTATTTTGAAATAAAACTTGTATTCAAAATGCGTTAATAAATTTGAGTTCAAGCTATGCTAACTGCTGTGCTGCAACAGATTTTATAATGACTATATTGGCGAAAAATGAAATAAATAATTTTGCAAATGAGTTCAGAATCTGTTTACTTTCGAATCAAACAAAAATATGCCTATGTGATCAGTGTCATTTACTATTTGCATAATAGACGGGATGCAAAATGAAGATACGCCAGACACTTGTGTATTCAACGACTGCGAAGTGCACATGATGAGGACTTGAATGATGAATATTCTGGTAATGATTTAGCGCAACTAATGAGGTTAACTGAAGAAACATTATCTGTATCATCTACAAAACCTATCCAAGGCATGATGCAACAGATAATTGAAAAGCACTTTGAGTTTATAAATATAGAAGTGCAACAAATTATAAGTAATTTGTAGAAAACACTGAAAAACGAAATAGTAAAATTCAATGTTAAATCGTGACAAAAGCGTAACACTGGGTTATAACTATTTCCTGCTATACCTTCTACTTGTGTCGAAGCTAAAATGACTTTTCCGCATCATTAAATATTTGTACAAAAAATTTGTCACGTTCCTCTGACAAAAGTATTAAAAATGTTTGCTTTTTGTGTGCCTTCTTCAAGAAAAATATAAACAGGAAATGAATATTATAAAACTATATTATATATTAATGAACTAAAATTCTTAATAGTATAAATAAACAATTAAACTTTCATTGTTTAAATTTAATTAAACACATCTCCGTTAAAACTTCCATTGACCATTTAGTTTTCCGCGATTGCGCTTCTGCGTGTTATACACATTAAACTCATGTTTTGCCCAGGTTAACTAACAAACTACCATAATATGAAATTGTATGAGTGTTAAAATCAGTTTCATCCAGATGTAATAGATTTTCATCATTTGCTAACATAGGGTTGCCAGATGTCCCGGTTTTCCGGGATTGAAGCGGATTTTATGTTTTTTGGTGTTTTTCGGTTTTTCAGAATAAAAACATTGAAAAAACTTGTGACTCTTCGTTCAATACATTGATATTTTTAAAATATGTGAATATTTATTTTCAATACCTGCCCACAATGCAAATGTAGAGCGTGTATTTTCGCTTATGGAAATACAATGGTCCGACGAAAGAAATCGATTATTACCAAAAACAATCGAGGCCATATTAAAATTCATTGTTAATTTTGATTTCAGCTGCAGCGAAATGTATGATTATTTGTTAAAATATAAGAATTTACTAAAAGAACCAAATCAAGCCTCAAATATGAGTAAATTTGGCCGATATTATTTTTAGTTTCTTTTATGCTAAAGAATTAATTTATTTTTGATTTTCGTTTTTAAAATGTGAAATGAATATTTTTATTTTAAAGTTCCTTATTTGCGTTATTAATTTTAAGTTATTTTTTAATTATGTACTTAACCTGCTGAAGTGATGATCTAATTTTTTATTTTTATAATAAATAATTTATTCCTTATAAAGTTTTTATTTTTTTGAAAAATTCTTTGTCCCGGTTTGCAGTGGTGAAAATCTGGCAATCCTAGTAAACATCAGCTCTTGCGAAAGTCGTAACTAGTGAGATCTTTGATATACACACCTTAACCCCATGCTTAAAAACTTTAATATTGGACTTATTAGGTCAAGGGTCAGACTAGTGAGACATTTTGTCTTATTAGAGTTTGATTATATTGAAAAGGTATATATTGGTCTGAGTGAGGTCTATTTTTGTGATCAACGAAACATGATGACTTGAACTATAGTGAGACCGTTTTTAAGTCTGTAATCAGTGATGCAGAACGTCATTCAGAAAAAAAATGATCGACCATTGCAAGGGCCTCAAATAGTATCGTTTAAGTTTTATGTTACTATCATTTTGTCGATCCTTAAATTTTCCCTACTTTCTTAAATGTGTTTCTTTCAAAACATTCAAAAATTTTGAGTCAAAATGTTATTCTCTGCCCTTTAAAATTTCAAATATCTTATCAGGTTCTCCGTAAACTGCGTGAGCTCATTTCCTTAAATATGTGTATATGTATATTTTTCAAAATATTTTTGAATGAATCAACTCAAAATGTTATTCTTTATAAAATAGTATTTTAAAAAATGTTTCTGTCCTGAAATTATCAATTTTAAATTTTGACAAAGATAAGCAAGTTGTGAGAAGTGTACTCTTTGACTCGTAAAGAAATTACTCATCCCCGAACCGATGAGTCATTGACTGAATTGAGGGTGAGTCAGGCTACAAAATGTTGTGTCATACTTGTTAGTATAACTCACGGTATGTGTTTTGTATTGGTCAAAGTGGTCATTTCAGAAATTGGCATCGGTCATCATGTCGAAGGTATATTTAACTAAGAACACTCTTTGGTCATAAAAACAGGCTTCAATATAGTCAGACCCAAAGCCTCCTTATCCATTGAGCTAAAAGGGCTAAACCCTGGGGCGCCATCGAATTGAGGGCGCAAAAATTTTAATTATGATAACTTAAGATGTTAAAAACATTAAGAAAATATATTATATAATATTTCATTAATAAAAATAACTTAAAATTAAATTAGCATGTTCAAAAATAAAATATTTTAAGTTAAAAAGTTATGTTAAAAGAGACTCCTAGAAAATTAAATTTTCTTGAGCTCTAATATAGCACAAATAAGATTCCAAGAGTAAGATAAAATATATAGCATTAGAGTTCCGAATGTCACAGATGAAATTTATAATACGTTTAGTCAGTGAAAAATGAATTTAGCCACTATAAAAGATAATTAAGTAACTTTGTATTTGTGCGCGAAAATGTAAATACAGTTTTAGGGTGGTTTTTGAGAATCTTCATTGTTTTTTTCAGCTGGAGTCTTAAAAATGCTTGCGATTTCACGGTTTTGATGTTTAGAAAGACATATTTCTAAAATTTCTGGCATTTCGTTTATAGACTTATTCAACTCTAAAAGTCTTTTCAATGATTCTGAGTTCGATTGTTATCATTTTTCTTTTTAAGCTCTGATTTATTTCCCATTAAAATTAAAGATTAATAAATCTAAAATATAAATTAATACATAATTTGAGTTAACAATGTTGTTAATACAAAGTTCGTTAATACAATGTATCACATATGCAAGCTATATATGTCGCAATTATGCTTTATAAGTATGATTAAATGGCTTTATAGGAATGAATAACCCTGCATTATTAACCATACATTATCCATTAACTCATATATGTAATATATATCCTTACGTTATATTTTACCTTAAAAATTATCTCCAGGTATAGAAATAATATCAACCAAGGATTTTTTCAGATTCTCCGACATTAACGATTTAATAATAAATTTCTCAACTCTTATGTCCGGTGCGATGATTGCCTTCTGCTTAGAATGTTCGGAATATTTAGTGATCACCCATACGTCAAGCCTTACCTTGTCTATAGCAGGCATAATCAAAGTATGTAAACAATTTTGATTTTTTTGTTTTATAGAAAATATTTTTTTTCAAAATAATTTATTCCCGATAATGCTTTATAACGTTTTGTAATGATAAAATCTTCCATAATTTAAAAGATAAATCAGATCACTATAAAACCTCGATTCAAATTACCAAATAAACCAAAAAGTTATGAATGAAAAGTATTATAATAAAAATAAAATTGAAATATAAATAATTATGATATTTACAAAACTATAACATTTTTGACATTTCAAATTTATTCATTTCTGCAAATGTATTTATTATTTACATATCTCCAGATGTATAATTTGTTTTAAAACAAAATTTTTGATACAGTGTTTTATTTGGTGCTACTTATTTAAACAAATTATTGATTTATGGACTGTAATTAATGTGCGAGCAATGATTTCAACATGTGTATATTGTAGTTTTGAGAGTCCCAAATTATTCTGCCACAGTACCAAGATTCTCTAATTTAAAAAATCTCTTATTTCTTGTAGTTACCACGTTCCGATGGAGATGTAAAAATGTTGAGGTCAGCCAAAAGCTAGATCTCTACAATCTGTATTTATTTGAAAGTATACATCTAATCATATATAAAGCGTTCTCCCAGAAGGAATCTCAATGTATATCTTGGCAACTTTATGATGTTTTAAAATATAAATTAAAATATTATTGTATGTTGCCTGTATGTGTTGAAATCCTTACTTATGCATTAATTATTTTTATTGTTTTATAAATATTAATGTATGTATATTATACATTGTATAAAAATAAACGTTGTATTCGAAATCTTGATTTAAATGGATTTAATTAATGCCAGAAGTTCTGTGGCTAACAGCAATCTCAATAATTTTTCATTGGACAATTTTCTCAAACTTTCTTGTTACAGTGCCAAGAACTTCTAACTCAAAAATCCCTTTTTACTATTTGACCATTTTTGAAAAAAAATTCTAATATTTCAAAGATTTTTCTACAAAAAATCTTCCTTTGACAGAATTTAAATTTCCCTCAATGAATTTAAATCTTTTTATAAATATTTGATAAATTATTACACCGTTTATAATTCAGGATAAGTTTTTACTAGGAAGGTTAATAACTGGAAGTGAGTAGAAAGCTCTCATTTACCTTCTCATTCAGAATTTATTGTTTTGTTAAGTTTGAGAATTTTGCAGTGAAAAATTTCTCATAGACCACCAAACACTAATTAACATATGGTGCCGGTTTGAAGCTTGGGAGGTGGAGTAACTGTTCTTTGAGTTATCATACATATCCCCTTTGTCATTACATGTAATGCTATCATGATTATTGCGGTACCGTAGTGGTGTATAAATTGATAAATTTTGCAATTTTTTTATTTTTGTTAGTCATTGTGGACAGGATAGAAACCGTTATTTTTCTAAATATTTAACTAACCGAAACCGAAAAAAATATTCATAAATAAATCGGTTACCTTTAACCGAAATTCTAAAACCCGGTTAAAATGACGTAATTTTCCAATTGAAAATGTGTTCTACTCAATTTATTTTTCTTCCTTTCATCATATGAATTAGTATTTCTTAAAGCTTATGTCATGCTCTTCATAATTGTGGTTATCCCAATAAACTAGTTCAATAAAAAATCTGCTAATAAAAGACGAGATATGACAATTTTGTGGTTATTTATGAAAAAACACAACTGCAAAATTTTGATTTCAAAAAGAGAACACAAAATATAAAAAAATGTATGTATAAGTATACCAAGATTAGTATATTATAAGGTTTAGTGCAAATTTAGAACGTCGCGTAAAAAGTAAACATCAATATAAGTGATCCGAATTTCAAAAACAAAAGCCCCAAACCGGTCTATGGAAAGCAAAACAAAAATGTAAAACATAATTTCTAATTTTTCAGTTAACTCAGATTTTATCTCATTTCCTGGTTGATCCCATAGTGTGTTCTTTATTTTTTATGCTATATTTATAGTTGTGTAAGAAGATGCTTATTGTATATACACAAAATCTTCGATAAGAGCGACTTCGATAAAATGGATCTTTATAATAGCAATCCACTATTAAGGTCTTATCGATTATTTATTATATTCATTATAGTGTTACCTTTTTATAATACTACATTAACAGTTGGGTTAAATATTGGTAAATGTTAAGTTCTGTATTTAAAATATATTTTGGCGATATATTTTTTTAATTCAATATGCTTATGCAATTTGAAACTGAAAGTATTACTGAATAAATTACTCATGTTTAAAATTATTTGAAATAAATTATAATTGGTATCAATTTACAATTACACAAATATGATAATTTACATAAATAAACGTAGTAGTAAATAAGAAATTTTAAACTTTTGAAACTTAAGAGTTGGCAATAAACTTGATTTTAAGAATTCATAATATGTTTTCTTTTGCACTGAAATTTCTTTCACTTTAATCGTAGGCCACATTCTGTAGTTATAATAAATTGAATGATAATTTTTTGTTTTGTTTCATGATAGTACGCGTTGCTACGCTGAAGCGAATTAAAAAATAGTCATTCATGTTATCATAATTACAGAATGTACCTTTCTGATGTCCGTAAAACTAAACTTGTTTAATGTTAACAAAGTCATTTTTAAAAAATGATTTTTAACGGTTAACAGTTATTTTGCAAACCTGTTTAACCGAAAACCGATATTATTCTAAGGGATATAAAACCGGTTAAATTTTAACCGAAATTAATTTCGGTTTCCATCCCTGATAGTGAAACTTATTTATCTTACTTCCAAAACTTACTAATTCGTTTAAATTAGTCACAAATAGTTAATTTATCAACGTCCATTATCTGTCATGTCGTTTATTATGATCCTGATTCAATTACAAATTTAAGTAATTTATTATCAATGTATATTGACCCACCAAGACGAACTATATAGAGATTCTCTAAAAATGTATACATCCTTTTATCGATCAGGTTATTTTAGGTTATTTGTATTTGCTCCAGGATTCCGTTATGGTGCTTATTCATGGAACTTTTATTTCATGCTAAATAGAACACCTTGTAACTACTATCGGGATGTATGGGCATATCGGGGTAAAAGTCCCGTTAACAGATGAGTTAAGTGAAGATGAAGCATTGAATATTCTCTTTCACCAGAAATCACGAGATGAGACTTTGTATTTGGAAACATTAGCTATGTCTTTCGCTTTAACCAAGCATCCGCTTAATAAGAACTTGCATAAGTATCAATCAAATTACTTCACTGTCGTTGGAGCTCTGTAGATAAACGTAATAGGATTCTGTACTATTTTCAACCAACACGATGGCTCAAATTAATTACGCATTTGCCATTTTGAATTTAAATTATAAATATTGGAAATATTTTCATTGAAAATGTGAGGTTCTACGTGCATATTTGACAATTTTATTATTTGTACTTGAGCCGTTGCATTCGAATTTCAATTAGTTTTTAGCACTGATATCCTTCATAAATATTTATTTTTCCTACAAAACAGATTTATTACTTCACAATATTTCTAAAAATGTTATTTATAAAAGTGAAATTTAAAAAGTAATGTGACTAGTCATATAACAAGTGGATTAATTTCAAAAGAGAAAATATGTGAGGCTAGTAAGAAGTGTGTTTATAGCTAAAATATGTGTTAATTATTCTTAAAAAAGAAAAAGTAAAAATTTTGATTTTTTTGAACATTGATTTATTTTTATTTAACTTTATCTTCATTTCTTACCAAAATAAATCAACGTAAAACAACATTTTGATTTGAAAAAAATTAAACATTAATAAAATATTCTGTTGGCCTTTTTTTGCATGATTTCTGGCAATATTATTTTTTAGCTTTCATTCTGACCATAACCGTTTAAATCGGTGATTATTAAGGATTATAATTATCATTATAATCAACATTTTGTTTGAGCAAAATAGAACTTAAAACTGATTATGTTTTAAAAAATTTGTAGCAGATTTATAATTAGTATTAACTTAATATTTTCAAGATCAAAATTTATTCTTAATTGTTTCTAATTCATAAATTTATAAATCAAAATTTGAACCACGTGGCTATATACTAGTTGCGTCACTATTTGAGATCATTGAAATTTTAGGTTATGTACTAATTTGCATGAAGCTTTTCAAAGTTTTCATTGTGAGATATATTTACATTTGAAATAAATATGCAATTCAATCATGCACGGAAAATAGTGAATCTAGATATCAATGTAGATGCAAAATGTATTGAATCTATAACCTACAGTGATATGAAAATAACTTTGCACTGGAAATATTCATTAAGTTTGTAAGCCATAAGTTTTCTTGGTTAGGGGTTAATTGTCACAAATTACTATGTCAAAGTTTATATCTTTCTATCTAAAACAACCTTGACAATGAAGAAAAAGACATGACTATGACGAACCTTCTGTTATTTCGTGAAATTACAAAGCTCCAAGCAAAGGGGAAATATTAGGAGCGGTAAATCGTAAAATTTTATAAATTATGAGGACTTTTTATCTTTTTTATCTCCAATCAAGAATTTGATAATATATTATTTTTATACAACAATATAAATAACCAGAATGAATTTGAAACTATATTTTTGAGTAATAATGATAAGAACGATTGGGCCAAAAATAAATTTGTAAAAATAAATGGTAATTTTAAATCTCATGTAAATGTTATAAAAAATGTATGATATAGGTTATTGTAATATTGATGGTAGACCTTTTAATTATATTAAATTAAATAATTTAAAATTTTATTCGCGGTTTGACACTGGTGCAAAACTGAGTGTTATTTCGAAATATTTCTCGAAAATTGAATGTAAATTGAATTTTGGGAAGGAAATAAAACAATATTATGTGCCAGCAGTAGTAAGTTAGTAATTTTAGGGAGAGTTTCTTTGGAGAAAAATATTTAACTATACGAAAATAATTGGGTAATTTTTTGTAACCCAAAAAATGTATCCAGAAGTGATTATAGGAATAGATTTATTAAATCAATTAAATATTAAGTTAGTTGAATTTAGTAATGATTATATCTCAGTTTACATGTAAAATTTAGCTGCAATAATTAGAAAGATAATAAAAATTGAAAGTTGTAATCCAGTATTTTAAATTGTCATTCAATTTTCAGATATTTTTATGTATAATTAATGGGATAAAAGCTAAACAGATATTATATCCCTTTATCGATACTTCAATGTAGTTCACCGTTAAATTTTGACCCATCAGGCCAATTTCAATGAAGAGACAAGCCTTTATATAATCCTTATCTTTTATTTGGTAAAGACATTTTATCTTTTCTATTGTATGATTGATTCTCTATAAAACTTTGTATACCTTGCATCTGGCTTCCTTTCCCTATGCCTGGTCTAAGACGTATTTTAAATATTGATATTGTGTGAAATATATTTTCTGAAAAACTAAATTGCAAACTATGCCGGTGATTTTTGTGAATTGAAATTTAAAACAAATATTAAAGTGCACAAGTGAACGTCTGTCATTAATTCGAATAATGACACATTAAAACATAATTGGCAGTTCAATTGAACAAATAACAATCTGTTGCGTGCATATAATAAATGTTACAAATTTGTTTTATCAGTTTTCAATACAATTTTCTGGATCTTATTTTCATTTATCAATCAACTCTTTCATTTTTACGGAAACTAAGTTGTTTTATCTTTGTTTGCAAAATTGATTGAGTTTTTTTATGGGGTGGAAATTAATAAAATATAAGAAATTAAATTGATATCTTTATATTATTTTTAGTAAAATTTAATGTACCAGAAAATAATTTTTGATGAACATTTTTCAATTTATGGCATTTTTATACTTCGAATGACTATTAAGGAATAATATCTGGTGCAAATTTTATGATTGCACTCTTTTCCCATTTTCAATGACTTCTTCTTGTGGCTATGTTACTTCCGCAAATGGGTAAGATATTACTTTCGAAATTAAATCGTTGTTAAACCTGAAGACCCGTAATATCAAAAGTCAAAGCTGCGTTGGGAATCTGCAAACGATCTTCATGTTACATAATCTCATCCAACTCGTTCCATAAAAGGCTCAGTATTATCCAATCCTAACCCTAACTTCTCGTGCGGATATCCTTTGTGTCGGGCCGATAAATTGCGGATGTGCAGATCTCTAACTCGATATTGATTATTATTCACTCATTATAAAGTGAAAAACAATTTGCATAGGAACTCTAATAATGAATTTCATAATTCAATTAAAATTTTATCTCAAAATTATTGTTATTTTAGATATTTGGCTAATTATACAACCTGCGCTATAATCTCGACCACCCGCAGAGGCTTCTTGATTGAGTATGGAATACTTCAGTGTTTTGTTTAATTACCTGGTTTTTTATTTCAATCTTCGTTTGTATTTCAATGACTAGTTTCTTCACCTATTCTTTTTGTCTTCAATTTTCACATTTTTTTCTCTTCTGCACAATTTCCATTATTGGCATTTAATATATTCGCATAATTTATTTAAAATATTTTAATAAAGTAATTTAATTAATTCTGGTATCAAACTATTGTTTATCGTGACCTGGTGAAGCCATTGAGCCTGTGACAAGTCAGTAAAGGAAAATTATGAAAACTATATACATAATACATTATTTTTTTTCAGTAATTTTGAAATAAAATAATTTTAATTAAAAATTCAAATAAAAGCACGTATTAGTAATAAAATCAACTTAGAAAAAAGATTTTCTAGATTTAGAATTCCAAAATACACTTATTATTTCTGAATAATCAAAATTTATTGCTATATCCCAATTAATACTTTGGGAGATTAATATTTTTACCCAAATCACATTGCAGCTGCCTTGTTAAATGAAATTGTTTAACGGTGAAACATAAATATTTGTGTATTTTTTATGGAAAGATTTAAAAACAAATTGAGTTGTGGGATGTTTTGAAAGAAGAGAACTTTCCAAACGCCGTAGGGCAAGAGTTTAGTTTCTTATTTCTATAATTTCATTTCTTTCTGACCAAGAAGTGAAGTAAGTGGTGGTAAAGTAAACTTTGACACATTTTAATCAAAATTAATAAATAAACATAAGCAAGCATAATTAAATTTAATATTCAACTTAAACAGTAAAGATATCGACATCAGTTTTGGTTGACTAACATTATCTTAACTCATAAATCGTGAATAAATCTTATCTTTGACACTTCAATGTATACAAAGATATAAATATTGAAAATATTTTATTATCACAAATGCACTTTTTATTTTAGGTGATGTATGCAATTTGGAGTCGATGTAATTTAGTCTCGTCGTGTTCTTATTTTTAAAATAAAGACAAATTTAAAGATATTTCGACATCAATTTTTCATACAATAGCAAAAATGAGTAGATCAGTTGTAATTATTTTATAACTCAAAATATTTTTCTGGATTTTGGTAGCAAAATAATAATTGGAATACTAACTTTTTAACTGACCTAGAAAACCGGGAATAAGTTGAATCATGCAAAAAAAATATTCGAAATACAGTCAAACCTCAAATCTTTTCCACCTCGCGTGGTTTTCCAGTTTTTGATTTTTTTAATATTCTTTGAGTCGATACAAGTCATTGAGAATTTCTTGCAGGCAAAAAAGCAGTCGTCTAAGTTTTCCAAAATTACTGATTATTTTATAAAATAATAAATACGTTATTTTACGGTTTAATTTTTTCTATTGTTAACCTCCGTAGTTTACCTCCCTCCGTATATTTCCACATTTTTAAAACCCCGAAAATAGAAAACTATGGAAGTCTGACTGTTTATAGAAAGAATTACTTGTTTACACATGACATGCACATTTAATTATAATTTAATTAACAGTATAACAATTAATTATTTATTAGCAATTAAAATTACAAATACACTTGTTTAAATATTATATAAATATTTTTTGAAACTGTTACTAATATATTGACAAAAAACAACTTTATGTTCCGCACTATTCTTATTTTTCATTTAATAATAAACTCGTTTTGAACACTTTTTTGACCAAGATGACTTCTGGGCGTTGAAAAATAATTTCACAGTAGATTCTGAATATATGAGAAAAATGGATTTCATTACTTTTTGGGTTATGTTCTACATATGCAATATCGAACTTCAGCAGAACAGGGTCAAAAATGCAGTAAAATTGTGGTTATTGAAAATATATATATATTCGTTTAATAGTAAATAATAGAAGCTGAGAGCAAATCGGCTTGATTTGGTTAAAAATCCAAACAAAATTGAAATACAATTGACATAAAACTTTACAAAACAAATCAACACAATGTACGTTCCTAAGTGGCTGTTTTGAAAATGATTGTGAAACATCATACTGTAACTGTTGCATATTTCTGATTACCAAAAAATTTTTAACTTTTAACTCAACATTTCAATTATAAAGTACGCTTTTCGGTGCATTTTTTCAACATTTTCGTTAATTTAACATTTTACACATTTCTAAAAAAGTGAATATATAGGATTTTAATAAGTACATTTTTGCTGCTCTTCTACTGGTGAAAGGATGAAATATGACAAAGCGCTTGAAATATCCTCAAATTGAATTTTTTATAATTAAAAATCTATAATAAGTGATAGTTGCCAATTATTTTTGTTTCATTGTGAGTATTTTGTATTATATTGATGTTGTATGTGCTCTTATTTTATTTTTCTGTTTTTGTATAGTAAATTTATTTAATTATTGGCGTTATTTCAAGTAGGAATATATTTTTTCTAAATATAAATGAATTAGTTCTTATAATAGACCTTGATTTCCAGTTAAACTGCTGGTAATTTATGATAACTGGGATAATGTATATTTTTAATGAATCAAAGATTCTAGCTAATTAAATTAAATTCAAAATTTTTAACCAATAAATTATCTTGAAAATTGTGTTAGTGCGAATAGTTCATACCAATAAATTGTGATGATATTTTTGGATCTTGTATAAAATACTTTCCGCTTTCCAAAGCTTATAATTTAATCACTATAATTGTTCAAGTTAATTAATTTAATTGTTCTGCTTCCCGAAATTTTAGATTAGATTTTTCGCTTGATTAAATTCATTTAATGATATTTGGAACTAATTTTTTGATTTGTGTGCATTTTCTGTGAACCTCTAAATTAGCATTTGATATAGTTCTGTCAGAAATTTTCTAATGTAATAAATTTGTTTACATAAATTCGATTGTTTTTTTCATTTTATGTCAATAAATCAAGCAAAGTGAATTCGAAAAAATAAATTTCAATTTAATAAATATTGACTCAATTTAAATCAACGTTTCAGGAGGTTTGTGTGCTTTATTTAGCCACAAAAATCAACGGGGACCAGCTGAATAATATTAATATAATTGGGCTCTCCATCTGTATGCTCGGAATTCTTCTCCATGTCGCAATGAAAATCAAGCATAGTAAGTGATTCAATTTGTAAATTACGAGACTGGCGTTATGGAAGCACTTAAAATAATAATTTATTTAATTATTGATTTAAGGTGCTTCTAAAACTTAGATCTATTGAACTTTTTCAATATATTTTTAATCTTTGTTTTAATGTATTTAAAATTAATTTTAGAATGTGTTTTTACTATTTAGATAAATCAGTTAATAACGTCTTTTATAATGTGCAGCGTAAAGTTCGAACTTTATCCAAATCAATGAATGGGTTATCCTTGTCTCTTTCTGATAATTTCTCTTCCAATCATCAACATTCACATTCTGCTAGTTTTGACTCGTCTCATTCAAAAGTTTGTTGATCATGTATTAATGAGCCTTTAGCAGCTAATCTAAATCTTCAATGGATTTATTTATCTTTTGGTTTCGTAGTGACAATCAAAGGTCTTTCATTGTTAAATGTTTGTGGAATTTGGAACGATTGACTATAACAATGCATGTTTTTATACTCGTGTTGAATCTGTTGATTATTTAGTAGATAAATTACTGACAATTTATCAGCATATAGAAAAGAAAATAAAAAATTATGTGAATCAATTTTAGAGCTTTTTCTTTCTGGGTATTCATAATCTTCATTGTTTTGTTGATCCTGTAACTGCTTGTGTTTTACTTATGTTGCAGTTGTGTAAAATTAAGATAGAAACTGAGTTAAAATATCAAAATATCTAATTTAATACAAAAATGCAAATTGTAAAAATTCATTTAGAACATGTAAAATATCAGCAGGTGGGAAATAATGAGATTAATACGAATATAATAATTTTTAATTGATTGATAATGTAATTCAAAAAATTCTATATAATTAATTAATTTAAATTGATTAATCAATTTAAATGGAAACAAAACTCCTAATGTTAACAGGCTAGATGTCAGTCTTTCAAGCTGAAGTGGAGTTGGTTATTATTTTCCTCTAAATTCCAGTTGAAAATTTACATGAGGGATAAAAGGAGTCAGAAAATGGCAAAATCACCAGTATGGTCAAAACTATTTAAACTGAATATTGATTACAACGAGATTGAGACAAGAGTTTGGAAGGATTACATAGGGTAGCTCGGTGAGCACCCATTAATCTATAACATCGACATAAATATATAAATAAAGCATGGGGAAGGGTATCGGGGAAATAGTTGCAACAGTTATAATGATATCCGTCGGAAAAAGATTAATCCAAACGACCAAAATCTTGAAAGATGAATAACTTTAATCATATTCCGAATCTAGGTGAATTGTTTTGTTTCAAAACCGTAAAATGAAGCCAGATCACTGCTCAAGAATTTGTAATATACGCTAATATATCCATGGTAATATTAGTAAAATAATTCAACGACAAAAACCATCAATTTCTAAATTACAATAGGTACCAGACAAAAGAGTAGAATTTCTTTAGATTATCCCATCCTAAAAATTGATAATTGTGTTTGAGCTATATGGGTTATACTCCCTGAATAACCTTCGATTCGGGTACAATGCAGGCGTTAGTAGGACTTACGCTTTATTCGTTTAAAACACACTCGTCAATCCAAGCATTTTAATCTTGAACCGGGGAAAATGTCATGTTGTTATTGAGGAACGACACTACGGTTGAAACTTATTAGTTCTAAAAACAATTTTTATTTCTCTGACCAATTCGATAGAAAGTTACCTAATCAGATTTTCTGACTTTTATGTTTGTAATTTCGGCAGATGGTGGGCCAGAATGATGTTGATTTGTTGGGCCATGCTTCAACCCGGTAATCGCGCTTGCAATTCTTTCTCTGTGAAGAGTTTTCGCTGCGCAACACTCTGCTTAGCAATAGTCAGCCGTTGAGAACGATTCTCTACGATTAGATCATCTCGTGACCTCGAGGTCCTGGAGATTTTATTATATAATTCCTTGGTAGCTTCAGGGGAACACCATGTTCCTTTCATTTTTTCGTATTTTTCTCGAATCTCGCGATAATTATTTCCCAGATTGGCTAGATATTGGGAAGCGGCCAGAACTGAAGGAGCCGTCGAAATTTTTGAAATTCTTGGCAAGTGCATTTCAAAGATATCGTTTGTTTTTCTTAATCTGATCAAGGTTCTCTTTGGTGTGATTGGTTATGGGTTTATCGGAAGTCTATAGCATACTAGTCATATTTAAGGGAGACTTTGATCATCCAGTCGTCATAATTCAAACCTCCTCACCATGCAAAAACCATCGAAAATTCAATCACTAATTTAGAATTAATTAGAAGAAGTTTTTGATGGTACTATTTAATTGCTCGTGGACATCGATATTTTTCTCAGGGTGTTGTTATTAAATTAATCACCACACTATTCTATTCTTAAGGTCATTGATTTGCAAAAGGGGTCTTCCTACTATACTTAGTCAGTTTGGCAGATTTGTAATGTGGACGATGCTTTCACCGCGGTCAGATTTTTGTCATTTTCTTTAATGCGGGAATATATTTTTACATTATGCGTTTCAATTCTGGCAAAGGTTTCTTTGACTAATCATTAGATTTTATTTGTGATCGTAACAACTATCCCATCTCTAGCTACCCCGCATAAATTAACGTCTTGACGAGTTTTTCAGCCTAAATGATCTGTAGAGAATCACTTCTTAGTTCCCCTAAGTTATGTCGCTCTTCCAGATGATTTTTCTCTTCCCATTCCGACTGACGTTTCCTTCAGCCGCCATGGGTTTTACAACAACGCCCTGCGTCTTTCGACCAGAACTCGTCGCGGACAGTCGAGGTATCAGGAGTAGCGCGACCTGTGGCCACAACTAACAACAGTGGACTCGTTAACCGACAGATTGCCCTCATGAAATACTATTACCATACATAAATATATAAAGTTCCCAGGGGGACTCGTCAGTGGTATCAAAAATACCACGACCATCTAGAGTAGTTTTTAACCTACTTAGAATCAAAATTTTAACATTTAAGTATGAAAAAATATATTACCATAACAAATATTATACAAATCAAAATCTTTACCAAAGAGTTGTTTCTAAAGGTTAAACAAATTGGCATAAAGAGTTAGAATAATGAAATTGACCGTTGTATATATAGCTGTTTTATGCGTGTGTGCAAACAATATGCGATGTTTGGCCATTTTAAGGGTTTTTAAATGATTTTATTAATTTTTAAATATTTTTATAATTTTTTAATCATTTTTCCTTATTTTTTTGATATATTATTTGTATTTTTTCGATTTTATTATTACCTTTAAATCCTTATTCTTTTTTACCCTTAAAGTTTTGTTTCTTGATCGCAGCTTCCGCCCATGTTTTTATTAAACCTTATTTTACAAGGTTTTGAACGGTTTTATTTATTAAATTCGTGTTTCGTTCTGTGTCTGTAGGTTTTTGTAGATTTTATTAATATTTGTTTTAATTAATTTTGTTATTTTTAATTTGTTTACTTGTTGTTTTTATTTTATTTTTAGTTTCTGCTTGCAGTGTATGCAGTGGCCATTTTCACATTTTTGGTTTTAATTGATCATACAATTATATTTGTTTAAATTTTTGGCTCTAAGCCCAACGAATAATGTATCAAATCCTAACCTACCAGTTAAAATTGGAAATGAACAGGGCATACTTTACATCAACGATAATGTTGAGGATACTTAAGTAATAAAATAAAATTATTAATAAACATGCAAAATGATTGGGGAAACAATGATAAGTGATTAAGATGTGGTTCTGGAGATTAATAAAAAAAGAAATGTGAAGAGTCGAATAACGATAAGAGAATAAGAGAAAATCAATAAAAACAGGTATGTGAATAAAAGAAGGTCATTTATAATTAACGAGTGCAAATTTAGGAAAACAAAACCAAAATTTTCACGTTATCTCGAAGGCCCATTCGAGGTAAGGGAAGGAATGTTGTTTGGGAGTCCGAGAAAGGGCATCTCTAAAAGTTATTTATCTGGACAGCTGTCAGTGATTATAGAGGTCCAAATGGAATTAGCGGTAAGAGATATTGGATATTTTATTTGACACCAGTAAGTGTTATTGGATGATAGAGTATAAAATGGAAATGTAATTGGCAAAGAAAAAAAAGAAAGAAAAAGATTAGAGAAGAATTCGACGAAAAATTGGAAAGGAGAAAATTATTTAAAAGTATTAAAGAGAAATTTGGAGAAAACCAGAAGTTGAAATCAAGAAAAAGAGAAATTTGAAACAGAAATTAAGAGGTACGAAAACGAAAATAATAAAGAAAGTTGAAAAGAGACAGCCGAAATTCTGAGAAAGGAAATAAAATGAAATCAAACCAAAGTTATTGAATAAATTCTAGTCAAAGCAAAACAACTAAATCAGACTTTTCGATCTCAGAAAGATGTCAGTGGTCAAGTGATTGTGAAATTCAATTGATCCGAAAAGTGCTTTTCTTCCCGAAGGGTCGTAATAAACACCAAGTTGTAATTGTAACAGATAATTCTTTGTGTCGTTTTAAAGTGGTGATAAAGTGTGTGATCAATAAAGTTTGTATTGTCTGGAGTTCGATAATTAAATACACGTCTGGAGTCGGATAACTTTTATTTTTTGAAGTACAATTAATATCTCACAATTGAATTGATCCATTCACTGCAGAACTAAGTAATACACCAGCGTTTTTGATATTCCAAGAAAATCCAAAACCTTCCTGAGAATATCCTTGAAGAACGAGATAGGGCTTACATTTGCCATTTTGATCTGGCTTGCTGGGATTTCTCGTATAATGAAACAAATATACATTTCCATTAGGTGATTTAGTTGCAATTACGTTAGGACATTGAGTTAGATATCTAGACCGATTTATATATCCACCATGATTAATTTTAATATTAATATCTGTATTAGCAGTGACTAAACCATATCCTCCAAATTCATCTTTCTCAGCATCATAATGTCTGGATTCGAAGCATTTATATTCATTTGGTACAGTCACTGATGCAATGAGAAGATAATCTTGTTCTTCAGTTTGCGTACCAACTATAATTCGTCGAGTAAGAATGTTGATTATTTCCTTGGATAATTTTGGAAATTTGAATCCTAATTTATGGCTAATCCAATGAAGCCTGTTTTCATTTGTCCATTCGCGATAATCATATGGCAATTTAAATATATTTCTTGTTATCTCAATAAAATCGATGTCTTTCTGATCCAAATCACAGTTCCGATTCTTCTCTTGAAAATTTTTATTAAATTCTGGTAAATTCACAATTGTAATACTGGTTTTCTTTTGGATAACGGGTACCCCATTTTTGTTATTAATTGATATTTGGGCTTGGCTTAATGAGGGGATACATGGAGTCTTCTGTTATTATTGGTCCATTGATCTTGGGATATTCTGTTACTGTACGGAAGCCCATTAGTTTCAATATTTTGATGAACGTCACTATAATTATTATTACACCATTCCCTGTCATCTTTAAAATAACTTGACTGTATCGAAAATGATTTGTGGTAATTGTCATAAATACTGCTGTCCAAATTTTGCATAATTAAAATAACCAAATTCTCAAAAGTTAATTAAATCATAATAAAATGTCATTAAATTTTGTTATTTACCATCCTTTATTACATAATATTTCCTACAAAATCTGATTCATAGTCAAATTTTGTAGAAAACATTATGTCACTTATAAAGAATTCAGAGGTGAAAAGCAAAAAAACATCCTTTATTACTTACTAAAAGTTACTAAAATTAGAAATTACCTAATTTTATCGGCTAAACTTATTACACTGAGTAGTCCAGTGTACACTCATAAAATCTAACATCAACACATGTATTCCTTAAGGCTAAGTAAATTCATAATCACGAAAGGATCATTTGGCATTAATATCTTCACCCAATACTGAGGAAAATTAGAGGACTTAAATTCAATATATATATATATATATATATATATATATATATATATTAGACTGGGCCGCAAGAGAACATTATAATGAATTTTAATTAAGGAAAGCTAGATGGATTTCAGGAAAATAAACTAAATCTAAAAATCAATTTATTAAATGAGCGTCGACAATATTAGTGAATAGAATAATAAGCCCTCATCAAAGAATAAATTTAAATCAATTTAATACGTAAGACGGTTATCGAAACTTTCGAAAAAACTAATTAATAGATTAGAACTTTAGTTAAAAAATAAATATAATCAATTTAACAAGTAAAACGAAATCTCAAATTTTCGAAAGAATTATATAATAATTTATTCAAAAATGAATTAAAAAATGAATTTATTAAATAAAATGCTTGCCGAAATTAACGTAATTTTAAATAATAAATTAATACTTCAACCAAAAGTAAAACTGAGTACAAATAAAATCAACATGAAATCATATCGTGGAAAATATTTAAATAATGGCAAACAATCATTACGGAGAAGCCGAAAAGAAATCAACTATATTAAAATAAATCCGGCATTATAATGCAGATTATGTTGACTTTCCAGCGAAACTTCCGTTACATGTATTCTAAGTGCTGCAGTGCGACTTTTGCTTGGTGCCGGATTTCTCTAACAGGATTTGGTGGCGAAGCGGTAATTATCGGCACAGTCTTTCGAACACATCTGGGATCGATCCCCATAATGTCCACATTTATTTCCTTGCTTGGTTTCGAAACTCTTTCGAATTTATTTGTTCTTTCGAGAAGTACGCTTAAAACATCGGTGAAATCGCATTCGAGCGAGATATGAATAATAAGACATATTGCAATTAAAAAAAAGATCCGAAACAATAGAAAAAGTTTCATCGAAGTAGATATTGTTGGCCAAGTACTCGTAGAAATTCACACTCGATTTATCCATCAAAGTTGGCTAGCCGGCAAACGAATCGATCTAACGGAAAAAGACAAGATTAATTACTAACCACAAATTATATTCACATACCTGAATAATGGATAACACCGCTAATCCAAATTCCATGCATCTCTGATATTCTCGAAAAAACTGAATGCAGATGACTTCCCGAGCTTATTTAAATCAATTGTTGCGATGAATTGACGAAGAAAATTCGTCATGATGATTGCGATTACCAATAAACAAATAGAATTGGCAGGCCGGTTCACAGCCCAATACCACCAAGCCCTCTGGGAACACGGCTATACGCTATCCACTTATGGTAGTAAAAAATGGCCTTACCGAAACTTGAGGCAGGAGGATGAGGTAGAGATTCCGAGCCTTGCAATAAAGAGAGAACCGGGTCGAAATCCGGCACCAAGCAGAAGTCGCCCTGCAGCACTTAGAATACATGGGACGGAGATTTCGATGGAAAGCCAACATGGAGAGAAGACAACTTGCTCGGATAAATACTGACATACCAAGTGGCCGAATACCCGTATGGTTCAACC
The DNA here is from genome assembly GCA_022537955.1 of Schmidtea mediterranea. NCBI lineage: Eukaryota > Metazoa > Platyhelminthes > Tricladida > Dugesiidae > Schmidtea > Schmidtea mediterranea. The sequence goes on along the minus strand of CM039679.1, from coordinate 66,431,112 downwards.
TCGACGACCCAGCTCTGCTAGAAACCGAAGCTCCTATACATCTGGCATTACCAAGACGCATGATCCAACACGACCTATTGGAAGGTTTGAAAAATCGAACAAATGACGATCATGCTTATTCCCGACAATCTTTATTACGAAAACCCACTAGCGAACAAGTGACTCGAATCTAACGTATGGATTTGTTGGAGAAATAAATGTTTCTTGTCTTGAATAATTTTTGATTTTTTTTTGATTCTTAAATGAAATTGTAAAAAATAATTAATTAACATTAAATTGCTGAATGTTTCTTTAATTATGAAATGTACTATTAAATAAATGAATTTCTTTGTGTAGTATAACAAGGATAGTAGAGTAAATTATTTAATTATTTAATTCATTTTATGATAATAGATTGGAATTACAAAAAATTTAACTAAAGTTTGATGAATATTAAGGTGAAATAAGTGTAGCAAATGAATTAATCGTATGATAAAACATGACTTTGGCCACAGATTTCTGGTAAGGAGCAAAAGGGAAGATTTTAACTCGTATCGCGAAATACTGATCATATAACGGTTTCATATATTTCATTTAAATTTAGCTATGGAAGCAATCAAATCAATCGCAAGGAATTGAAGAAGCTGCGCTGTGAGAATGCGGATCTTCAACAACAACAGCTTCAGCTGAGTCGAGAACTCCAATGGATTAAAGCTACCTGGGTCGAACCATTGCGGGTGAAAAACCTATATCAACGCCTTATCACCGCTCAGCAGGGGTGGAAGGATGAAAAAGTGCTAAATCAGCCCCACTGAACCCAGATCCATGCAAGCTACGAGGGGAGTGCGGTAACGTATCCCCTGGTATTCGCCCCGGCACAACTCGCGTACAGAGACCAAGACCGTCCCTATGAACCGAAGAAACAATCGCAGCCTCATTCAAGAGCAGGTAGAGCCGAAAAGGAGTGTAGGCGACTCCAGCAAATAAAATCTAAAAAATGAAGTAGTGTTGAGCCAGAACTGAATTTTGTTTAAATGAATTGGAAATAGTACGCAAACATAACGTGCAGATTTAAAATCAGACATATAAACACGAACTAAACAACCTTAAAATGCGCGAAAGATATAATTAAGATATAAAATCAAAAACATAAAAATAAATTAAAATAATAACAAAGTGAACCAAGATTAGACGAAACTAACATAAAAATAACAAAATAACATAAAGATTTGACCGAAAAATGACAATTTACGTAAAAGCATGGAATTAGTGGAAAAACTAAATCAAAATAAAATATTTTGGTTTGAAAAATTCAATTAAAAAATTTAGAAAATAAATTGCAAATCTAAATCAAGAAAATAATAAGAATTAGATAATAAAAAAAGGTCAAATTTTGTTTTACCGCACTAAAATTAACATGCAGGGTTAGGTTCACAAAACAGTTATAAATACCAATTCATTTTCGCAGTAATTCAATCACTTGTGAGGGATCACTTTTTCTTTTAAAAAGCTCTTACGTTTTTTAACAGGAAAAACAGTATTGTATTACAAAGCGACAGGAACAAAAGTCTCAAATTATTATTTATCAGGAACTATCGAGAACTATCGAAGTGAGCATGAACGAATATTATGAGTGTGCTATAGAAATGATGTAACCATGCAATGATGTATTATGAGCAATTATATGACTCGAAAATATGAATTTGTTTTTCTACTGTCCAAATTTTTCCCACCCACAGCCACACAAACAGCAAGTAATTAAAATCACACATAACTACCGAGTGGTGTAAGTGCGGTTCATCCGCCAATAGCTCGTTCCCGTGAGAGACCTCGCAGTGTGTAACGACGGGCTCGAACGTCAAATCATTCATACGCTTATAGGGCAGTGGGAAGATCGGGAATAAGTCTTTTGGCTGACTCTTTTTCACCTATCTCCCGAAAATTATTTTGGTATTAATAAATATTAATTAATTTAGTGCTTATGACGCTTTGTAGTGTCCGCAACTAAAGGTTTTGTAATGTCTAACTACCCGACAATCTAGGCTTAATTTTTGCTATGAAGCCCATGTACTTTTTGACCCAACTTGATGTGGCAATAATAAAGCATAAAATTCATATTGCCCTCTCTTACCGTAAATTTTTATTGTGTTTTTAACTATGTTAGATTAAATTTTTACTATTATGACTTTTAACCCCTAGTTTTTTAAATATTTGATTATAAGTTATTTAGTCCCTTAATTTCAAAAAATAAATTGGATATAAATGTCTTTAAATTATATCACTTATTATATGTATTTTCTTAAAGATTGTCTAGAATCTTTCTTTTATCAGTAAAACAAACACCCATTTCAATCAAAAATCCCATTTGTATCATAAATTAGATTTATTTTCTTAAAATAGCGTTAAACAACCACGACGATAAGAGGGCATGGGTTGATAAAAATGTTAGTTTAGTTTATGGACATTATAGAGGGCTTGATGCAATTAATATTGATCATAGTATTCCAAGAATTCAGAAATTTCAAGATATTTTCAATGAAATTCTGGCTCTTGAATGATCATCATCAATAAAAGGTTTTATCAGACGATTTCGAACAATTATGTGATAAAATTTTGTATATTATAGAAAAATAAACTTGTACATTTTCATTTACTTATTTTATTATGTTTTGATTATTTTATTATTAGTTTTTATAAATTAGAGCTTGAATAATATCTCTTTAGAAACAAAATAACTTTTATTAAATATACACAGAATGGTACTCATCAGTAATTATACCACAACTTTCACACCTATTAGAGTTTTTAAAACAAGATGAACAAATAATGATATGTCCACATGGCAAATATAAAATATTGACTTTATTAATTAAACAACTTGAACATGTAAGATATTTTTTTTGTACTTCATCCAGTTTATCCTTGATTTTTATTTCGATTTTATCTGCATTATCAATGTAGGATTGAATAACATCTCGATATTTGCCAAACCTGAAATCCAAGCATATCCAGAATTTATTAAGCATATTAATTTCCGTAGGATTTATATTATTTAGAAATAATATACAACTAGATAATTTCATTAGTGACTTGTTGAAACCGAATAATTCTAGAAGAATTTGAATATTGTGATTTTTAAAAGACTTATTTATTTTTGATAATAATAAATAATAAGAGGTTTCTGTCAACAGTCTATCGATTATTAAAGAGGTCTGATTCCATTCAATACCGAATTCCGGTATCTTAATTTAGAAGATTAATACAATTAATAAAAATAAAATAAAACCTCTGTATGATATAAGGGTGATTCTGAAATATCTAATGCCATTTTATGAGAGTAAATATTATTTAACACTATAAATATATATATATGTTTTCAATGTCTTTGATATACATCAATAATATTATTAATCATTACACTCACACAACTTATAAAGATATGATCAATAGGAGCGCATGAGTAACAAAGACATGTGCGATAGGAGTTTATTATTAAAAAAGTGTAATAATAATAATATTAATAATAATAATAAAAAGTTGTAATAATAAAATAATAATAGTAATAATAATAATAATAATAAAAAGTTGTAATAATAAAATAATAATAGTAATAATAATAATAATAATATTAAGTAATTGAATAAAAATTTTAAAATATTAATAATTAAAACACTACTTAGAAAAGTAAGTAGTAAATTTATATTAAAAAATTTTAAAAATACTATGGCATTGAGAAATTTTGAATGACCTTGAAAATTTTTTGAATGACCTTGAAAATTATGGTGACTCATCTAATGACCTTGAGAAAAATTATGATGAGTCATGGTCTTTGTTTTAATGACCTTGAAATAACTTTTAAATAACTTTGACATGTGCTGAATGTGACACATCCCCCTACTACTTATAGAGACATAGATACATACCTGTGTCTGCATGTAATTTGTTCAACTGAATAAAAATTTATATTATACGAAGGAAGGAATTTGAAGAAAATTTTTTTTAACATAAAAACATAATACATTGTAAATAATGCATGCAAACTTTCAAAAAATAGAAATGTTCAGTTCAATAAAAACTATATAAAACTATTTTTAGTAATTTTTTAGACAATTTTTTAAATTAAAGCCGAAAATTTTGAAAAAAATCCCAATAATTCTACTTTGAATTGTAGAGAAAATTAAGAAACAATTTCGTAAGATTTTTCATGAAGTTCAATCAATTTAATATTTTTACAACATTTTCATATTTGATGTGACTTTTGTAAGCAATCAAACAAAATATTTGTTTTTCGAGAAAATTTTTGTAAATTCTAATAAATTTTAAAGAATGCTAATATAGATATATTATTTAGAGTAAATAAATTGGAAAATGATTTTATATTGTGTTGAAACAGTCAGTAGGCCACTTACCAAAGATCTTTCTAATTGGCTAAATAAAAGTATGACTCATCCAATGAACCATGCTCGAAAAATAAAAAAGTCAATAAAGTCAAATAAAAAATTTTATTGCACTCCTAAACCTAGTCAAAAAGATTTTTTTTAATTTCTTGTCCTAACTTTAGTTTTTGATTATTTTTAGAGAAATCCTTTGAATTTAAACAAAAACATACTCATCTTAGATTTTCTTCCCGAACACTTACCAAAAAATATTGAAATAAAAATCTGGTTATTAACGAACATAAAATCGTTTTGACACAGATAAAAAGACTATTTTTTATCTTGAGAATGACTATTAACAAATTTAAAAATGTCTCAAACTGACCTATAATAAACCTGAGCAATAACAATGAGCAATAATAAACATAAGTTTTCCGATAACTTAAGCTTAAAAATAATATTTTTTATAGAAGTAAAAAAAATCCAAATCATTAATACCATTGAAAATGGGGAAGATTTTTATAAATTGTGGAAATTAAAGGAAATTTCCAAAGCCTCAAAATCAATAAATATCAAATGTTTGGATTTGTTAAAAGGTAAAAAAGATGGCAGCCAAAACGAATTTCCAAGGAACAGAGAAATAATTTATTTGAATATAGAATCCTTTTAATAATAAATTTTATTTTAATAAATTTTAGTTTTCAATTAATCTGACTTACATTTATTAGAAACATAATTTCATTAATTTACTTAAATTGGCATAAATTCCTAAAAAAACTGAAAGAAAATTAATAAAAGTAAATTTAAAATACACAATGATGAAAAGTATTATTTAAGAGCTTGAACAATGATCTCATAAATATATGAGATCACAATTCAAGCCTTAAAATATGCTTTATAAAAATATTTACCTGTCAGTCATTTTAAAAATGGCTAATTCATAAATTTAATCATAATTGTAGTTGGATGTTCATTAAAACTTCTATTAATAGAAGTTTTTAATGAACTGAAACGGGTTTATAAGTCTCATTAGTCCGTAAATGTTCTCAGGAAATCAATTCTTCAATGGACTACATTGCTTTTGCGTTTTTGAAAAATTTAATTATTTTTAAATAATTATTTTTTACAAAACCCAAAATAATGTTACTTAGACGTTGAAAATGGAAATATATAATAATAATAAAAAACATAATAATAATAACTTTGATAGTAATAACATTACATATAAAAATAATAATGATAATTTTCATAGTAATAATATTACATATGTTGGGATTTTATATAGAATGTCGGTGCTTAGGTCTGACGCCTTCGTGTCCTTCTTTAATCAATTCAATTAACCCATCACAATAAGATTTATTTCCAATTTATATATCACAACTTTATTCACAACTTTCACAAAAATCCATTCAATTCACAATACTCTACACATTTACTCTGCAAGATTTCACAATATAGCAATGCGTAGTGATACATTTTCCAAAGATGTCTCTGTCTGGTGCGCAATTTGTTTGGCTCATTGATTTATCTTTAAGTTTATTACCTCCTTTACTCCGCTCTCTGAAATATTCTCTTCGACCAACTGGCAATTTTGTTGATCTGCCTTTTCTTTTTATACTCCTCTCGCAAATCAAGTCACCGGCCAACTAAATTGGTTTTGGTATTTCTTACATCTCTGTCCAAAACCAAATTAGTTATTTCTGGGCTCCCGGGGTTTCCATTTGTTTAAAATAATTATTTTTGTGGCGGGTTCCCTTTTTATCCCGGGTTTCCTTTTTCTACCAATTTCGTTTTCCGTAATTAGAAAATTTGTTGACGTTCCGGGTTTTTCACACTATTCGGGTTTCCTCTTGGCTCGGACTTCCCATTAGCTCGGGTTTTTCATTAGCCAATTAATTTTTAATTAGTTTCTATTTTTATTAAATATTTCCTTCTGGGGAACCAAAATTGATATAATTTTATTATATTTGGATTCGGCTCGTCATTTGGCATCCGTCCATAACCGTTTCTCCCGATAAATATTTATTTTAAAATTTTAATTGATTTTGCCTTTTTAATTAATTTTTCGAATATCAATGTTTTTATTGATTTTCCATTTTTACTTTTGAGCATTTTGTTAACACGAACACATGTGATAATGATTTTGATAGTAATAAGAATATATATAATAATAATGAATACAAAAATAGCAAGAATGATAAAAGTAATAATAATAAAGTAGTAATGGTAATAATAATAATAATAATAATAATAATAATAATAATAATAATAATAATAATAATAATAATAATAATAATAATAATAATAATAATAATAATAATAATAATAATAATAATAATAATAATAATAATAATAATAATAATAATAATAATAATAATAATAATAATAATAATAATAATAATAATAATAATAATAATAATAATAATAATAATAATAATAATAATAATAATGAGAATAATTATAACAACCACTACTGAAGGTAACGAATAATAGAACTGCAGTTTTTGTAAGAAGTCTATAATAAGATAAGCCAGCAGGATAGATGTATATCATAGTAGTTTAGCTCCTGACCGGGGAAATGTAGTAGAAGAATGGGACCCAAAATCAAAATCGAGCTCAGACCTTCTATTGGTAGCTCGTTGAACCCATAGATCGTTCTGTAAATTATAGCATTAGCAATAGCGCTCACTTTTTGCGGAAGATCCCCCATTCGGAAAAGTGCTAACGGGTGCCGAGCAGTAAAAAATTAATTCAGGTGCCAGAAACACACCAAAATAATAAAAATATTTAACATGAATTTTAAAATAAAAAATACAACTTGTTCGCGACAATTATCTCTTGCGTTTTTCTATTTAATTTTTTCAATAAACACGGAAAAAACTATGATATTGAAAATTAGGAGACATAAAATGCAGAGATGATATTATTGAGACTCGAATCCAACGAATAATTATTTCTGATCAATCCACTACTCTGATGCAGATATACATTGAGGAAGTGGGCAAATTTGATCCAGTCAAAAACAAGCGCCGAAAAATGCAAATAGAGCATCAACCCTCTTTTGTCTTTTCTCTAATATGTGTTAGAGATCAGCACTCTCTTTTGCAGTTAACAATGGCTTTCCGACCAAATGTATTGATATTCCCTTCGACAAGAATCTGCTTGCTAGCTCAAAGAACAAGTAATACCGAACCAACCAGCTCAAGTAAAGATGAAGAAGAACGTCGGCTGGTTGGTACCACATTTTTGATATTAATGTAAGTGATGAAGAATTAAGCTGACGCGAACTAGAAAATCATCCGAATATTTTCTAGTTTCTAAAAACAGTAGGCTGAGAAAAGTTGATATTTCATTTTACAATAAATAAATGTAGTTGCTTGCAATTATGTGCTCTGACAAAAGCTATTTTAGTCGGGTTTTGAAAATCGATAGAAAGTAATTTTAAATTTCGTAAACATATTTGATAATTTTGTTTTAAATTTAAATTGATAAAATTTGTACTGTCTTCTCCAAAAATATATGTCAAAAAAGAGAAAGTACAATAAAATTTATGTGAAATTTGTATTCACTTTTACTAATGTCGGGGATGGAAATGTAAAACCTCGGTACTTTTTATATGCTAAGGTTCTTTGCGATGACATTATGAGACCTACAAAGCTACAAGAATATTTTATGGAAATGCATACATAAAATATTGACGACTCATTAGCAATATTTCTGCAAAAGAAAACTCGTTTTCAGTTATCATATACTGTAATCAAATTTAATTTCATCTCAACAAAAAGCCCCTTTTAGAGGCCTTATAAAAAGTAGCATATTTAATTTCTAGAAAAACATAGCCTCATACAATTGCTGAAAGTTTGATAAAGCTGTGGGCTCTTGAAATTTTCGAAACTGTTCTCAGAAAAGACAAACGAAAACAAATAGACGAAAGAGCTATTATTTCAAATGACATCATCATTCTAGAATTCCAGATATGTCTGGCGATGGGCTGGATCAGCTCATGGATGTACTAAATAATGGTTCTATCCCTTTTTGGATTTAAGTTGTAGGAAAGTAATGATGTTGCTCAATGCAGCCAGATCTTGGTATTTATGAGATACACTGCCAATGATTGCATCAAAGAAGAATTTTTATTTTATGAATCGATGCAGGCTAAAACAAAAGCTCAAGATGTATATCAGTTAATGGATGAGTTCTTTTTAAGGCATGCATTGGAATCAACTCTTTCTCAAAGATTAAAATCGATTATGGGTAAGTAGGTAGAAGTGAGGATACGATGACTCATCATATTTTTCATTAGCTCACAATGACTCATTGATGACGTCATCGATGACTAATCGAACAAAACTTTTCTAAGTCCAAACAAAGACATATACCCCCGGATAAATTATTTGTTTTTATTTTAAAATATAATAATATCTTTACACTTTATTACATTTTATTTACAAACTGGTCGTAGGCGACTGTAATCTTGCTAGTCTGTAAATAATTATTTTGGTAGAAATAAACATTAATTAATTTAAGACCTATGACGCTTTGTAGTGTCCGCGACTAAAAGTTGTACAATCTGTAACTAGGTACTTTTTGACCCCACTTGGTCTGTCAATAATAAAGCATAAACTTCATATTGGCCTCTATTACCGTAAATTTTTATTGTATTTTTAACTATAATAGATTAAGTTTTTATTATTATAACTCTCAGACCCTAGGTTTTTAAATATTTGATTATAAGTTATTTAGTCCCTTATTATCAAAAATAAATTTAATTTTTAACGAAAATATAGGTATTAAATATAGATGTCTTTAAATTAGATCACTTATTATATGTATTTTCTTAAAAATTGTCTAGAATCTTTCTTTTATCATTAAAACAAACACACATATATCAATAAAAACCCCATGTGAATCATAAATTATGTATAATTTCTTAAAAACTGTCTATAATTTTTCTTATATTGGTAAAACAAACACACATATTTCAATCAAAAACACATGTGTATCATAAATTATATACATTTTCTTAACAATCTCAAACTTTACATAAATACTAAACTATTTTAATGATTTAACACATACTCACACATTATTAGCCATAAAATAAATATTATATTAATTTTTGAAAAATAACATATTTTCATTAAAGTTTTTATATAAATTTTTTATAATAAAATTATAATAATAAAAACTTGAAAAAATAATCATAATTTTAGTAATAATAATAATAATAATAATGATTCTGGGGGGTATATATCTTTGTTTGGAATTAGAAAAATTTTGAAAAAAAGTTCTTTGTTAGGGAGTTATATGTCTTTGTTTGGACCTAGAAATTTTTTAAAAAAATTATTTATGACTCATCATCATGACTCATTTCTTTGTTCAATTAGTCATCGATGGCGTCATCGATGAGTCATCATGAGATCATGAAAAAACGATGAGTCATCATGGACTCACTTCTACCTACTTGGGTATTACCGTTCAATCAGTAAAAATTATCCGGTCTCGTGCGTTAAACCGCAGACTCCTCAAACGTTTTTGCTAAAAAGTTGGATTTTAACATGAAATTTTGCTGTGTCACACTGATGGGCGTTGGCTATCTCGCGAGCGAGTTTTCATACGTTTAATTAAACCTAAAGCTGAGCTAGCCTTGTTTATTCAAGGAAAAGATGATAAACTCTACGAAAAGTTTGAATCGCAAACCTTTGTTGTAAGATTGACTTGCCTAACAGAAATATTCTCGCATTTAGACGTTTGGCGAATTGCAACTAATCAAATTTTCCTACATTGGAAACCTCACTTTTAATAAACAAACTGTAGATCCATAATATATATGGATTGAAAGCGAAAATATTAGTCCTTTGGATAGTCTCAAAGAGCATTCCGAGGATTACTTTATTGAAACACAACAAGTCAAAAAAAATGGATTCGAAATCCGTTCTCGTTTGATTTAGATTTGATGGCTGATGCGGACATTGCAGAAAGATGATCTCATTGATATGCAAAACAAAGCTTTGTTAAACCAAATTTTTTAAACTAGGATATTGATAAATTCGGTCTGTCAAAAGGTTACATACTCAATGTTGGTAGCATCGGCTATTTCCGCTTTAATTCCATTTTCTACGAATTTTCTTTGTGAATCGGGTTTCTCATCATAGTGCTGGGCACTGATGGGTAATTAAAACGTCAAATCTGTCTAAGGGTAACTATTTCCCACCCAGCGCCTGCATAAGAAATTTAACTGCTAGTCACCCGTCAAAACTCACGTCGGTACTGTGAACTAGTGGGCTGAATATTAGCAAAGAGTGAGCCTATTTCCAAAAACTGCCAATGCCCTAATACCTAAATGGGTTCACGAGCTGTCGTAGAAGACTTCGTACTCTAACTCTATCGGTCCCCTCTCGACTATTTATCTATTTTAATATTTTATATAATTAACTCAACAATTTAACTATTTCAACCTTCCGATATATACCTATTTAAATTATTTTTATTATCAAAATCCAAATTAACAAAGATATAGTTATTATTTGAATCAACAAAAAAAATATGCGATACTACAGTGTTTATCACAGTCGACACAATATTTCTGTGTTTATTGTAATGTTCAACGCGCGGTATTTAGAAGCCGTTCGCGTCGATAATGTGTCCAATCAGGCGGGCTTCGTGGAACTTGAGCAGCCTCTCACATTCCTTCTTATCAGGCCGATTTCTTTTCCGATTTCGCTTCGGAACTTCCTCTGGCATACGTGAGGGTTCTGGAATGAGAATTTTCACTCCAATGTCTTTCCCAGCCACATTCCTAATCACTATTGCCTCTTGCTCGGCCGATAGTATCGCTCCGCTCTGCACTAATCCTGTACGGATTTCATCCCTCAATTTCTGCTCCAACACCTGCTTTTCAAGCTCCTGGGCTTTATGCTCCGCTGGCCTCAGGGCCTCATCTTTTTGCGCCAGCTTGGTCTTCATACTTTCTATCTTGGTCCTCAACTTAGCAGCTGTCTTTGGACGGAGCCAGGTCTGTTCCATGTGGCGGCATTTTCGCACCATGGCCTCCGCACTCTGACTCTGAATCATCGCCTCACGATGATATTCCGAGATGTCTCTTCTGAATTTCTCAATCAACCTTCGATTTAACTCCACTAAAAGAAAATGAATTTATAATAATTGGTTATGAAAATTTTTATTAAAATTAAAACTATTTACGCTTCTTTATAGTCCTACGGCGAATCTCTCTTTAGGGATTTAATTATGCTATCTGGATGAAGGAAGGGATGGAGCACGCACATTTCATTTACCTTATAAGTTTGCACTGATGGGGACACTTTGGGTCACCTCCTATTCCCACTAGGTCAACATGTTATCGAGGATCCTAGTAATACGGTTATCAATTACTTAAAATTTGAATCCTAAATCCATATTTACAATAATAAAATAATAATAATAGCAAAAATAATAATAAAAACAATAATAATTATTTTAATAATAATTATAAGTACATTAACAATAATAATAATAATAATAATAATATTAAAAATTTTGATTTCTCAAATGTTAAAAATTTATTCTTAATTTTTCTAGTAAGAAATATACTTTAAACCTTAAAATTTAAATTTATTAACGTTAAAAATAAAATTATTTAATTTAATTTACTATATAGTAATTTATAAAAATTTAACTTATATAATAAATTTAACCTTAATGCAGGTAAAAAACTTCCTATTGTATATTACCTGTTCTCATTCTAATCCTTAAAACGCAATGGTTTAAGAGAAATGCCATTATATACCATATTACCTATATCTATTTCATCCTGCTTGCCACTTATTGCCATGGCAACTTAACAAACAATTCCCAATTACTATAATAAAAGTAAGTATCGATTTTTAGATACTTTTTAATTATTATTCTATGCATTTCAGGACTCTCCGATGAAGCAGGCTCCCAAAGCAAGGATCAGCAACCACTGACGCCTCTAGCATAGTAAGTTTATTATTTTAATTTAAGTTGATCTATATTCAAATTGTAGATTTCCATAGTTTTCCCATGATGCGGAAATGTTATTATTAGAAATGATTTCGCCAAAATTTGTGACTTTTTGGAATTTATGAACTTGAATCATGTAATGTGATTTTTACTTGTTTTTACATGAATAAATTATTACAACTTTCTTTATTAATTTTAGATTTTAATTTTTAAATTAATAATTTTATGAATTTTGATTCCGTTGACTCTTTGCATTTCTCGCTTAATTTAGATGATTAAATGTGTAAATAATGATAATGATAATAATAGCAATAGCGATAATAACAATATCCTGATAATACTATTAATAATGGTGATAATAACAATAATAATAATAGTAAAAATACTAATACTAATAATAATAATATTCCAAAATTAAAATTTTTTAATTCCTTTCGATTAAAAATTATATTTTTATATTTTTGTGTACAAAAAATTTTTATTTAATTTTTATTTATTTTATTTTTCTTTAAATTTTCCATTTTTTCTAAATTTAAGTTTTCCGCTCAAAAATACACAGGCGTTATCATGGTGGACAAACAAAAATGGGCTTAATCAGTTTTTGCCCAACAACAGGCCAACACAAAAACTAAAGCAAGGAACAGATTACACGTAAAGCATGACATGCATTTAGCGTTGTCTAAAAGTGCCCAAAGTTTTATGTGTAATTGACAAAAAATCATCAGCAATCTTCTCATTAAATTTAAAATAAATTTGCAAATTTTCTTTGTTTTATTCAATAAAATTGAAATTTACACTTGAATAAATTTTATACTTTGTGTTACTTGTAACTTCTTTATATTGCATTTTTTTACACGGTATGGTTGGGATGTAAATGTAAAAGTGCCACCATCAATGGAGGAGGGCTGGTAAAAATGTTAAGAATTCCTGTTGTAGAGAGTAATAATCATGGAAAGTTTAATGAGTCGAGCGAGAAAGGATAAAATTAATTAAACGTTAGTCCTTCTAACGACAGCTAAGTAGATAGAAAAAATGCGTATGGCGTATCACTATGTGAGATTAGCTCCTGAAATATTTCCGCTTACATCGTGCAGTTCTAACGGTGAGTGTCATGCAACACGCACCATAATTAATAGTCCTTAAGGCTCTAACAAAGAACATATTTTAATATCCAAGTGCCAACACATTAATTGCTCATGTATTTGTTAAGCATGCTCTTGTATTGTTATTTAAACTATTTTACTAAAGCTAAAACTGATTAATGCATTTATTAGTAATGCATAGATAATATACAATAATTTCCAAGTGTAAGTCTTGTCCAATATATTTGCATATTGGAGAACATCGTTTTATCCAATTTGTAACCTTGGATTGTTATGTACCAGTTTTCATTCTATTTGAAAATGTTTTCTTTGAAAGCATCAAAATCTAGTTTGACGGGAATTGAAGAATACCGTAGTAGTAACTCGATATTTTTCAAAACATCAACATCATCAGATGCGGCTAAGAAGTTTGCCATAGCTTAACAGATTTATCAAACTGATTTCTATTTAATTATTTATAAAATGCATCCTGTATTGTGAAATGATTGAACTAGTTGCAATTCATCATATAATGGATATTCCTTTTTTATTTTCCTGTTTTTCATTGATTTTCTTGAACATTTGTAAATTTTGACTAATACCAATGATCATCGCTTATTTAAAATGCCAGTGTAATAATTAGTTTTTAGATAATTCATAATTTGTTTCACTTTGCTATTGTAAAATTCTTTTCCTAAATCTGTTTATATAGTATAAGGGTGAACTTTGTATTGTGTATTACATGTGGAACACGTATTATTTTTAAAACATAAAAAGAAAAGTTTGGAGACATAGAACTTCTTCAATAATTATTATATTGCGCATAATATGCTTACATTTATCTAAGTCAACTTTTTCAGGTAGTAACAAACAATGTTGTCATTTTCGCCCCACCCTACAGCACAATACTTTTAAAGCTCGAGCCATTTCGTCAACAGATTTCGACTAGACTGCAATAGCAATCCATATAGACCGAAAACATCAATACATAATAAAATATATTTACATACATTATTTATTCTCGAACATGAAATAAGTTATATCAAAATCTATTTACCATAAATCGTCAATACGTTTGGGCTAGAACTCACAATTAAAAAAATAACTAAATCAATTAAAAATAATTAAGTAATAAAAATGTACTTAATCTAGTTACTGCACATAAGCACACACCACAAGCAAACACTAAAAATAAATGAAAACACAAAGTAAGCATTATTAAAAGACAACAAAATAATTAAAAACAAAAGTAAATAAGATAATATTTTCTACTAAATTTGACTATGAATCAGATTTATTTAAGGTATTCACGAATTTTCGGCACAGCATTTTTCAAGTGATTTAGATTCATAGTCAAATTTTATAGAAAATATTATGTCACTTATAAAGAAATCAGAAGTGAAAAACAAAAAAAGTAAATAAATTTTTAAAAAATAGTATATAAGCAGCAGTATTTTCCATATCTTAACTTTATGCGAATTTTTTAAAATTTATAAATTTCATCCTTCAGCATATTCAACAATAGTAAGTATTCGTTTATTTAATAATTATCTTAACCCGTTTTATGAAATTTAGTTAATGTGCATTTGTTTTCTTTGGGTGTTGGAGACCTTTTTCGACAGGCCCCTACTAAAATCAATACGAATATTTATATATAAATTTAGGGAACCTGAAAGCTTAGCTCACTGAACTGTTCACAGGCAAGTAGAAAAACTCTTTTTTCGGTAGATGCCGGCAAATTCAGATCCTCGTGCGTCTTGATCGACAGATTCTGCACCTCAGTTACTACTAAAATATTTTTCGTCCTTTCTTTGCCTGATTGGTTATTTTATTATCAAAACCAGTATGGGTAGTTACTAAATATAAATTTGAATTACTATATTTGGTGTAAACTTATTAATTGTAACATTTAATTACTATATATATATATATATATGTGTGTGTGTGTGTGTTCATTCAAATAATTCATTTTAACTTATTTTGTGAAGACGGTGATACAGAGATTTAACGTTCTGTCTTTATAGTGTATGCAAAATTGTGTAAAAACAATGACTGCTACGATTAAAAACAAACCAGTCCTATCTTAAGCAGACTTTGAATACCAAAAAACTATCCAGCTTCCGCTTCTGAAAAAGAAGGATGTTTTCAAAGGCCAGCAAACAGATGCAATAAATAGCCAGAAGCTAAATAGAAGCAGTATTAAAGCAATTTTTTTATTAAAAAAGGAATTTTACGAAGTCTAAATAAACTTTTCGTTTCATTTTTTTACACTTTTTAAATATTTTTTATTGGATTATAAAAATGAATTTATTTAATTAATAAAATCTTTATAATAACTAAATGTAGTTTTTCTTAAAATTAAAATTCTCCTATAAAAGCTAAGGACTTGTCTTATGGTTTTTTATTATATTGAGAATTCACGTTTTGTCAAAAATAGACAATAACTAACAGCCAACAATGTAAATTGTAAGAAAAGGATGCTATAAAAGATTAAATATCTCAGTTTTGAATATCAAAGACTTAAATCCTTCTATCAGTAGTCAGGAATATATAAGTGAGAATATAGTGGGAAGTAGTTTTGGGAACGGAGCTCACCCGTCCATTTATTCTCAACCAATGTATGTATTTAAAACATCATTGCGAATGACAGTAGTTATGGGTATAATGATGGGAAGAAAATAATATCAAGGTCAAGCTTCGACTAAGGTCAAAGAAGCTAAATAAATTACCAATCACAAACACTAACAATTTCGATATCATCATATAGCACTGCAATCAAAACTGTAAAATTTATAAAAATTAAGTAAAATATTTATATTAAAAACTTTGCATTCATTTGTAGTATTATTTTTTTAATCAAATTATTTTTATTTCTAAATAAATTCTTCTATTTTTTCTCTACTTTTTAATAATTTGGCATTGATTACATTTTCTGACTTTTACCATTTAAAAAATTATCATTCTCAATTTTTACTTATTAACTTTTTAAATCTCCACCAATCATCACCATTATTAGCATCAACATTCTGAAAATACACAATTTGGTTTAAAAATACACAAATTGAAAACTTTAAAAAAACTTTATTTCATCAATATTTCTCTTCAGTGCAAATTAAAGGCCTCAAACTGAAATTACTGTACAAAATGAGAATGATGAATTAGCCTATGAAATCGCCATTTGTCATAGACAAAAATAAGAAAATATGTAGATACAACACTTCAATTCACTATGCTCTTTTAAAATTGTTTACCATAATTATTTGTAAACAAATGTATTTTGTCATTTATTTTCATTCCCTACTGCATTTATAAATATATTATATTTATAATAATAATAATAATAATAATAATAATAATAATAATAATAATAATAATAATAATAATAATAATAATAATAGTAAATATTTACACGAAAATTCACAGATAAGTTGCAACAACTTGCTCCACTGATAGATAAACAAGAAATAGTAGTGAAATATAGAATATAAGTAAAAACCAAATAAAATGTTAATCTTCAAAAAAATCACTTCACAAAACGTGGTATCGAACATGTGTAAATGTGTATATATATGTATATATAGATGTATGTGTGTACGTGAGAAATAATTCAAATGTGAACAAAAATTAAATTAAAATTAGACACTTCATAATAAAAAAAATGAAAGTCATATCATAACGGTTTTGGATAAGATTTCAATAAGAATGTGCTGTTATATTTTATGTGTAAATTATGTTTGCTGACGAATATTTTCAAACGGCATAAAATTAACAAATGCACAGGCCGAGGCACAAAGATTTTGCGAGTAACATATTTTACATATTTGCAACTTCTCAACAAAAGAGAATAACAAAAGAATGATATAAAGCAACCAATTTTGTTTTAAATACTCTGATGTTTGGAAATTAAAATTTTTGTACAAGATTTTTTGTTGTTTTCTCTGCTTCAACAAAATATTTTGTCTGACGGATTTTGTAACAAAAGTACAATATTTATCGCATTTCTTTTTTATAGGCTGCCGATAGGAGATTTGCGGATTCGGAAATGACAATAAAATAGCAAATAGATCTAATTTAATTTTGGCTATTTTCGTCTAATTTCGACATGTCGTTTTCATCGGTGTCTTGCTGAGACATGTCAAAATAATCATCGACAGACCCTTCACTAGTGGTTTTGTTGTCGTTTTGGAATTTATCCAGAGAACGCCTTCGAGCGTTCATAAAGAAATTGGCAACGGTTGACAGTTCTAAGTGAAGTTGTTGAGCAATTGTAGTCTGCATATCTTTGCTGGGCCTTTTAGTCTCTTTAAATATGGCGTGCAGTGTCCGTCTTTGAATGTCAGTAAAAACTAATCTCGGTTTCTTTGATCCAGAATTCTGAGATTGTGGAAAATCGTCGAGTTTCCGTTTGAAAGCTGCATGTGTTGATTATGAATTCACATGATATTATCAATTATTATAAACAGCTTACATTCTTTGAGAAATGCCATTCTTTGCTGTTCTGGCTCTTGAAGCCATTTCCACATTTTTCTGAATGTTTCCCGTCCAGATTTCAATTTATTCCATGGTTTTGGGTTCCGGAGCAAATCTGATAAAGTACCTTGGCTTCTTTTCAAAACGCGTTGAGCAAACACAGCCTGAGGAATTCCATACCGTTTTAATTCTGAACATATTTTACCAGCAATATCCTTGTTTTGTTGAAAAAAGAATTAGTTAGTATTTTGCTAAAGTTTATTAATTATGAACTTACAACTGTATCGAGATCATTTTCGTAGACTTCTTGGTAGTGCTCATCATCATCTCGATCATTATCATGTGCATAACTTATAGAATTGGCATTTTCTGACGAGGCAGCTTAAATATGAAATATTTAATATTGGTGGCTTCTAGTGAATGGTTTTGCATTATGAAAAGTGAATGGTAATGATAAATAAGCTCATGATCCTTTCTAATGTTAAACACATTAAAGAAAACAATGGAATCCAGTTATTTATGGTTGCAATAATAAATGATAAGCACTCTTATACTACCATATAATCGGGTCTAGATTTTGGTACTTTTGTGTCCTTCACTGCAATAATGCAGTGAATTTCTTTTTATAAGGTTATTTTTTCTTTTAAAATTTAATGTTCAAAACACAGTATTTTAAAATTAAATATAAAAAATCCATGTGTATAATTCATTAAAAAAACCTAAATAAATTATAGTCCTCATAATATTAAAATAAGATATTAAAAACAATTAAAATTTCAACTAGCTATTTATCCCAGAATTGAATTATAGTTATAAATGTAATAAACCCCCCCCCTTACATGAGTATACTCCCACTAAAACTCGAATAAGTACTCCGATTGTTTTTCTCTCGAGACTCCACTCTAGTTACAAAGCCCGCATTTGGAGTGTGACCAAAATCCTTCAATGTTTAATTAATTAATTTTGAACATCTACCGAATTTATTAAATGATTCATTTTAAAGTTTAGTCATCTCTATCATGACAAATTCTATTATTAGAAATTAACAAAATTCCACCAAAATATTTCTACATAAAACACTGAGAATATTTTACATAAATTCATTCAAAAATTTTCACCTTCCGTTTCAGAAAGAACTCACATCAAGATAAACAGAAAGCAAATAGAAAAATGCACTTTTTCTAATCATTTTTTCTGACAAATCTATGTAAAGTTAATGTTTGTTGTTGATTAAATCAGTTTTTAATTTTCAGTTTTGATCTTTGTATGAAAATATGAGAAAGATAGAGGATATTTTTATTGTTTAAATGTTTAAAAATCAAATCATTAGTTCTTCTAAATTATATAAAAACTTGAACCGTTTTAATAAAAAAAAGAATTGGCAAAAAATTCATTGGAAATAAAATAAAAAAATTAATTCATCAGTAAATTTTAATAAGCGCCTCAAATAAATCTCATCTAATTTAATAAAAATTTTCATAAATCATAAGAGAATTTGCAAACAGTTTCTTTTGTTTTTTCACATCAGATTTTTATAAATGTGTTATTGATTGGTTTTAGAAATTTATATTTTTTCCTTTGCAAAACCGACTTCATAACAGATTTCGATGACTTATAATGAGTATTTGTGGTAAAAATTACTCTAAATTCAATAATAAATGACAAATTTCAAGAATAAATAATGTGTAAAATCATAAAACTTTCAGCACAATGAAAACTAGTATAGTAAATGTCAAATTCAGTAACTAGAAATGCTAATAAATCCAGAATCACTAGAAATGCGATAATAATAATAATAATAATAATAATAATAATAATAATAATAATAATAATAATAATAATAATAATAATAATAATAATATAAGGACATTTTGTGTTTTTCACCTCTGATTTCTTTGTAAGTGACATAATATTTTCTACAAAATTTGAAAAAAATACGTTAAATAAATCTGATTTAAAGTCAAATTTTGTAGAAAATATTAGGAACTAATAATAATAATAATAATATAATAATAATAATAATAATAATAATAATAATAATAATAATAATAATATAATAATAATAATATAATAATAATAATATAATAATAATAATAATACATAACAATGTTAGCCAATTTCCGTAATGTTTATTCATAAAAAATATTATGAAATATTTTGACCGATAAACGGCCCTGATCACTCATAACCAAAATTTAACTAGACTTTCGCTTTATCCGCTTCTTCTCTGATTGATATCTTCTTTCACTCAATTGTTTTCAAGAAATATATTTATTTAAATAAATTTCCAAAATATTTTTCAAATTAGATTTACCAATATTATAAATTTAATAATAAATTCATAAATTTAATAATAACAACAAAAATAATAATAATAATAATAATAATAATAATAATAATAATAATAATAATAATAATAATAATAATAATAATAATAATAATAATAATAATAATAATAATAATAATAACTTATTCTGTCAAGTCCTGCTATATTTAAGTGTCAGATTAACGACGTTCGAGGTCCATGTTGTAAAACCTTATTAGTCTTTTAAGTTGTGGATCGGTAAAAAGCTGTATAATTTTGACTGTAGTTTTAAAGTATATTTTGAATAAAACAGAGAAAATAATAATAACAAATATAACTAGTTGGAGTCGGGTTTTTCATTTATCATTCGTTTTAAAGTTTCTCGGATGACTAAATTGAATATTAAAAAAATGTAATATATCATAATAATTATGATAATAACTGAACCTGACGCGCAATAAAAATGCAAATAAATTGACAAGAATCACCATAAAATTGATTGACGGGACTCGTTGACCAATTTTTAAGAATAAATAATGTGTAAAAATCATAAAACTTTCAGCACAATGAAAACTAGTATAGTAAATGTCAAATTCAGCAACTAGAAATGCTAATAAATCCAGAATCACTAGAAATGCGATAATTTACTGGCATGAAATGATAATTATATAAATAAATTATCTCGACATCATTTCACGCAAATAACATCTGATTCTACGTATCCCTACTCTCCGTCATTTTATTGGACATTTTTTCTAACGTTCCCTCTAAATCTTTGGATATTTGAGTGAAAAGTGTGCGGCTGGAGCTTTGGATATAGAAAAAACATTTTTTGGTCTTTTCAGATTTTTTCTATAAATGTATGGAAGTGTAACAAATAAATATCGGCCTTAACCAAGTCAACAAAAAAGCAAAGCTTAGGAATTGATAGAAATAAATTTTTTCCCAATCAATCTCAAAATTTTAAGTAAGATTTCAAAAAAAATTTAGTATTTTAAAAAGGTCGCTTCTTTACTTTCTCGAATTTCCAAGTGCGAGAATTGTGATAACTAATGTGCGGATGTATTTAAAGGAGTGCGCGGCCACGCATCACCTTAGATTATTGATTATTTCACTAGATTACAATAGCTATCGACATAAAATGTAATTTTATCATAATTTTATTTACTTTAGCTTTATATAAATAAAATATAAATTTAACAGAAAATGAATAATTGACACAAAAAATGAAAACAAATTATAAAATTAATTTAATATCTAATTAGCAGCTGAGAACTAATATTATCCATTAATGCGGTGGTAATTATCTACCGGGAAATCAAATCATTCCCTTCAGGTGCAATCTTGCAATTGAATTTATTGATAATTAATATTAATAGAATTTTATATATATGGTTATAGAAAAAAACGCATAAAATTGAAAAAAAGAATAGAAAATAAGTCATGTATTCCCCATCATGAGTTATGAGAATAAATTAAATTAAATTAATTGTTTGAATTAAATAATTAATCAAATGATTACACGAGCCTTAGTTGATCTTTAAGATTCTCTTCGTAGATTTATTATAAGTTTTTTTCTGAGAATTGATATAAATGTCTAGTGGATATTTGTTTGGAAATTACATTCATTTCAATTCATTCACTCATTCAGGATTGACCAATAACTAAGACTTAATTTTCGAATAAATAAAATTTAAACCAATCAAAGATAAGATAGTACTAGTACTGATTGTAAAACAAGACAAATTGAATTATAAATATGTATTTTATTACTTTGTTTACATTAATAATAAAATATTTGTTTTGAGAAATATTAAGCTTCTATGAAAAAGATTTTTATTAATTAGATAAATTTTAAGCAAAACTTAAATCTTTTAAGAACTTCTTATCAATTATAAATAACGTTTGATAAAGGAAGGGAAAATAAATTGTGTGGGAAATTAATTTTTGATTGGTTGTCATAAACAAAATAATTATAATTTCTCCAGTAAAATTTTAAATATTTTAATTGATAAGCTTACAAGAAAAGAAATAGTAATAATAAAAATAATAGTTACTCAAAAAATTGAATCAGTAAGATATTTATGTGCAGTACTAAACTTTAGTTTTTCTCATTTTTTCTCATTTTTTTCCTAACAAATATACAAGAGAAATGCGAGGGATTAAATATGGCGTATCGAATGTAAAAATATTAGAAAATGAAATCATGAATATATAATTATTTACCAGATTCCAGTTCGTTGAATAAGTGGGAAATTATTTAGAAAACTAATTAATAAAAAATCTCATTTTGAAGCCAGTTATAATTAATACTACCTCCGTTCCACAAAAGTTGTCACATCTGGATATTTTTGGTCCGATTATTGAAAATGTATGCTATTTGACTAATTTTGTTAAAGATTTGCTAAATTTCTACTGTTTTAATTATTTTCTAAAAGTGCAAATTTAAGAAAAAATTAGTAGTATTTAGTTAAAAAATTAAAGAAATAAAATACTAATAGTATTATTCACAACACAATACTAGTAGTATTACAGTGTGAATATGCCTTGTTTAAAATTTGTTAATGTGAAAAATCACGTACTGTTTACCTACAGCAAGACAGTGCCAAGCCTCATTTAACAAATAATGGTTTGCAAGAAGAACTTGTAAAAGAAGGTTGGAGTCTGCAATTGAAATCTCAACCTCCGAATAGTCCAGGCCTAAATGTTTTGGATCTTGGGTTTTTATGATTCAATACAAGCATTGCAACATCAGATGGTCACTAAAAATATTGATGATTTAATTAGTGCAGTAGAAACAGCTTTACAACAATTGGATCGAGACACACTTGATAGTGTATTCTTAACACTACAAACATGTATGAAAAGTATCATGATATCAAACGGAAACAACTTTTATAAGATTAATCATATAAATAAAGAAAAACTTCGAAGAGAAATTCGAATCCTCATAAATTTAAAATGTAATGCCTAAGCCATGGAGAATAATAAAAAATTTTTAAATATTGAATAACCGAAATAAATGTTACTACTATAAAATTAATAAAGAACTTATTTCTAACTCACAATTTGTTATTCACCCATTGATCACCTATTTTTAAGTGCCCAAGCTTGTTAGAAAGCCTTGAGTAACCCTTTTCATCAAGCTATTACTTTTGAAAATCGGTCTAACACAAGCGAAGCTACAGCTATAAAAGTTTTATCAAATGGGACAAGTATTATGGAACAAAGTTTATGCATCAAATTGTGGAACAGAGGTAGTATTATTTATCATCACCATTAATAGCCAGAAAATAAAAATAATTCATTCATGTCAATCCAGTTTGTGAAAGAAAAATTAATTAATAAATGAGCAAATTAAATTTACACTGAATGTCTATTGGTTTAATTCTTGGTGTTTTTTAAACTATGAAATAAGTGCTTTTGTCTCAAGTAAATATGATTTGTTTAAATATTTACATCTAATATATTATTAATTTTATCATCATTATGTATTTTACCCATTATTTCAAAGTTTCCAAATTATTATTAAAAGTTTTCATATTCAACATGTAAAATGTTATATATATTTCAACAAAACAAGACAGTTTTTAAGATATCAGGTGCGAGTTGTCCGATTAATGAAATAATGATTTGATTGTTCGAAAATTTCAAGTGGCTTGTTAAATTTGATTCAGAAAAATTTGGTCAGATAGATTAAACTTCAAACAATTGGTTTGCAAGACCTCCTTGGTGAAGATGTTTGGTAGTCGATACAAGTACTGGCTGGAAGTTTTGATATTGACAATAAAAGCAAAGTTCTTCAAAAATATAAAAAAGATATTTAGTAAAAAAATACTGATTGCATCCTAGATTAGTAAGGTTGGTTCAATTTTGCAATTGATTGCAATATTGTAATAAACTTTTTGAACCGGAGCTGGCTAGAAAAAATACCTTTCAGTGAGACCATGCAAGTAAAAGAATAATGTTACTGTGCTATAAATCGTGGTCATACTCAAAATGAATGGAAAAATACTTCAGCTTGGTTATGGCGCATCTATTTCTTGAAGGTAGAACAAACATCACACGAAACAACACAAATTATTTAGGTGATTATTATTTGTTTCCGTTAGAATTTTAAAAACATTTCAAAGTATAAATGGGAAAATATTTATACATGAGACGGAGAGAAATTTATGTCAGAGAATTCCAATATTGAACACTGTAGAACAGAGGTTTGAAATTCGTGCCTAAAGATGTGCATAAATTTGAAACGAAGGTTACTTTTCATTAATTACTTTACACAAACTTGTTCAATGCTCTGCTTTACCATTTCTCGTTCAACTTGT
The DNA here is from genome assembly GCA_022537955.1 of Schmidtea mediterranea. Lineage (NCBI taxonomy): Eukaryota > Metazoa > Platyhelminthes > Tricladida > Dugesiidae > Schmidtea > Schmidtea mediterranea. The sequence continues at coordinate 66,406,589 of CM039679.1, read as the reverse complement.
GATCAACACCGCCACTTAATACTTCCAGAAATCACAACATCAATGGAACGAAGCATTAAAAGCGTACCGTTCTAGCGGTTTATATATTTACGGTTATTTTAACGAATATAAAAGTATAGCGGTTGCCATTGATGACAACGCGTCTGCTGCAAAATTTCATAAGTTTCGAGAGTTAGTGGCTTAAAATTTCGCACAGAATCATCGCCTTTGCGCTGCATTTCGGTTTCACTCCAAAATTTTCACACTTTCAAACGGCCACAGATTCCCGAAATATCAAGCACGCCGCATTATTTTTAATATCAATGATTAAGTAATTTTTATTTCAGTCTTTGTTGAATATTTTACACTTTCTTTATTTTGTCTATAATTTCTCGACATTCCTGGGAAATTATTATGCGGAAAATGGAAAATTGTTATGCTCTCTAAACACTTTAATTATCATGCAACCCTTTGAAAAAGTTTAATTTTCACGAGTGGCTGATTACAAAAACTATGGTTCATTCCTGCAGTAGAATTACATTAAAATGTTCTAGTTAGAGAAATTGTCATAAAATAATTGATTTTATCTGTAAATTGTACTTTAGCACCCTTATCATACATTTTATTGATATTTCTAAATTTTCAAATATGAATCCGTCGCCACCATTGCGTTTCGTTGATACACTCTTTGGATTTGATCACCGACATTTGGACTGCATGTTTTAATATTATTACAAGCTAGTTATGAAGGTTTACTTTCTTTTCATACTTCAATCCTATTGTTCATATCGATTTCAAATAATTTCTCTATTCTTTCGCTATATCTTCAAGTTTCTTTTCATAAATATTCAATATTCGATTGTTCTTAAATATTCTGAAATTTAACTGCTCTAAAAACTAACATAAAAAACCAACAATTCTTTATTATTTAATGGCTTTACTAGCTAACCAGCTGTTTTCTTTTTTATTATAAGGCAGAGTGTTTCTTATTAACATAGTATTTTTATATAGATAAGTATTTAACATATCTATTAATTCTCCAAATACTTTACTATGATCATTGTTCTGAAATTCTTACTATTATTGGATTTTATTATTAAAGTTTCCAGTAGGATTGGGTTTCGTGACTCAATGCATCTCTCTCTTTCCCTAGAGCACAATTTCACAGAATCAATCATTTGATACACCGAATCCACTAGATCAGTCAATAAAATGAGTAATAATACCAAGGGTAAATTGCTTAGCTGACACTTTGAACGGTTGAGTACAAAAATGACATCACGCTTGAGGCTTCTATAATTGGTTTGGTTTCCCTATAATTTCGGCTTATTTCTATTTTTGGTTTCATGATATTTTTCTGTAAAAATTTTATATAATATTTTATCTTCTCTATTTTCATATTAATGTTTTGTCACTTGCCTCTACTTTTATACTGTTTGACTGATAGTCAATTACTCATTAAATTCCCGTATTTAACACATAAATTACAGCGCTAAATTGGCTGCTAATAGTTGTTGATTATTAAACAAATTCTAATTTTTAATTCAAACTCAATCAAATAAAGCCTTACTGTGTCTGAATGATTTGGATTATTCACAATTTTTTTGAATAATTAATAACTTAGTTTTTATTTTTGTAATATCTTTCCCTTGGGACTTCACATCAAGTTTTAATTAATATTTTCGTTTTTAACTTTTATTTTCTACCCGCTCATTCCTTTTTCTTACACATAATTTGTTTCATATTTAAATTTTTGTTTTGATATTAAATATTAACCACATTTGAAATATTTGAAAATAAAATAAAAATTATATTGAGATTTGAAATTAAAAAAAAATTAACACATCGATCACTTACACATGTAATAGCAAATCTTTAAAAGTGTAGAAAGAAACGCGCGTGTTAGATATTATTAAACATGAATTATGCATAAAAATACCTTCAAACCACTTTAAATAATATAAATATGTTTATATAACGTTAATTAATCATAATAATTTATCAGATTAATAATTTTGAGGTAAAATTTTTTCTTGAATAATTTAAATGACAGATTATTGCAAAATGAAAAGAAAATAACTGAGAATAGCGTTGAATATTGTCAGAAGTAATGGAGAATGATTGTTATTTGAGGATTGTTTATAAAATTGGTGAAATTAATATTACATATATATATATATATATATATATATATATATTATATATATATATATATATATATATAAGTGGCGTTTAACAAATAAGGGAAAAATATAATATTTATAATAATTTTTATATCGATAAAATTTTTATATCGATAAAATATAAAATAGAAATTTGAGCTGCCAATGTTTACAAGCAAATTGGAAGAGTTCTGCTAAATTTTTAACAGTCAGTCAAATAAAAAAGTAATCTAATATTGGGAAAAAATTGTTAAAAATCAATAAAAAACGTTAAATATTGGTAATGAAAAACCTTTATAGTATCAAATATCATGTTTCATTCAAATGAAAAAAATTATATTAAGAAAATAAAAAATGTTTCATTTGATGTTGAAAATCTGAAAAATAATGACTTGTCAAAGGAGCAGCCAATCACGGCATCGTAATTTTATACCAATCATTTTCGGTTTAAAAAATTTTAACTTTATAAAACTTTTTGTCCACAGAAAACGGTATAATTGAATAATTCTAAAGACAGAGAACATTTTTAAGCTATTTTACTCCCTTTTCAATAACTGATATGTCATGTGTCTAATCGAACAAGAAAAAAATAAAAGCTACTTTGTAAATTTTAGCGATTAGCATAGGTTAATAACTGCAATCTCTACAAGTCTAAAATAGTGAAAGTATATCTCATAATATTATCGCGTTAAATCTATTACATAACGAATTCGAAATGTCATTAAAAGGCCTAGATTTATTAGCATGTCAAATCAAATAAGGTGCAACATGCTATTAAATTAAAAGAATTTTTATTATCCTTTATATCTATAATTTTAATTACTGTTTGTGTGGTTAATGACATTTTTAGACATAATAAATTATATTTCTTAAATTTGTTCAATTTATTGCAGATAAAAATTGTGTAACACTTTTTGGATGAACATTCGTTTTATTATGCGACGGTTACGACGATCTGCAAAATATAATGACTTCTATTTATGCCTGTCAATTAGCAAGACCACCAGATCATCTGTTTCATGTTTTCATATGTGCCATTATGACTAGTAAAAAGAATTGCTTCACTTTCAAATATGCAAAATAAGAAAAGGTGAAATAAGCTGAGGTTTTTTGCTCTTTCCAAGTTTTATAAGCATCACATTTCGTTAATCTAGGCCTTTTTTAAATCTAATTAATTAAAAGTTTGGTAATAATGTTATATATAAAATGATTTATCGGTTGATATTTATAGAATAGGTTTTTCATTCTGAAATATTCTAGAGCGGGTAAATGTTTCGCAAGGAATATTGCTAGTTAGGAGAAACCTTATTTAACGTAATAGATCTTATACCTATCACATATCATGTTTTTAAGCAATACTGTATAAGTAAATTATTCCAATATTTTATTTTTAAAATCAAAACCTCACGACAAACTAAATTCTAGCGCTGGATAATCTCACAAGTGGCCTCTGGCCTACATTTCATGAACTCTTTGTACTGTTTATTCACGCCAGTTCATATGAATTCCGATTTTCACTTACAAAGACCAATATTAGAGAATAATTTTATTGATCAATGTGGATAAACAAAAAATTTAAAGCCAGCAAATACGATAAGTAAAATCTTTATTCTTTTTCTTAATTTCTTTTTTTATATTTATTTTTAACACTTTACAAAATGAAGTGTTTAAAATTCTGGTAAGTAAAAAACTAATTTTTGATATATAAATAATTAAGAAATACGAAAGAGCTAATTAAAATTTAAAACCAAATCCCGAACAAACTTATTTTGTTATTTCCTTCACTGTTTGGCACACGGAAATATTGATAATTAGCACAATTATTGCTTGCTGCTTTCGTCAATATATTCACCATCGACTTAATTGATTCCAGGAAATTTATTTTTTATCAAAACTATATTTGCAAACTATATATTCATTTATTCCGTTCCTTATATTTATGAATAATATGTTAGAAAAATACAATATTCTATAAATAAACTGTAAAAATAGTTGGATTTTCTAAATGTGTGTAAATTTTGTCAATGCAATGCAGGGCACTTGCTTATTTAAATTTGTTTGGGCCAAATTAATGACTGCTGTATACAAAAATATACAGAAAATCCTTTAAATAATGCCTTCATATTCAATAATTAGAAGAAATTATTGATTTTGTCAATTTACGCTTTTAGAATATATATAAGTTGAATAAAAGAGAAATACATTGAAGTAGAATTTGAAGAGTTGACTGGAGCGGCATTGGTGTAAAGAATATATGTTTAAATGTGCACGAGAAGGTGTTGAAACGCATAAAAATAAAAGTCATTAATCAAATAATAAACGGATTTAAATTTGGCATTATTCGGAAACTGATTTACAGGTGATTATTATTTCATTGTGCAAGGTCTTGATAGCCGAGAGCAGTGGGGGTCAGCCGATCAGTTGCAAAATTTGATATTCAATATACGTCGGATTGTTTATCAAAGAACACAAGGAGTAAGGGTAACCGGCTATATTTATGGGTTAATTTAAAACCCAACATAAGGTTTAGTGAAATACCAATATGTCTCAATTATTGATTATTGAATTTATCAAATTTATCGGATTTACACTTTCTCTTCCTAGATAAACATTTATAAAAACATTTACAATTGATTCGCATTCTAAATATGACGATGACAATCGCATTCATTAAAGCACAGTGGACATTATTGATAAATAACTTTCAGAAATATATCAAATGATGTGAGAAATGTTTCCGTTAATTACAATCAAATTAAATTAATAATGAAATCTAGCTAACATTTACTGAATTTTATCAAATTGAAACCTTATTTTAGCATTACTATTCGTTACCACGGTGAATTTATACTCAATCTGACCGCATTATTATTATTATTATTATAATTATTATAATTATTATTATTATTATAATTATTATTATATTATTATAATTATTATTATTATTATAATTATTATTATTATTATTATTAATAATTATTATATTATTATTATATTATTATTATTATTATTATTATTATTATAATAATTATTATTATTATTATAATTATTATTATTATTATTATTATTATTTTTATTATTGCGAAATCATTTTCTCAATTTAAATTTTATGTATATCGCAACTATGGTTAAATTGCATTTCATTAATATTATTAATTTCCAGATAACATAAATCGGTAATAAAATACGTTTTATCACTATTTATAGTATTCATTTTCAGAGTACTGGTTCCCAAAGTGAGGGCCAGAAACCGAGTTAAGGTGGATCGACAAAAAGTTTAATACTAACAGTTACCAAACTCATTTTCCCTGAAAATAAAAAACGTAGATGTCGAAGATCTTATTGTCAAAAATAGAATGCGTGCTCATTCATCTCATGGGTCCTCTTAATTATGCTTAAATATGTGCTTTTAATAAATATATAAATTAAAGATTTAAGTTTTTATCCTTGTTTTTTAACAGGTGGGTGGCGAAAACTTAACGGTTTTAACAGTGTATCTCGACTTGTAAGGTTTGGGAACCCCTGGTTAAGAGTGTACGGTTTGCCAGTGTAATTCAAAGAAACAAATTATTCAAGATCGAAGAATCTTCTGGAGAAACCTATTGGTTTTGAGGTTTCGATAAGAAAACGTGCCTGACCTAGAGAGAATTGCAATCCATTATGGTGACTGAAATCCAATGCATTGAGGGTGCCGACTGCTTTTCAGATTTTGTTTAATCTGTTAACGTTGATGGTTTTATATACGTCATTAATGAATAACGTTTTCTGTTAAATATCTTATTATCAAGTAATTCATAATAAACCAATTTTAATAAAATTACTTTAACTGATAAATTGATGTGGTCAACAAGAAATCTATATCATTAAAACACTTTATTCTCGAGTCAAAGGTGCATAAATGGGATTTTCGCTCCAAAAAATAATGGAATCAGTTTGCATTAACTATATTTGTATCAGCTTTATTAAATGTAGAAGATTAAAGACAAGATCTTAAAATCAAGCCTTTAATTATATTTAAAATCAAAAAATCTGTGTCGATGGGCTCCTTATAAATTGTATTTTAACCCCATTCAAAATTCTCCCCTCAAACAAAGCCAGTTCAAATGAAAACATATTATTTCAGAGTTTCCATTTGTGACACCTAGCGGTAAGTTGATGATATATTTCTAGTTTTCCTAATCTGGAAGCAATATATATAGGAAATATGAATGGTTTTCATGGAAATATAAAATTCAAGGAACATAAATATAACATTTGATAAAGTTGATAAAAACAAAGTGAAATTTTGTACTTTCTTGGAAAATGGTCAATCATAATTACTTATAGTAAGGTTGATTGAAATCTTTAGTCGGATTTTAATAATATCTGATGGATATAGTTATAGTTTGTCTGAAACTGAGGCCACGACATCAAATATTTTGACTTTTCCTATTCTGTAAGTTTCAAGCATTCGGTTTAAATATATATATATATATATATATATATATATGGTTTGTGCCTATTTGCTAACCTAGCAACCGTAGCAAAATAGTTTTGGGAAAGCTGGAAAAATCGTATGCTCTATAAAAATGGGAAAAAATTGTCCTAGTCGTGATACCAACTGTAACCGAATTATTTAGAAAATGCCTAAGCGCTTTAACACTGGAACAACCATTTCATCAAATTTGACGAAATTTTATTTCATTCTTCAATAATTCAATTCGTAGAAATTTCTATAGGTCCTCCTCATTTGTCAATAAAGTATTCGGTTTATGTTTTTTCGGATATTTCTAGAAAATTGTGAGGATAAAAAAATGAATTTACTTAAAACAAACATTTCGCCAAAATTGACGAAATACGTGAATTCAATGAAATGACAATTTTTTTGTGACAATATTTACTAAAGATTTGACAATTATCATGTGCTGCTATTCAGCTGGAGTGGCATGAGATTTAGTACTTCGAAGACACCAAGAAAGCACAAATAAAAAGCGAATTGGACAAGGATTATAGATGTCACGCCAGCTCCTCAAGGTGGTCAAGGGTCGATTTGGCTGCAGAATCGAAATATTCTGAATCCTGGAAAGCAAACACGATTGTTGGAGTTGGGTATTCGGCCACAAAAGCCTTATCCACCTGTATAGCATACCTCTTATTGAGATTCCACAAAAAATTCCGAAAGTTATTCTATTTTAAATCCACCTCAAATAGTGAACTAGCCTCATCATCAGTTACAGTAGCTCCACCAAATGGAAGAAATTAACAACAGAAGAAAATAATCAATTTTTTACTGACATTACTAAAACCGCCAAGTGCAAAAAGCAGTTAACCTCTCAAAATGTAAAATTCTCTCAAAGAATAAGGCAACAAAATTCCCAGGACAGTCTCAGTCAACATTAAACCTTCTCTTCAAAATCATTATTATGACAAATAAACACGCAAGGATTTGTCAAAAGCCACTCTTTTTTTGATGTCGTCGAAAATGACGAAATATTTGTTCTAGGTAGGGCAAACTTCTGATTATTCTAGTGTCAAACTCATACTTCACTGACTTTTCCCGCCACGCCAAGAGTAAAGTTCCCACTTGACCAACACAAAGCTTTTAAATGTGTATTTTATTGGCTGACTGAAGATGAGGATTATGTTTAGTTAGCGTTATCATTTTTATTAAAAATGTTCCTTTAAACATTTAAACAAACATAACCATAACACAAGAATAATTAAATTGAAATTTTCAATGACCTACTTGGTCCGTATGCCAAATAATAATTTTATTGAAATAAGATTTTAATCTGTTGTTTTAATAATAATGCCCTTTAATGTTTTATTTCTAATTCTAATATTTATTTGAATAATTTATTTGTGATCAATTTCATTTTTTATTAACATGGTGTAAATTAATACTTTTATGTCGAGTAACTACACATGTTATCACAACCGTCATTTATAGAGGGTGCTTAAAAAAGATGGTTCCGAATTTTTGGTGTCTCTAGTACTCATCAAAACAAGCAAAAATTTATTAAAATTTATATCCCACAAAGTTTGATTAATACAAATACTATAATAAAAAATATTAACATTGCCTTTATGCACAGAAGATTTTCAATATAATCCCAGTTCATGTTTATACACAATGCTGCAAGCTTCACCGTTGCAGATTGAACCGGTTCAACAATTCCTCACCTCTTTCGTATTTTCTGACAACTATTTTCAATTAAATATCTCTATTTATTCACAGTATCGATTTATGTGTAGTACACCACAATCCGGTGAGTTATGTGGTCCACCAGCTCCTATCCATGTTCTGTTAAAATGTTGCTTAAATATTATTTAACACTTTTTACTAAATAGCGGGGTATCAACATGCATGAATCACTTATGTTATAAATGAATTAGTCGAATTTTAAGATTAAATTTTTTCTCAGTCTAAGGTCGAATAAAATGATCCGAGAAGATTCCAGTCCAAGCCTTTAAAGAAAAGCGATAGTGGTGTGTGCGGATTCTCATCTGACCGAACATGAATGCACTGGAAATTATTGATGCGTCCTTAGTGAAAGACGCTTTATATGTACATAAAATTTTGTATAAAACTGTGAATCCGGGTGTGACAATTAATGAGCCATTGATAAAAAGGAAAATATTGCTGTATAATTAAAAGGCATTAGTGTTTGAGCCCGTTGAATATATTATTTATTCAGACAGTCTTGATGCAAAATTTTCCAAACGATGCAATGACTTGATATATATTCTTTCATGGTATTCTTTTGGCATGATGTTTCAGTTTTCTTGAAATATTCGTAAAGCAGTTTTCTTGAATTCATGATTTGGGATAGATTAAATTGGACTCAAATTTGGAAGTATTATGTATACGTTGATAAATTTTGCCAAACATTCACCTGCTTGGAATTCTGCAATTTGAGAAAGTTTCTTCCTAAAATAGTTTTACTTCAGTTGCATTATTATTCTCTTTTCCGTTAATGAAATGAATGTCTGTAGTTTCAACATTTGAAAAACACAAACATTTAATTTTGATAATTCTAAAACGTATAATAATGAAAATAACAAAAAAGTTATAATAAATATTTTCAGTTTTTTATAGTAGCATTTATATTAATCAAACTTTGTGGGATTATCTTTTTTTTCAAAGGTCCTATTAATTTTTATGCTTCTTTTGATGAGTACTACACTCCTAAAATGAGTAACTGCCTTTTTTTAACACCTTGTATAAAATAATAATAATAATAATAATAATAATAATAATAATAATAATAATAATAATAAATAGAGTTTGTGATGCCTCCCTATTAAATTAACTAATACAAAAAGATGATTTTCCTGAAAATCTATTAAAAGTTACAATGATTTTAACAATTTTAAAATTTAGGTTTATTTATTTATGGCGGTCATTTAAAATAATAAGCAACCACAAATATTTCAAAAACAAAAGAATCCAATTGATAAATAAAAGTTGACTTGGTTTCATGTAATCCGAGAGTTTCGAAATTATTTCTATGTCTTATGGACAATTTCCTATATTAAGCATTAACTACCTGAATCACGACCGTAATATTTTGGGGAAATGATAGATAATATATTTTTTAAAAAGGGTAAATAATTGAAGATGTGACAAGTGTCTAGGTCTGTCGGTTTCATGCAATATATAAAAATGTAATAGACCCTAATCTTTTGTTTTAATCTTTAATTTACCTCAGTTTTTAAACAGGTTATCTTTCTTCTAAAACACTGCTTAATTTATAATGGCATCAATCTTGATATAAATATCTCAATAACTATTTCCAATAATATGTACTAATTTCCTCACATATACCTCGCATATTTCGTATAATGTTTCTGTCACATAAGTACTCCACTGGTACACTATTACTAATAGCTTTCCCGATTAATGTACCATGGTCGGTAGAGGATTTAATTTATTGATAAACATTCTTTAAATGTATAAAATACGAAAATATTGAAAGTATTGTATTAATTTATTTCAAAAAAATGATAAAAATAAATACCAATTAAAAATATATTTTTACAATCTCTTTTGACAGCAATTAATTAGCATTTAATTAAAACATGAAAAAGTAATGTATTAGAAAACAATAAAGCTTCTCGGTATTTTTTGTTGCTATAATAATTAGTTTTAACATGTAATTAATAATTTCGTAAAATTGAAAAATCTAATCATTCGAATTGATTGTTGTTTTGAGAAAAATCAATCACAGCACTGAAAACAAACTTTAATTTGAAATTAATCGATTCATAGAAAATATTTTCCATCGATTTTAATTATTTCAATGGACCAGGGTTGATAATTTTATATCCAGTTTCACAATCAATGAAAAATACAACGCAATTTATTATTGGTAATTGAAAAAAACAAACTGAAGCAGACATTCACAATTTAATCATGTAGAAAATTTGATTAATTCGATATTTTTCAAAATCGTGTTTCAGTTGGGTGAAGAAATAAGATATTTCGTTTTAATTAATTTCGGAACAATTTTAAATTGGAAAAAAAATATCTTTCAAGACTTTTTTAAAGAGAAATTTAAATATTTAAAATTATTAAAAATTATTTAGTAACCAACATTAATATTATTGAAAATTGTAATGAAAACACATAACTAGTATTGATATACTAATATATTCAATATAAATTCATTGAATCTACAAATTTCAGGTGATTTTCATATTCAAACAAGCACAATGGCTGCATATAAAGTGCTTGTAGATTTACTCACAAAATAATGAGCATTGAAGATTGTGAGAAATAATTTATTGACTGCGCAAAATATAACTCAAATAAAAACCGAGAAATCAATAAATTGTGTCTCATAATATGGATTTATTATTTATCTGAATATATTTACACGTGTGCACCGCACAAATTATTGATTTAACTGATTTATTAATTTACAAGCATTTCAGAACTTATATTTACTAGTAATTTGTCATTCTATTGACTTCATATTAAGAAAGAATTAACAGTGGATTATCAAAATGAATACATGGAAATTATTTGTGGATGATATTTAATAATTTTATAAATTTTAACCCAAATATTCACAAACGAAACGAGAAAATATTGTGAATATTGAGAGAATTCCTTCACTGGAAAAACAAAAACAACCATTCTACCAGCATTTATCTCTCATATTGAAATGATATGCTTTTTAAGTTTTAAATAATTTAATTTATAGGTACTTGTTTTTCACCCGACTACCAAAAATTTTTTATTTTATATTTTTAACTATAAAATTATTTGATTTAATTTACAATGTATGGGTAAAATTTAATTCTCAAAATATGTTTAGATTGTTACATTTTTACTAAATAAATTGACATAATTTTTTTTGATAAATAACTTTCTTTTTAATTACGTTATAGAAATTAGTTGAATATTTTATTATTAAATATTTTCCTGGAAAAATTAACTTTCTTTATTATCTTATCTTTGAAGAAAATTTATTTTAAATAAATAAATTTTTTTAATTGAAAATCAACTTCATTTATTGGAAATGAAAAATAAATTAATTGATTGATTTTTTAATATATAAAGAATATTACTCGAAACAAGATGAATATTAAAAAAATAATTGTAAATCATTTTTTATTTAAGATTAAATTAAATTTAGATATACATAATGTTTGTTTCAATATTTAAATTTAAATTTAATTAATTCTAACACCCAGGTGTATTAAATAAACTAAAATTGATCGACTAACATTTGCCAAGGGTTTTGTCGTAAAATTTGAGGCTGTTTATTAATTTATTGTTATATTAAAAAAAAACTTTTGTTAATTTTTGTTAAAATTTGTATTAATCAATATAATATAATTACAAAAGCAATTCAAAAAAACTAGATACAATCTACATTGTTAATAATGGACCTTTTTTGAATGTCCACTACTAAAAAAATAGTGGACATATAACTTTCATTTGATCTTTTAAAAACATATTGGTAATAATTACATAATGTAATGATTTTATTGGCTAAAAATTAACAGGTCATGTCCACTATTGATGATGTCACCTATTGGCAAAGTCCACTATTGACAGAGTAGACTGTATTAAGAAAACAATTTATTATTTATTTTGAACATTTTTATAAATTGAATTAACGAAAGCAATAGAATTTTTACTTCACTTTTTCTGCTAAAATTTTGTGATATAATTTCCTCTTTCTCGGAAAATATGAGTTAGTCTATTTACCTTTTATAGAGGAATTGAAATATTTTAGATCAGACTATCAACACAATGAAATATGTTCATAAACCAAAAATACGATAGAGACCGTTTTATAACTTTATGAATTTTATAATATACAATTTTATATTATTTCATTTATAATACTTCATGATCTTACAAAGTGATTATATATCATGATTTGTATTATACCACGATTAAACTTGTTAAGTTAGAAAATATACTTTATTAACCTAGTTATATTTTATTATATTGCATAGGCCATTAAGGATCTAGTGGAGCATGAACATTAAATAATTATTCAGCTGACTTCTATAGTGAATATTTGTTGAAAAAACTGTAAATAAAAAGTAGAATAACTGTAATTGTACATTGTACGACATGGAACTTGCTCAGCCGAGCAATATACTGGAAGCGACAAAACTCAAAAGACAGAGACTGTATTGACGTGAGAAGCAGATAGAAAGTCAAGTAAAAGGACTAATATGCATTGGGTTTGATGGCAGAATAAATGACACAAAAGTGATAGAAACAAATAATCTCAGAAGAACACGCAAACAAGACGTCATTATCTCATTTCCTGGTGATCAGTACATTGATCATGTGTCTCCTCATAGTGCTAAGTCAAGCGATATAACCATAAAACTGTTGTCCGTAATTCATGACAACAAGTCTATTAATTCATTATATGCTGTAGTGTGTGATAGCACCAATGTCAACACAGGGTAACATAATGGTGTCATACGAAAGTTGGAGATGAGCCTCAATCATCCCTTGGAGTGACTTATTTGCATGTTGCATTTGAATGAATTGTCTTTTCGAGATGTCTAGAAACTGCTTGATAAAACTTCTGGACCAACACAACTGACGTGCGCTATTGGAAGTAAACTCAATTTTCAGTCAAGACCAAAAATATGTTCTTAAAGCCTGTCTTGTCATACAAGTTGGATATAAATGCGCAAACGAAAGAGATATTCACTTCTTAAGAAGCACTATGCCATGCGAGATGGCTTACTCGTGCAAACAGAACACTTAGTCTTTACATGGCAACCAAGGAGCCGTGTGAGCAGCTGATTAAACTTGTACATTTCATAGCCAATATTTATGCTACCTCTTGTTTTAATATCAAAAAGCACCAGAAATTTACAGATGGCACGCGGAATTTTTTCTTTTTAATGGAAAAATACCAGAAACATGCGGAGACCAGCGTAAGGAAAACAGTGGAATTTTCACTAGTGAGAAATTGTTATTTCGCTCATTTCGAAAATATACTTCTAGCTGCCCTCACGGATGTGTCCAGTGAAATTCGTAAAGATGCGATCTTCAAGATTACACTACAGGTAGAGCACAGGGAGAATTGAAATTCGTAAATTCTGCAAGTCATGTGCACATTTAAATTTTCATGCCACGACCTTCTACGAGATGATCAACTGGGAACTGTCAAAAATATTTCCACCTCAGATAATTGCATCTCTCACACAAGAAATTATTCCTACAAATGGCCAGTGGCACTCTCTACATTCCAAACCTACCCTGTCATTCTCAAGTTGTTGAGCGAGCCGTGAAAAAAGTTACAAGAGTATCGTCTAATTTTTTGGTTACCATTTGCGTAGCGGAATGCTGATCTAATCGGAAGTCTCGTTTAAAAAAACTCCAATACTTGATTCCAAAAAATATTATTTGCTTTTTAACTAAACTCTGTGTGTTAATAAACATGCTATCTTAATTAGAAGCTTACACTCCCATTATTATAAAAAATGTTCTTCTTTGACCTCTTCAAATGTGTCATTCAAACGGCTAAGTTCAACGAAATATTACAGAAAAAGTTGGAACCTCTGAACAACAATTAAAAATTAGTTAACAACTTTTGAAAATAGTAATAAAGCCACAAACAAAATTTCACTACTTTTCGCCCCACCCTACTGTACAATAAACTGGATAACAAAACGACGGAAAATTGCTGTAATTAAGCATTAACATTTTCCATAATTGCCTGTTATATTGTAAGGTATACCTTCATATTTTTGCAGTAAATATTAAATTGATACTATGTCACTCTGAAATTGTAAAATTCATCCACAGGCCTGTAGGAAAAAATCTTTCTATGAGTAAGGGATGTCCAATTTGCGGCCCATTTAACGTTCGGATGCGGCCCACTATTGACACATTCATTAAATTTAAGTCGATATTTCATAAAAATAATCAACTTTTTAAAGAATCCACACTCTTACAAGCGAACTATGAGCTTTGTGGCCTTGAAAAAATCCTGCTACATTCTAAAAAACCTTTACTACCCTCAAAAATCTTTAAAAAATTGAGACCATTCCCTAGGATTAAGATATTCTGGTGGTTTTGCGGCCCGGTTAAAAAAAGTTTTCAATGTGGCCCATTAATTTAAAAGTTTGAACATCCCTGGTCTAGGATATGACACCAGTGCTTGAATAGACACTTATTACACGAAAATTATTCTATCTACTCCAGCTAGAATGCAGTAAAAATATAAAGATTATCATATTAATGTATAGAAGTTAGTAAAATGATTCCTAAAAAGAATAGCATAGAAAAAATAAACCTATTTTAACTTGAAAAATTCAATTATTAAACTTGAATAGAAATATAGACTTTTTATAGATCTTAGTTTGATTTTGATTAATATGGATTATTGTGACAATTGATTTGCTGTAAAATACTGATCTGGAAATCAATAAATAGAAATCTGATATTTTGTTTGATAACACCTTTTGATAGTAATGGCACAGATATTTATAACGAAATGCTAAATGTTAATCAAAAGAAAATCCCTGTCGAATCAAGATCGAAGGTTTCCGTTGATAAACAAATCAAAATTTTTGACCTTAACTCATTTTAAATTTTGATATTAAACAAAAATAAAATATAAATAAATTTCAAAATAAATTATTAAAATTAAAAATATTTCAATTTAGAACACAGCTTTCTAGAAATAAAAAAGGATTGATTTATTGACTATTTATACATTAAATTATGTCACAAAGTTTGAATCTATCATTATTTAAACCCATAAAAAGAGGAACAACAGTTATCGAATTTTAATGAATTCATTTTTGGTTTTTCTGAGGGTCATTAATATATCAAAATAACAGTTGTGTGTGTGTGTGTGTGTGTGATAGGCTAAACCTTTTTTGGTTAAATTATAACTTCAAAGAAAAGAAATTAAAATGTTACATAATAAACGAAGTTATTTGCAATTTTTATAACTTTTTAAGCACTTTGTATACAATGATTTTTATTCAAACTCTAATGTTTCGTTGGAACCAAATCTTTATTTATACACAAATTGTTTATATAGTGTCGTCCCAGCCAATAAACACAAAACTATAAATGAAAGTTGAAACTTGTTTAAATTACATTGTAGAAAGAACGAATAATGAATATCGGACATTTCTGAACCAACCATAGAACCAAATATAAAATATTTTTTGTTTTGATCGTATTATTGATTTTCCGTCTCTAAATAACGCCGTCTGGACTCATTGCACAACCTGCATCCCAATGCAGAACGGGCCTGCTTATATATACTATAATTCTTCACATGTTCGATTGGTTCGATTGGTTTTCTTTTGGAAAATGATATAATTATATCGATTGCATTAATATGCGGTTATCCAATAAAAATGAACTTCATATGGCATTTATGGTGTGATTTATGCACAGTTCATTAGTATAATATTTCATGTTTATTTTATGCGATTATTGATTTACAGGTATTAACCCATTTGTCATTAAGGATGAAGCATATTCATTTGAAATTTAGCACGAGAATCAACTATTTGACTTATCAAAATTGATTATACTTATTTTATCGAAACGAAACATCATCTATTTTAACGAAGACTCAAAATTATGAAAGAAGAAAAATGCATTGTTTTTACTGGTCACATGAAAGTTTACATAATATTTGTGGGTTATAAAATAATCTAAAGAGGCAATAAACTATGGTCCAACTAGACGTGTCCTGTAACATTTGAAACAAGACCCATCACAATAACGTCTATCACCAATTTAGTAGCACTTAATACTCAGGATAGTCAATTTCAACACAAATTTATCTTTATAGTCAAACCAAAACGATTAGAAATTTATCAAGAATATTCTTTTAAACTATTTACTGATAGGCACGTAATAACCTTTTTTTAAATTTTCCTTTTGACTAAAATATGTCGATTTAGACTGAGTTTTCCATTCTTTATATAGGACTGAATCGACGTTAATTTTAAAAACTATTAGAATTCGAATTCAATAATTTAATTTACATTTCTGCCGCTTGACAAGCTGTTGTCATGTCGGTCAAGCTTTTAAATTTTGTCTATTCAACTGATAGGATAAAT
The DNA here is from genome assembly GCA_022537955.1 of Schmidtea mediterranea. Lineage (NCBI taxonomy): Eukaryota > Metazoa > Platyhelminthes > Tricladida > Dugesiidae > Schmidtea > Schmidtea mediterranea. The sequence goes on along the minus strand of CM039679.1, from coordinate 66,389,886 downwards.
CACTAACGCACTCAACCGAGTTAGCTCGGGAACAAGAAACTGAATTTTTTCCACGCACCCAAGTTAATAAATGAAAACTTGAACTTTGATTTCACATATAATTACAACCGAATCACTAGACACTTTTGCACCTATTTCCATTCAATAGAAAAAAACTTCCATCTGCCTGTATCAACAAGGTGAGACAAATAATTAGAAAACTTTTAATGTTCTTTTGTGTATAAATAAAATAAAGAATAAAAAATTCGACGAAAAGCGACCCGGTTTTTATTTTTTTATTAACTTTAATTAATTATTTTGTAATTATTAATTATTTGACGCCTACAGAAACATTCATTTAAAATTATCTTAATCATAATTATCTTTCATCTGCTACCTACTCATACTTTTCCCTTTGAAAAATCGTTTTTTCATATTTTTAATTAATTTTTTCACCGAAATATTTTTTTGAAATTTATTAAATTTTGACTTTAAATTTCGTTGACAAATTATTGTGCATTTAGATTTCATTTTGCATCAATTTATACAACCACACTAATATCAAAACCAACATAAAATAGTCAAAATCCTTTTAATAAAGTTATCATTTCAGTTTTCTTAATAATTTATTTCCTCAATTTTGAAATAACTTTGAAATTTTATCGATTAATGGAAAATTATAATTAATTTATTTATATAATTAACTAAAAGACTAATCGATTTTAATCTAAAAATTCAAAATAAATATTTTTCCTTTTTTATTGAAATTGAATTTAAAAATTTTGAATATAAAATTGTAATCAACATAATTCATTTTATTACAAATAAAACCTGAAACTGTAAACGTTTGTCATTGATAATAATTGTTTATTGAGTTAATTATTCAATTTTTCTATAAAATTAAATATACAATAAGACAAAAATAAAGCATTAAATATCGTTTTTCATTAATTTGAATTATTTTCATAATTATTTCTCCAGTGTAATTTAAATTTAATTATTTGTTTTACTGCGTGGTTATTGATTTTTTCGATCAAAGAATAAAGAAACAAAATAAATATTAGAAGAAATAGTTGCATTAAATTTTATATGTAAATAATTGTTAAAATACTGTCAAGATTAAAATTTGAAAGAATAAGAAACCCTTTTAAATTCACCAGTAATATAAAAGAATATAAATAGTAAATAACACATTAATTCTTAGTGCAAAAATACTATCCTAGGAGGCAGATCTAGTCAAGCACCGAAAATCGCATTAAAATATTGAATTTGATATATTTGGTAAATTTTTCCTTTCTACATAAAAATCTTGAATAAATAACCACTTATACCGTTTCATTGCAATAAGTTGTCTATGGGAAAAAATATTTTTAATAAGAACTTGGATTGGAAATTTCTTTTGTTTCAATTGACAGTAAATCAGCAAGTTATATTAAATTTAAACACAAATTTTTGACACAGTATCAAATGTTAGTCTAAAAGAAAATTGGTAAAAAAAGAAAAAAAATATTAGAAGTTTGAATTTACTTTTTAAATTTATGTTATTATTCAAACTCACGATATTTTTGAGTTTTTTTAACTGTTAAATATTGATATTTTCAGAAGGACAAATTTCATTCTTCATACATTCCATTCGCATTGACATACTAAATTTATTATTTTAAAAATTTTACATTATATATTTAACCCGATTTATTTGAACTTTTTAATTATATATGGAATGTATTTAATTTTACTGTAATTTGTTAAACAGGCAATAGCCATGTCACAGAGTGGATCACATAATTGGGTATAGTAACAAACTTTATGTCAAATTTTTTACCATGAATGAAGAATAATATTAAAAAAACATCGTATAATGTTTTTAATGTTGTTTGAGATATGGTAACAGAAGACAACACAAAAACTACAAAGTCTTAAAAGGTTTTAGTCAAATATGGAGAGTATGATTTGCGTTCACCAAAACCGATATCCTATGACGATGTAATATTTAAAAATTTTGAGTGTCTAAATAATATTGCGGTCGCAATAAAAATAATATTGTTAATGCACACTGATTTTAAAGTGGGTACTTTAGGTGAGTATATTATATAAATGTATATATATACGCATTTGCTAAAACTAAATTTTTCAATTTAATTTATTTTTATTATATTAATAGATAAATAATTAATTTTCCCATGCCTTTTGAAATATTAAAATAAAAAAGGATTTTGCTGATAGTAATACAATTTTCAAAAAACATTTAGATTTTTATAACAATTGCATATTTGCAATGTAAGTCAGATTCACAATGCAACGGTTTGTGAAAGTAAAATAACGGAATTGGGTTAGTGGATTTGATAATGGGAAGAAGCCTATAGATATAGAAAAACTATTCACTAGAAGTTAAACAAATATTTTTTAGGAAAAGAACCGACTGACTACAACCGCTACCAGCCAATTTGCATGCTAGATAAGAAGTTTATAAAGTTTTATTTGTTTTTCTTTTGATAATTGAATTTATTTTTTTCTTTTAAGTCAGTTAATAAAGAATTTAAATTTTAATAAAAATTAATACTACATTATTTTTCTAAATAAATATTTCCTATAGAAAATCATAATTCTTTTTGAATCATATTTGATTTCCATCCGGTTTGGGGAACTTATTCCATCATTTCGGAATGTTATTTTTCATCAGTTATTTTTCAACTAATAAAAATGACTAGTAAATGAAAATCTTGCAAACAGAAAAGTACTAGTTCGTTAACCTTCTCATAGTCAAAAGTTTAACAAAATAATACTGGACCAATAGGAATTTTCATAAAATAAGGGTATATCAATAAAATTACATTTTAAAATTCAAACGCAGATAAAATATTTTATTTTACAATTTAAAATGATTAATTAAAACAAAAAAAGTTAAAAAGAAATTTTAAATGAAGCTAAAATTATATAGATAATGTCACAAGCTTTCATCTGAATGTAAACTTTTTTGTTAAAAAAAATGAAGCCCTGGAGAAAAATACATTTAATAATAACAATAGAAAGCTAAGAAACAACAATTAATGGCTTTTTGGTCTAATTAATTCCCATTACCTTGTTCGGAATACTAATATTAGTTTTTAATCACTATTGTAGCTTCCTATTAAATTTGCACGAATCAAATATAGAAATAAGAAATTTATGAATTTTTAATGAAACATAAGAATTTCTGTTGATTTCTTCAGTTGAATTCCTCTACATTAAGCAGTGTAAGTGGGGGGATTTAAAATTTATAATTTAATATATCTTTTTCCCAAAAGATAGTCTTTTCGATGAACAAATACCCCAAATTTATAAAAAAAAATATTTTAACACTCAATCTCTGATTTCTTTGGTCATTTGAAATTCTGAAATTTTCGAGCAAAAATTTTTTAAATGCGTCAAATGTCAAAAAATCAAAGCCGATTTATTTAAACAAAAAAATTTTCCAATGTTCTCTAAAGACTTTGTCTAGATTGTTAGATTTATACTATTCAGTAAATTCTTTGTATTTGAATATTTATTTAATTGTTTATGGAAAATGTATTTTGATTAATGGAGATAAATTTTTCTCGGTACGCAATATCCTCAGGAATATATGGTCTCTTATTAATGTTCAAATAACTCCCTTGCTTATACGAAATAAAAATACTTTACTTGTCTTGAAATTCTTTGAATTTATCGGCAACTTGCAGCTGAAATTACTGCATTTAGAATTTTATTACATTTTATCATAATTTTTTCTTGTTGCTTTAAACGACATATTTACAATTGCTGGCCTACCAAGGTGTTTGTAAATTATATGATGGTACAGTATACATCATGTTTTCAACCTCCGTCTTTGATACAGCTGATGTCATGATAACTACTTCCATTCGTGGCCAATGATATAGTTTGATCAAATAAAATTCCCCATAGATGTTACTTTCCTTTATTTAAATGTCATTTAACATTTACTTTCATTATAATCATCAGGAATATTAACCAGGATATGACCAAATACGTGAACATGTTGATCCGCTAATGAGTATTAAAACAAATTTATGAAAAGTTTTATTACTATTTATTCATATTGAACATTGTAAATAGATTTTAAAATGAGTTTTTCAAGAAATATTATTTACATGAAGCTATTTGTCCTGTAATATAATTTAGGATTTTCTTAGAACTCTTAACTGTCTTTAATAACCATTTCAACTATGAATACGATAACCATTCAAACTGTTGGTTAATGTGGATTCATGTTTATCACAGATTGAAAACACATGTCAAGCCTACAAATATACAAAAATTTATACAACAGGTTTTGTACTAATTTATTCTCTTTGTTTTTTATTCGTTTTTTAAAGCTCTTAATGTAATATGCTAGCACTTATTCCTTGTATAAAAATCTGTTCGTGATTAAATTTTACTAATTGAAAAAATGTAAGGTTTCTTATTTGACTACATTTTCTTTACTCATTATAATATTGCCATTTTCTTTTGAATGATAGTGGAATATAATTTTATCTATATAGTTCTATACTAAATAAATCCCAATTGACCTATATTAATCACACCCCTTCTACAAACTTACATAATTCATTTCAATATCATTCCATATTTCACAATTACGAATCCAAGTAACACAGAACTGGATTTTCAATACTAAAATATTATAATCGATCGTAATTGCCAATGTAAAATAATTATGTCAATTTTATATCAATAAAATTGATTGAAAATCCGTTTCAATCGATATTTCAATTAATTTCAAGGCCTATAAAACTAAATTACAGATAAGATAAGAACTAGCTATAATAATGTATGCTCGATAATATACATGATCACTATAGAACAGCTTTACATTATAAAAATTCATTAAATTAAATTAATGAATAATTTCATAATAATAATAATAATAATAATAATAATAATAATAATAATAATAATAATAATGAAGAAGAAGAATATAAGAACTTTTTTTGATTTTCACCACTTATTTCCTTACATTTTAAAATGACATTATTTATTAAAAATATATATTTGGCTATGAATCTGTAAAAGGCTGTGACGAAAATTCGTGAATGTCAAAAGACATCGATATCTTTACTAATTTAGTCAAATTTATTTTTTAATAAATATAAATATGTCACTTGAATAATAATAATAATAATAATAATAATAAAAATAATAAATAATATAAATAAAAAATAATAAGCAATTTCCACAAATTTATTCATAAAATATGAAATATTTTGATCTTAACAAGATCCGGATCACTCATAATACAAAATTCACAAAGTCTTTCTTTTTTGCTCATACTCTTGTTTGATGTTCCTTTCCCGCGGAAGTTTTTATAAATGACAAAATTTAAACAAATTTTTAAAACACTTTAAAATTTAATTTACCAACATTTAAAAATGATTTGTGAATTTTGTATTATGAGTGATCAGGATCTTGTTAAGATCGAAATATCTCATATTTTATGAATAAATTTGCCGAAATTGCTTACACAGTTATTTATAATATTTATGTTTATATAAATGACTCCGCCATCGACAAAAAAATTTTTTAAAATTTATAATAATAATAAAAAAAATGTGTTACGAAAAAGCAAAGTTTCTCAAACTATGGCCAATTGAAATAAAAATCACTGTTTTATTCAGAAAATTAAAAATTAAATGCTATATTTAGATTAATATTAAATTAATTAATAATAAATTTGTTAAAAATAAATTAATATTATACTGTATCCATTTATACAAATGCAGCCTTATATTAATAATGTGGTTCAAATAAATTAGCACATTTCTTTATCAACAATAAACTTAATTTTTTTTATATGGCTATTTTTGAAAATTTGTCCTTTTGAAACTATTGTACATTTGGAAACCAGCAGATTATATGCATTTATCTCTCATTTTGTGGATTTAAATAGCAAGTTCCGATTGTAATTCTTTCTAAGATTCTTAAACAAATAAAACACCATACTTTTAGCTCAAAAAATTTAGGAACACATTTTAAAGTAACACTACTAAGCTCTTTTATCCAAAACATTTATTGAAATGCATATAATTTGAATAGTTTAAATGTCTAATTTCTATACCGGGTAAACCCTAGGATACGTAGCACAAATAATAATTTACTTCGAAAAGGGTTTAGTACAACATACTTACGTAAATTTATTGACTTTTAAATATTAATAGTAAGGAGTCAGGTTAAGTTATATTAAGTCATATGAACACCATAAAAGGTATTTTTAAAGGGATATATTATATTACTATTTGAAAAGCTTTCAGATCCTATTCCACTATTTATTGTTCAATAGTTTTTTTTTGTTTTGAACACACAAATCAAAAAGGTGTCGTATATGGATTATATAAATACTTTGTAAATTTGTTGCTGGAATATATATTTATATTTATCTATTTGATTTTCATCTTTTTTAATAATCATTTGAATCAAATAATTTTAACCTAATAAGTGCAATAAAAACTTTATCAAGGATTTACGAATAAATATCAACAGAAAAATGGTTTTGTAATTTAAAATTTATTAATAATAATTATAAATAATATTAAATTGAATTTATGCTACAAAATAAAACATTGGATTTGATGTCATCTTATTAATGATAATAAAAATTTAATAATATAAAGTAGATGTGGATGACAGCGATTTGAAATAGTGTCAACAGTTTGAAATTATATTACATAAATGTATAGAAAATCAAATCGTTCGTTATTAAAAGGAATTTTTTAAAATTTATTAATATTCTAATTATGTACAATGACAATATTAATCAAATTATTTTTGAACAATCCAATTAGTAATTTAGTATCAAATAATAGACATTATCACATTTCCATAGAGAAGAGATAGTTATCTAAAACTAAATTGGACTACTCGTGTGACCTCCATGTTTTCCAAAATTCAACATTTTTTTGTTTATTTATTTATTTTTGAAATAATACTTTAGAAAACCTAATAAAGTATTTCTCAGCTTTATCAATTCCTTCAGAATTAAATTTTTTACAAAAAACCAATATGAGCGTTGGATAAATTGGAATTCCGCAGTTGGGAACCGCACACGGAGATTCGGATGTATCTGCACCTCGCATTTAAAGGGTTAATGAATCGAGATAGTCACTATATAAAGGATTTTGTGTAAGCAAAAAGAATATTAAAATACTTTTTACATAAATGATCATGCAGTATTTTCGGATTATTTTGATATTTTTATTTATATAGATTTTAAAACTACTCTAAGCATAAATTTTTGAAAAAATAAATTTTATCGAAAAATTGTCGAAAGTTAATTCTTCAAAAATATCTTTTTATTATTCAATGTCTTTGAAATGAAAATTTTATTACAAAAATTTCGGACTTCTAGTGGAAATTTCGTTCTTTACACAATTTAATATTTGAATTCCAAATTAGGTAAATACATTTATTTTACATTTTATTGGGATAGAGATACAATACAAAAATAGCATATTCAACCCTTTTGATACATTGAAACTGCCTTTAATAAAATATATGCAATTGAAACCTAATAATGACATAAATGACTACGGCTTAATATTATATTATATTATATTTAGTGTTATTACACATACAACATTCTCAACAGAAAAGGTACGTTGGTTAATAGAGGATTCAAAGAGCAAGTCAATGTACAATCATAAATAATATTAATGTCACTTGCGTGTAGATTTGCACTCGCTTGCAGTACGGGTTGAGCTTTAAATGGAATGATATTTTTATTTATAAGCCGATGGTTTTTCGTTTAGTTTTAATATACTAATAGAACTGGGTATTAAATATGAAATTTGAATTTTCAAGTTTAAATAAAAATCTTAAAAAATTGTTTTGTTATTTTTTTCTTTATTTTTTTTCTTCTCAAAATGTCAAATTAATTTAACCTACCAAACACAAATTTTTCATGATCCTACCATTAAAAATTAACACAACCGTAAATTTATAAATTATGGTTAGCTCCAAGTGCGCACCCAGAAGGAAATGACGGACTTGTCTCCCCCCAAAAATAAAGACAAATTCACGGATGCTCGCCTGGATATAAGCGATGTAATTGATGAGCTCGCAAAAGAAGAGGAGAGAGATTGAATTTTAATTTATAATTTTTTTTCGCAATTTTTTTTAAAAATTAAATTTTTATTTTTTGTGCAGTTAATAATGACTTCTTAGTTTTATCATTGCCATTTTTAGTGCAATGTAAAAATTGTTATTAAAATTGGAATTTCGATTTCAGATAAGTTTTATATATGACCTATTGAGCTTTTCGAAACGGAAGCGCTTTATTTTATTGAGCCCCGAAACAAAAATTTTATCCATTAAAGTTATTTCATTTCATTTTAAACCAAAATTAAAACTCCAAATGAATCATACGAATTATTAATTTATACGAAATTACGTGTAGGTCAATATGTCAATTAAATTGCACATTAAATCATTAACGTTCTTTAATTTCAATGTCGTCCAGGAACATAAAAGAATCGGTTTACTCTCAACGAAAATATTTCCCCGTTAAATTATGCAAATTTAAGGTGGAAAAGTTAAATAATGTTAAATAATAAAAATTCAAATCGAAATACTTTTTACAAAAGAAAAAATTATCTTTTTAACATTTAATAAAAGGAGAGAATACAAATACTGTAAAATAAAAAAACTCACGATTCAATCTGACTGAACCAGTTTGATCTAGATCCTCTTCTTTGATATGACAGTTGAGATAATTGTCCGACGGTTCTTTCTCCTCAACTTTGGTAGGATTTGATGAAGGCATATTGATATAATCATTGATTGAATTCGAATGTTCATCGTTAATCGATTTTTGAACAATGTTTATTAATGAGTCTAGAGATGTAGGTAACACCAAGTTTCCATCGCAAATATTAGAATTGTTAATGGAAGTGATTGGCGGCAAAATCTTCTGAATCGACTCGAGTCCATTTCCATTTTGGGAGTATTGATGAAGCGGTAAGATCTGACTGCACGATCGAATTCCGTCGGAATTTCCATTGAGGAGATTTTCAAGATTTGATTGTTCACTCAATAGGACGTGTTGATTATTTCCCAGAGATATCAAAGTCACTTTGATGACTTCTTGAGAAGGCACATCTTTTGATTCTGCGTTGGATTTTTGTAATTCCAAATTTTGAATGTTGTTATTTGATTGAGTTAATTGATACGAATGATTTAACAAATCCATCGAGTTTTTCAAATTCATATGGTTGTTAGGCATTGAATCAGATGTGGAAAAACAGTGGGAATTGTTTATAAGTGGAAGAGGTAGATCACAGTTGACCGAATTAATATTTGTTATGGCGTTTAAAACATTATCTTCCATCAATTTTGACATGTCTTTCAATTTAAAAGTCTGAAAATGATTATAACCATCTTTGTTGCTCATTTTCAAGTCTAAAATCAATAAATAATTTTACAAATTTAAAATATCAATAGTCAATAATATATCAATAAATGGATTTTTCATAATGGCAGCTAATTGATTGAATGAATCTCATAGATATTTATCTAGGTCAACTATATATTTAATATTAACTCAATATATTCAATTACAAGAAATTTAATTTAGTTATTTTAATTGATTCTTAATTATAATTATTTTTATTCTCTAAATTAATTATATTATGCAATATTTATAACGTTTTATAAAGTTTTATTAAGTAGGTCAAATTGCAAAATTATATTCAATAACTAATCAATAAATATTAAATGATTTTAACCTTCATATAAAATATTCAATGCCTTAAAACAATTTCAAATTTTGCATGTTTTTTTTATTTAGTATATATTATTTAAATTTTATTGAGATTTAATTATTGTGTAAACATTTGAATAAAATTTTCATAAAACTGTGATTAGTATTTGTAACATTATGAGGTAACCGTTATACTAATTTAGATAAATTAAAATTAATGTAGTATAATTAAAGTATTAAGTTAAATTAAAGGTATAATTTACTTTATTTCAATAGTTGTATTATTAATATTATATTAAATTTTTCTACATATCTAAAATTAAATGAATGAAATAAAAATAAGTCATGTTGAATATTCAGATTTTTCATTTACTCATGGGAATCGGAATTTTTATTATTCGATTCACTTTTTAAAAAATTATTAAAAATGTAAATAAATTTTTGACAATGCTTAAAATATTAAAATAAAAGAATTATTAAAATGATTAGGGAAAAATGAAAATGAAAAGAAATTTTGTTGCAGACATTGGGATAATGGCAAAATAATTAATTAAACAATAAATATAACACAAGGATTCAGTTATGTTATTTTTTATTAACTGAAACCCGACAAGTACAATTTGGAAATCTGTATTCACCTTTTGTGTACAGGCATCAAATCATCGTCCGTAAACATTTTAATTAAATACACGCCAATGCACTGAGTATCTAATAAAATTAATCAACATTTGCCGAGATTTAGTTAATCAAATCAATCTATGAATTTGTCGCTGAAATAATAAATTGACAACTATGTATCTGACTTCCAGTGTGTCTTGGATGTTAACGAAAGCTGGTTTTGTTGAAATTTAATAATTATAGGAAATGAAATATAATTATGTGTAATATATATAAACGTTGATAAATTTTTTTTTCTTTTTCGGTGCACATTTTTTCTTTGATGTTAAAATACAGTCTTGTGTACATACGCACCTGTATTTTCTTTTTAAAAATACTTGTTTTTTTTGAATACACACTTCAATAAATATTTTTTTAAATTTAGTTTCCAAATTTTAAGTTTATCTAATGCTGAGTACTCGATGGTAAGAAAAATTTTTGGCGCTTACACTTTCAAAGGAATTCCCATCAGGTACGTACATAAGAAAAAAATCTACCATTTGGCACCCGTCACAAGTGACGTTGGAAATATTCTCAAATGGGCGGTTGTCAGAAAAATGTGAGCTTTGTTCCTATGACTGCAAATACTCTGACACACCATGGGTTAACGCTACCATAACAGGTTCATGCTGTTTTCTTTGTTCACTCCCTTTTTATAATTATATTACTCAATTTGAAAAAATATCAAAGTTATTTGTCTGGTGATAAGAAATCGATCATGACCCATAGCAAAATATTTCAAATCTAAATAATATTTGAGATTGGGACTTAGAACACTAGACATTAATTTCAAAAATGTTTTTATATCAACCATATCCACAATTAAATTTTCTTTCGAAAATTTTTCTTTTCCAATCCCAAAAGCATTCCTTTCAATACATATTTTCAAACTTGATCTTATTTCATATTTCTTGGAGGTTCCCGGTTTAAAAATATAAAATTTGTTGTTTTCAAAGATAAATGCAGTATCTCCAACTATTAATTTCCTTCCAATTTTATCTCCTTCTGGAAGAAAAATTTTGTCTTGGCTTTTTATTATATCATAAGTATTTTTATTTCGATTTAAGGTGAAACTCTGGATTTTTGTGGAATGAGCATTTGTGGAATCTAATAACTATCTTTGATTCAACAAGAAACTTTATTTTTATTATAAATATTTTCATTCTATGACTCATTTGATTTTTCTAGTTTTTTCAAATGCTTGGTGGAATAAGATATTTGAGGGTTTGAAACAATTAGCGTTGAATATTGATCCTTTTATTATTTTTTTTAACCTATTTAAGAACTAACGTGAATACCCCGTCTAAATATAGGAACTAGCGCGAATGGTTAATTTTGAATAGAAAATAAATATTGTGAAAATGTGTTATTAAAGTTAAACTTTTTATTTTTGATTGTTTAAAACGCTCACAAAATGAATTGAGCAAATTTGGTATAAAATTATTGTTGGGCTCAGAGCCAAAATTAAAACAAAAATTACAAAACCAATTTAAACAAAAAGGTGAAAATTGTATAAGTTAGAACAAAATGATTAATGTAGTTTTGAAATTGTCAATATGGCTGCCGTAACATAAGCACTCACCGCAAGAAGAAACCAAAAATAAAATAAAACATATTAATTAAAACAAATAATTAAATAAATTTGGCAACGATTTAATTAAACGATAACGCCAATAAAAAACCTTTCTTACGATATATTTCGATAGCACAGCTATCATCTTCAGGTACTCAAAACCAACTAAAAATATTATGAATTAACATTTAATTTAAACAAATTATTTTTTATTAATTTAATTTTTTAATAAATAAATATTTTTAAAAATATATTTTAAATTAATTTTAAATTTTAAATTTTTTACTTAAATTCTAATTTTTTAAAAATTAATGCAATTTAAAATTTTCAATTATTTTAATAATATTAAAAAACAAACATGATTTAACATACGTAAACTATTTAAAAACATTCAAAACATTCGTAGTCACAGCACTCTGCACATTAATCTTTGGATCCAATGACCTTATCAGCAATGCTTCACATATCACTCGTTCCCAATAACTATTAAAACTTCTCAACAAAATTCTAAAATCAGACATTCCGATATCACTTTTACAGCCTCTATTGTGTTCACTAATATTGGTCAAACCCTTCAATCGACAATGCTCTAGAACTCGAGTACAGAGATGACGGGAAGTCTCTCCAATGTATGTGGCATTACACCCATTACATGTAAATTGATAAACGAGATCAGAACACAATCCAACCGGAGTTTTTGATTTATTAATAAACATATTGCGTACCTTACACGAATTAGAGACGATCTTATACTCTAAATTTCCTATCAGTTTACCCAACTTCCTCTTATAATTTGTAAAGCCTTCAGAGTACGGCAATACTAACACATATTTAGGCTCAATTTTTTTATATCCATTTTTACAATCACCCAGATCAACACTCAATTCACACCCATCCGACAAATTACATTCAGACTTTCCACAACATGGATCCTTAGGATTTTTAATCAATTTATCAACAGTTTCCTTTATCATCAACAATAAAAATGATTTAGAATTGATGAGAGAAAGTCATCAATTGCGTTTTTGGATTTGTTAATTCAACGCAAAGATAAACAGTATGAGACAGAGATTTATAGAAAACCAACTGATACTGGTCTTTATACTTCTCCAGAAAGCTTTTGTGAATTTAAGTATAAGAGAAATATGGTGAAAGGATTGATTTATCGTTCATGGGCTTTATCTTCTACTCTTGCTAATTCAGTAAAAAGTGTTGATAAATTGGTTGAGTTGTTGATAAAGAATGGATATTCTAAATCATTTTTATTGTTGATGATAAAGGAAACTGTTGATAAATTGATTAAAAATCCTAAGGATCCATGTTGTGGAAAGTCTGAATGTAATTTGTCGGATGGGTGTGAATTGAGTGTTGATCTGGGTGATTGTAAAAATGGATATAAAAAAATTGAGCCTAAATATGTGTTAGTATTGCCGTACTCTGAAGGCTTTACAAATTATAAGAGGAAGTTGGGTAAACTGATAGGAAATTTAGAGTATAAGATCGTCTCTAATTCGTGTAAGGTACGCAATATGTTTATTAATAAATCAAAAACTCCGGTTGGATTGTGTTCTGATCTCGTTTATCAATTTACATGTAATGGGTGTAATGCCACATACATTGGAGAGACTTCCCGTCATCTCTGTACTCGAGTTCTAGAGCATTGTCGATTGAAGGGTTTGACCAATATTAGTGAACACAATAGAGGCTGTAAAAGTGATATCGGAATGTCTGATTTTAGAATTTTGTTGAGAAGTTTTAATAGTTATTGGGAACGAGTGATATGTGAAGCATTGCTGATAAGGTCATTGGATCCAAAGATTAATGTGCAGAGTGCTGTGACTACGAATGTTTTGAATGTTTTTAAATAGTTTACGTATGTTAAATCATGTTTGTTTTTTTAATATTATTAAAATAATTGAAAATTTTAAATTGCATTAATTTTTAAAAAATTAGAATATAAGTAAAAAATTTAAAATTTAAAATTAATTTAAAATATATTTTTAAAAATATTTATTTATTAAAAAATTAAATTAATAAAAAATAATTTGTTTAAATTAAATGTTAATTCATAATATTTTTAGTTGGTTTTGAGTACCTGAAGATGATAGCTGTGCTATCGAAATATATCGTAAGAAAGGTTTTTTATTGGCGTTATCGTTTAATTAAAACAAATTAAAAATATAACAAAAATTAAATAAAACAAATAATTAATTAAAATTCGGAAAAATGCCTACAGATGCAAAAAGAAACATACGAAAAATAAAATAAACTGCCAAAACCTTGCAAAATAAGGTTTAGAAAAAACACAGGCAGAAGAGGCGACCAGAAAACAAAATATTGGGGTTTAAAAATAATATTTTAAGAAAATAATAATAAAAATAAAATCCAACAATAAAATATTAATATATCAAAAAATAAAGAAAAATATATAAAAATTACAAAAATATTTTGAAATTAATAAAATAATTAAAAAACCCTAAAAATGGCGAAAAATCGCCCATTGGTCGCACACAGGCACAAAAATACTATATATACGGCAGTCATTTTCATAATTTCAGACAAAAATTTAGACTGTCTTAGACATTTTTCAGTCAGGTGACTACTAGAAAATTTTTAGACATTTTTAGACTAGCTGTGAATCATTCTTAGACCAAATTTTGTATGCCAATTTATGCCAATTTTTCAAATCTGGTTGCATGACTGTGGATTGTAAGTATTGTTTTCTTGTATAAATATATATTTCGAAGTCTTGTTACTTTGATTTTGTTCTGGATGGTCGTGGAATCTTTTGGTGCCACTGACAAATCCCCCTAAAATCTTATTTATAATAAGTATTTCAATAGATGGTCCATGGGACGGATCTCGGGCCGGCTAGTGGGTGAAAACCCTTAGTTGAGCTCGTGGGTCATGCCTCGTGGATCCCTCGGCAGTCCGCAGTCGGGTCTGGCGATAATGCACAGGACCGCTACGCAGGGCGCCGTTGTATGCTCGGGGCGGCTACTGAAAAGTGGCCGGAACGAGTCGGAATAAAATTCGGGAAGTGCGACTTTAGTTAAGCGGGAATAAAGTTTTGTAGGGAAAATTTAAAACTTTGTTAGAAAATAAATCAGAAAATCAAATAGGAAAGGATAGGATAGTATAAGAATGTAAATTTGAAAGTAGTTTTCCAAAAGTTGAATGATCTAATCTGACAGAAGAGAGGAATGTTTATTGAAGTGATCGCAGAGGGTTTTAATTACTTAAAATCATGGGAAACGTTCCGGGAAATTAAGGAATTGTTGATCAAATTTTTAATATAAGGAAAGATAAAGGTAAACTAGGACAAATGTAGTCGATTCCGTGATTAGACAAATGAAACAGGCAATTTACCAAAAAATAAGGGAGGAACGCTGCCCAAATTTTTGAAAGATACATTTATAAATAATGGGTAAAGATGATAAATAAGTATGGAAATTGTAGGAATAGACGAGTAAGGACCAGGATATAGAAAGAGAAAGACGTAAGACCTTCCATCGGCAGTCCAGAACCCGAAAGTGAAAATATCATGAGGAGTAGTTCTAGAAATGGAGCTCACCTGCTCATGAATTTTCAACCTCTATGTACAGTACCAACATGGCAATCACCATGGGTACATAGGAGGGATAGAATAATAAACTTGCTGGCGTTTAGGGGGTAGATACACAAAACCCTAGAAAAAATAAATAAAAAACCAACCCTATTCGCCAACATTATAAAATAAAGAAATAAGTTTTCGTGAATTGGATTTTTGTTATTTCTTGCCTTTATTATATATATTTTTTGGATCTATATTCTAATAATTGAAGTAATGAAATATAATCCCACTAAAATCATGAATCCTCATCCGAACGAAGTCTTTGGAATTTCTGATGAAGATGAAGCAGAAGTAGACATCGATGAATACGATGAGGATGAAAATTACAATGAGAAAGTTGTTGAATATGAGGATGATAATTATAACAATGACTATGAAGATGAAGAAAAAGTCAAATTGAATTTAATTATCAATGGTATTTATTACAAAGATGAATGGTGTGAAATCAAATACTTTAAGTATAATTCAAATTTTTTGATCAAATATTTTGATGATCACAACAACAAAATTCCAATCAGTGAAATACAACAGTCAATACTCCGCCTAAATAATCCTTTGGTGGATTTCCTTGTTTTGGATGTTCAATGCAATGTAATTATACCGAGTGCTCCAATGATTTCTGACTTGATTGAACTCTGATTTTTGCATTAGAGTAGAGAATAAGTCTGTGTAAATATCATCCCGATCTCGTTTATTCAGCTCGAGTTTCCACGAATGGATCTTGTCGGAAAATCAAAGTAATTCTACGAGAAGTAAGAGGTAGATAAATGACTCCGTGATTTCCTGGTTTTTGGCGTTGACACAATTGTCAAAGACAGTAAGATTCTTTTGAAAAGTGAATATGATGATAGCGACTCGGAAAATTCGCATGAACAGGAAAGATTGATCGATGTATTGTTGGTGAAAAAACCAGAAAGTGATAAGACTAATTTACAAAACCTGAGGAAATACCTAAAAACTAAACTTAAACTAAAAACTATTTTTTGTAATTTTCTTTGATTCATTCTTCCTAAGATTTCTTCTCCCTTTAAATCATATAGTTTACAAGTAATAGGTTTAGTATCATATTTTTTTTTAAATTACAAATATTTCTTTACTCCATGAATGTGTTGTTCCTTTTTAAATTTATTCTCCAATTTGAATATTCTTACTTGATCTCTAATATTGAATTTTTGTTTTTCATTTAAATTATCATTAGCATTATTATCCTCATTTGTAATTTCACAAATCTATTCCGGGTTGTGGCTTGCTTCTGTTGGAGTTTTTTTTATTATTTGGAGAATTTTATTGTTATAAAAAATAAATTAGATCATCTAGAACATCAATCCAAATTCTATTTTCTCGTCCTGTAAATGTTTTATACATTAGGTTTTTAAGTGTTAGGCCAATACAAGGTTTTGTTCAAATGAATCTGAAATAACACGTAAACATAGCAATACAAATTTAAAATCAGACCTATTAACACCAAGTAAACAACCCTAAAATACGAGGAAAATATAATTAAATGTAAAATCAAAAAACATAAAAGTAAATTAAAATAATAACAGATAAGCATCAAAATCCACACGAAATTAACATAGAAATAACAAGATAACATATAAATTTGACCAAAGAAATGAACAATTCATAAAAATTAGCAAGTAATAATAAAATAAAGAAAAAATAGAAAATTTTCAATAAGAAATATTCCATCAAAAATTAAATAAAGTAGATTGTTCATTCAATGTTGGAAAATGAAAAAAATTAAAATTAGATATTACAATTAAAACCAAGGTCAAATTTTGTTTTAATGCATCAAAAAGAACACGGAAGGTTCGGGTCACAGAATAGGTATAAATACCGATTTATTTTTACAAGATTTTAATCACTTTGTGAGTGATAACCTTTTCCTTGCAAAAAGCTTTAACTGTTCTTTGTCATCCAAAATCACTCGAATTTACAAAATACTACGTCTGAGAAGATACTAGTTTCTGAAAAGAGTCTTACAAGAACTACGATTCAATTTCATTTAACGTTGTGGATTTATTTAACCAAGTGAGGGTAATTTCGAATGAAGAAGGATGAAATAATAAATGATGTAATAATGTTATAATGAACAATTATATATGCTAGGAAGTCAAAATTTTTCCGACCTACAGCCAAAATCTACTGCAAGATATTAAAATATACACAAAAATTGAGATGTGTAAGTGCCGGTATATCCGCCAATATCCTGTGTCCGTGAAGATCCAGTCGTGCGTAACGACGGATCCAAACGTCAATTACAAAACCTTATAGAGGCAGAGGGGAGATCGGGGATTAGTCTTTTGGCTGACCCTCAGTCATCCATCTCCCGAAAAATAGACCTAAAATATTACTTACTCATCGGTTCAAAATCTATTACACCGAGTAGTCCAGTGGGCACTCATAAAATCTTAACATCAATATGTCTAACCTTAAGATCAAATGTCCAAAGGGGTGAGTAGGAGAAACTAGCGAAATCTTTGCAACGACATTAGCGACTCTATCAAATGATTTTTTTTTGGTAAATGAATGAACAATTTTCTTTTGTTTAGATACTAAAGGGAAGGAATAATGATTGATGAAGTAAATTGATTATAAGTAGATCATGACAATCAAAAGATTGTTCTCATTTTTTGGTTATTGAGAGCGAGCTGGAAGGGGACTGATTAAATGATTCTCTGACTTTCCTACTAGTTATGTATGATTAATCTACCTATAATATTATTCAATTAGAAACACCACACTTACGGACGGATCCTGGTATAATGATTCTAGGATCACGATTCAATTTCCGGCAAGGACAGCTGCCCGGTGTGGCCAAGCGATGTGGGATACCGGATACTTGATATCCCAACTAGAATGATCGAACTGGCACAATTTATCTAAAAATCGCAACGATGAGATTCAGCTGCCTTACATTGCGATTAAGCGCGAATCAGGTCGAAACCCTGCGTGAGAAACTCGGCATTGGTCAAACTATAGGAACATCAACAACAGACACAATGGCAGATAGTTATGGCTCGCCATCATCTAAAAAGAGTCAATGCGGACATCGCCGCAGGCCGGATTCCGAGCACCAGTGGATACGCACTGAGCTACGGAATGCGCCTATCAACGTGGTGGTACCGATGGACCTGATTCGAACAACAGCTCTAGACAGCATATGAGTGCCCCATCAAGATGAAAAACACGCATACGCAAGTTTCAGGCCGAAGAAAAATTCGAATTATCAATATTATGATGGCCGTCGTAGATATGACCGTCCATGAACGAAAATGTAGAATGAAAAAATGAATGTATTGTCAATAAAAATATATTTTATGGATTTCGGATTTATATTAAATCAAGTTAGCAGTTAATTTTCGATCCGTGATACTTAAATAAAATAAAGATGATTAGGACGCTAAAAATAAGAGTAAAGTAAATGACCTGAGATAAAGGGTCTAGCGATAATCTATAAATTTACAAACCCAAATAAGGCCAATCTTAATCCAACGACACAGGCACTTACATGAACGAACATTTTATTAAACGATTATGATGTACTGAAAAACTTAACCGATAATTCATTTATAGATATGGATACTCTCCAA
This sequence comes from Schmidtea mediterranea, assembly GCA_022537955.1. Taxonomy (NCBI): domain Eukaryota; kingdom Metazoa; phylum Platyhelminthes; order Tricladida; family Dugesiidae; genus Schmidtea; species Schmidtea mediterranea. The sequence continues at coordinate 66,370,741 of CM039679.1, read as the reverse complement.
TCACTGAGCAAAGAACTAATAAGATCTCGATGAGAAAACGCGTACTTACACGCTAAGTTACTACAGATGAACCGGGAGATACAAAAAGTCAAGGCGACGTGGATCGAACCGTCGCGAGGCAAACTGACCTATCAGCGACTGACCGCCGCCCAACGGGGTTGGCGGAAGAAAAACAGATGGTTCAAAACCAAAGAACTCAAATCAGAAGTTTGGAGGTAGCACTGTCGGCTTTTCAAGAAGAACACGCAGTGACGTACCCACTGGTATTCGCTTCCGTACAGATCGCTTATCGGGATGTAAACCATCAGGTCAAACAAACAATGCCCACCGGCCTCATCCTCGGCCGGAGAAAGCGGAGCGCGCAAAGCGACTCTCGCAACAGTCCACGGAAGCAACCTCAAAAAATGGAGCAACTAAATTAGGACATTGTGATTTCCTCATTATGTTTGAATATAAAGTCTTAGATTTATCTTATGAATTTATTTGGATTTGATTCAAATAAATTTTCAAAATCCTCTTTAATTGTTTCGCTTTTTTAATTTAGTAATGTAATAGCCTAAACATATCTAGTGTATAAATTGATAATAGTCAAGATATATCTATAATTTTTATTATTTTTTTGATTTACGGTTCTAATTACCTCTGCAGATCAAATTTCGTCTTTATCAAAGACTTTTACTTTTAAATAACTTTAATTTTTTCGATATTATTTATGTAGTTCATTTGCTAACGCTGTATTTTCTGTAGTTGTTTGTATTTCTCCAACTAGTGCAATTGGAGTTTGTCTTCCACCTAAGGCTATTTTAGCTTTCATTACTGCTTTAGCAATACCTCTTGAAAATTTTTCTCCAAAAGTAGGATCTGGGATTTCATTAAGGTCTTGAATCAGATCAATATCAGCTTTATGCCTTGAACGAATATCTTCTTGGCGGTATGCAATATCTAGTTTTAAAGATGCTTCATCAACTCTATTTATTGGTTCTTCTCCAGGTTTATGATTATCATTTTCATCAAGTCTTATATTTAAATTTGTTCCTGGCAGAACATCTCTCAAGTTTCCAAGAGAGTCGGACTATATCTCAAGGAATCATTAAATTTGAATAAAATTTTCATCCCCACCAACATTTAGCCTCTGAACAATCTCCATATTGTAATCATAACAAACTTAAGAGACCTGCTGCGGTTTGTCCATTGTTTCATTCTTCATAGTTTTTGCCATAGAGATTGGTCATTACCTGAGTTCCTTCATTAAATTTCTCTTTTGAAGTGTTGGCTTTGGAGTTTCCCGAAATTTGAAGGTGTTGCATTTATTAAATTCATAAGATAATGCGATTTAATTTCTTGAAATAAATAATCTTTTAAAATTATTTTATTCTATTTTGATAAATTCTTTTCTGCTTTCAAAGGTCTTAAATTTATCCAACTAAAACATATTTTTATTTGTTCTTCATATTCAAAACTAAAACTACTTATTGGTAGTGTATGATCAATATGCCATAATGATTTTCCCAATTCATTCCATCATAAAATTAAAATTCAATACATTGATAAAAATTATCTATTGAACATCCTAAATATTTCATTAGTGTTTGACTTTCTTTGAGTTCTTTTTAATGCTCTTCTAATACCTCCGCGTAAATGATTAGTTACTTTAACTTTTGGATTTTCATTATATCGTTTCTTAGCCCACTCATTAACTTTTCCTTTATTGTTTTTTTTGATTCTCTTGTTCACACTCTTTACACTCTGAATTATAAACATAATAATCTCTTTTTAATCTATTCCTAAATTCACTTGTTTTATTTAATATTACACTTTGTACATACTTTTATTGATAAAGAAGTTTTCAAATTTCTTATTCTTAATAAATGTTGCTCCTTATACTTTTGTTCTCCTGTCTCATTTTCTATACTTTCAAATTCTTTACACATACCAATAAAATAATATTTTTCTTTTCTTTTGATTGCTTTAAAATATTCATTTGATTTTTTAATATTACAATTACTGCATATTTTCAGAGACATTTTTTTATTATGAATTTAGTAAATACTAGGATGTTCTTTTTAAAACACACTTAAGCCCAGTTGACCTAAAAATGAAAATCCAGGAAGATGATTTTTTCCAGGATATTTTGACCATGGGAAATCAAGTAATTTAGAACTAAAGGTTTGAAGATCTCCACCTTGTTTTTTCAAATGGTTTTTAGTTTTTACATGTCGATATTTATAATTCTTGTGTATGTACTCATCACAAGATTTACAATAACATTGATTTGTTTTCATTAATTTTTAACATAAATTTTTTAGTTTATAATATAGTGTGTGTATGAAATAAAAATGAAAAAATAAATTATGTTTACAGGTCTAGATGGCACAGTGGTAATCTCATCTACATTTTATTAATTTATGTCTAATCGGCTGGGGGTTCAAATCCAAAAGTGGAAATATTTTTTTCATAAACATCTATTAAAAAATATAGTGTGTATATTAATATCTTTAAAAAATAAATAGGAAAAAAATAAATATGAAATAACAGATTATATTTATAGCTCAGGTGGCTCAACGGGAAGCATCGCCATAAGTCTATCCAACACCATCGGGTTCAACTCAACACCCATAATTCAAGGCTCCATTCCCTGTTGCTCGCCACTCACCTGTTTCCCGCCACGAGCACGAGAACTCCAACCGACACTCCAACCAAGACATTCGAGATATTGAGAACATTATATCTTATTGAAAAGTCTTTTTTATCACCCTTAGATTGAATTTTCGTTCTTCTGTTTTTATTTAAATATTTAGAATTTCAAATAATTTTATTTAAAAAAGATTTTTTTAATTTATCGAGGAGGCACAACGAGATAAATAAAATTATTTGAAATTTGAAATATTTGAATAACTACCGTGCCGACGATGGAATGCGGGAACAGGTTGGTAAAAAGGCTTTCAAAGCTTTTTCATTATCGACTATTAGATTACCTGTTATGTCTTATGAAGCAATTGCTCTGTCCCACACAGGAACCAACTGACAAATCCTACACTGCATCACTGAGAATGTTTTCCATCAGTAAATCATGTACAAAATTCCACATTTTATCAAAAATTGATAATAATCAAAATATATTACAATGCTCCGTTTCTTTCTGAGTGGACTATTTTAGTGTTTAAATAAACTAACACGATATCAAAAATAAAAATTAATGGATATTTTTAAATAATAATTTTTTGATATTTTCAAATTGCCATCCTTACAAGAAGATTCCTGAAAAACGTGTTTCCATGCTGCATCCAGATACTGATGTTGTTTTCACGGGGGATGTAACGCTTTTCCATCCTTTTACCAGATAGGAGACAATGCACTGATAGTTAACACAATTTTCACACACTTAAAACCCACGGTCGTACTTGCAAACTTTCCATGTTGATGATGAAAGCAGCCACTTCCAGAAAATTTCATGTAATTGACCTTCTCTTCCGTCATCAATAACTGATATGCGACAACCTCTGAATGCTTTAACCAAAGTATCTATATTATAAGGACTTTTATTGTGTTTCACCTCTGATTTCTTTATAAGTGACATAATATTTTCTACATAATTTGACTATTAATCAGATTTTGTAGAAAATATTATGGCAAAGTATCTATAGTTAATAAAAATAGAACATCCATCTAATAGGTAAACTGCGACAAATTGTGAATTTCCCTGCTTGGTTTTCTTTTGCAAAACATAATATTTGATCGATGAAATCGGACTTGGACAATTTTTCAAAACTCTGAAGTTATTTCAATAAAGAAAAATGAAAGAGTAAAACAAATTTCCTTTATTAAATTTACCTTTAATTCTTTTTTAGATCCGGAGGTTTTTGAGATGTCCACGTAAATTTTCAGAAAATTTCATCGGACAAATGTCACATAGAAATCATTTACTAACTATCATTAAAGAAAAAAGTCATTTGAAGTCTTTAAAAATATTTTGATAAAGAAGATTAAAACTCAAGTTAATAATTTTCTGCTAAAATGGAAAGATTATGCAGGAAAACAAAGAGTTCATTTAAAAACCAATGAAAATTTATATTCAAAAATAAACATATGTGCATTTTTAATTTTTTACTTAGCGGTTTTTAATGTTTTTATTTGTTTTTTGTATGTTTACTCTCTTGATTATCTGATATTTTTGTTTATCCGATAAATGAAATTCTGTTTGGTTTCAATGTTGAATATACGTTTGGTTTCACCTGAATTTATAAAGCCTTCAAATAAATAAATTTTTTAATGAATTAGATTTATAAATAACATTCGTTTTTAAAATATATTATTTAAAACTTGAGTTTAAATTTGTTGTTTTTTTTGTTATCTTCTATTTTGATTACACATAATTTTACAAAAACTAACGATTAATTAATTTTTAATTAATTTTTTTCTTTAAATTATAAATAATTTTCAAAAAAAATATTTTTATTTCATCCTATTAAAAATATATTTTTACTTCTCGGTCTCAGTAAAGTAATCCGTTATATTTTATTACTTCGTAAACCATCAAACGAAACCGATTAAATGTTAAATAATTAAAATAATTAAAACAAAAAAATGATCTTGAAGAAATAATTATTAATTAATTAACTAAAAATGAGGTTTGTATTTCCTGAAAATTAGCATGTGAAAGAAGTTAGGTAATCAAATGCACATATGGATACATTCAGCAAATATGTGATGGAATCCAGTACACGGATTCCACTACATACGGAACACGTTTTAGATTAGAATATAATTACACCGATACAATAAATTTATTCTCAAAAAGAATATTTTTTTTTAATTTTGACTTATAATTAAAAAATAATTATAAAGTAACTTCAGATTAAAAATACAAACAATCGGTTTTCATAAACTTTTATTTATTTATTAATGTGAGATAAAAATTTAATGTTATTTTTTTAAATTTTGGTTATGTTAATTTAACATTTAATTATTATTAAATATTTAAAATAATTAACAAATTTATTAAGAATTTTGTTTAACAAAATATCCATAGTTTTGTGTTATTAAATATTTATTGTCAATTTTGATGAAGGCTTTATTTTATGTTGATTATTTTTTTAAAAGATTTTTTTTATCAGAATCAAATTTATAATGAATAAAAAATTAAAATAAAATAATAGATTTCAAGGTCATGCTAATAGATGAAAATTGTTATATTAGAAAAATAATTTAGAAAATCATTGAAAATATCAAATTGTATTGTAAACTTGTTTTATGGTACAAAAAGGTAAGCAGTCATCAAAAAATAAATAGCAAACAATGCAAAAACTCAATAAAAAATATTGGCGAAAGTTTCAAGCAAGAAGTTGGGATTTTAGATTTTCTCTTTTCTCTCCATTCATTATGTCGGCAATATATTTGCTTTTCAGATATTTAATATCTCTTCTATAAATCCGTTTGATGTAAAACAAAACAAACAACAGAATAATAACCATAATAAAAGTAAAAGACGAAATGAAAATCAAACTCCAAAACGTCATTTGATTTGAATAATAACTGGTGAGATTTTCTGATTTCTGTGAGCTTTCCGAGCAAACCTTTTCCGTGTACCTTTCTGGACAACTGGACAGTTTCACGTTGGTATAAATCAGGGAGCGCGACTCGCCAGTGGATTTTTGAATTTGAAAATAAATCACGTCACGCTCGGATGATGATGATGATGAAGAAGGCGATTTCGGGCAAGAATAGCATTTTGCATTAAGGCGCACAAACATTTTCCTCTGTAAATTTGTCGAATCAACAATGAAACAGTCATGAGAAACTTTCATTTTGGAGTTGTTATTAAAATCCAATTCCTTCAGATAAGGCATTTCGGAAAACGCATTCGTTGTGACATTGTCAACCGAATAGAAGCTGACGGATTTGAGATTGGAAAAATATCCATTGAACGAGCGAGAATTGATCAATCCAACTGTGGCATTTATGTATAATCCTTGATATTTACTGACCGAGAGTATTAAAGATTCAATTGAATTGGGCTCGAAACGGTTTAAGATTTCTCTGGATCCCAGATTCAATATAGAGGTTCCGAAATAGTTGCCAATGCTACAGGCTAGAATGCGGCCATTGTCTGGCACTGAGTGCCTGTCTAGGACACAATCAGCTACCCCATCTGTCGGCTGGTAAAAGCAAATCATCGGACAGCTGCTTGAAACGGAAAACAAAATAAATAATAATCCAAACTCTCCAATTGTCCACATTGATAAAATCTAACAATTGAAATCTAGAATTGTATAAATTAACCGACAAATTTTACATTATATATTACATAATTGATTTTATTGATTTAAATTGATTTTAGTTAATTAATTTTTTAACACGCCGAAACTGTAGACTATTATTTTTAAGTAGCCGTATATATTACAATTTACGATGTATTTATTTCAGATGGACAATTTGTATTATATATGCACACAGATACAAAGAAGATGCATTCAATGTTATTATACACACACACAATTTGCACACATTCAATTGGCTGTCTGTATATGTGTACGCGTGTTCTCAACAATTTTCATTGTATTGATTTGGTCTGTGATTTTTTTAGTTAATTAACTTGACTACTCAAAAGCTTAAATTGAAATTCACATTTATGGGACACGAATGGACGGGGGGTAATTGTTAATTTTGATTTATCGGTTGTTTTTCATTCTGCACCCTAGCCATAGCTCAATTTTTTTACCGCTATAAAAAGTGAGAAAAGCTATATGAATTTTAGGGCCTTATTGCAGTTTGCGCACTAAGCAGTTGCCAAGCTGACTTACCAGAAGCTTCAGCTCTGCTTAGGCAACAATTCAAAACGAAATATAGGGAAAATAGGATACAATGCGTATTTCTTAAGTGAAACATTTTGTTGACATTATCGAAATGAAATTTGTCTGTAAGATGGTGTTTTATAGACAATCTGGCAGGATTTCTTAACACGAAGAAGATAATTGTAGATCTTAATTATTTATTGATACGTTTGTTGGGGTTAAATTAAATTAACTAACAACATTTCTGTATCTCTCATTGCTTGTTTTATTTGATAAAAACAAATAACAATTTCTAAAATGTATCAAAATAATAAAAATATTTACAATTGAATAGCCTCAAACACTTGATTAATTATTATTAGCCTGGCTTCTACTACACCAGCTGTCACTGAGATAAATCACCTATAATATAAAAGAAAATCAATAAACTTATAGCATATAAACACACCAACTCACCTTGAGGTTGCTTGTAAAATCGTCAATGAGACAAACCCTAAACTATAGAGACACAAAAAGTGAGAGAGAAATAAAATAATGCACATTAACTCAACCTATAATAAAACACGCATGCTAACTTTTAACATGTAGCCATCCGAAGTTGAAAAAATCCCTATAATAAATAATTTTATAGACATTTTTGAGGTAGTTTTAGAAAGGAAAATGGCGGAAAAAATTTTTTAATTTAAATTTTGAGGTTTTTGCTAGGAAATTTCGAGTAAATGAGGATTTATCTTCATAAGATTTACCCTTAAAACTAAAATTAATCTAATATTTCAGATATTTCTGTAGAAAAAAGCAAAACCTGAAATCCGAAAAAAAGCATAAATTTTTAAATGATTTTTGTAAGTTTTAAAAAATAATCATAAACCAAATTATTTCGTGTACATAATCGATGATTTTTTACAAAATATTTATAAAAAATATAATTATTTAATGCACATAATAAATTTTTATAAGTTCAAAAATAATTTAACTCACATTTTTTGAATAATAATAATATCCGAAAAAAATACATATTTTTGGAGAATAGCTATTGTTACTAATTTTCCTAAATATTATTTATAATAATATATATGAAATAGTTGATCAAAGTTATATTTAAGAGCTTGAATTATGATCATATTTCGTTATGAAATCATAATTCAACTCTTAAAATTTAACTTTAAGTTATATAACAATATAAAAAACAACTTACTTAGCAGCCATTTAAAAAATGGCTGAAATCCATTCACAAAAAATAAATTCCGCTAAGTTGATTTATGTATCAACTTGAATTATAGCGGAATTTATCTCAGTGACAGCTGGTGTACCATCGATTAACTTTTTGGATTATTATTTACAAGTCGGTCAATCTCTGACTCCTCTTGTTGCTTTTTATAAATCAAATAACCAAAACCCAACACAGAATACTTTTTTTTGATTTCTAACTCAAATTCATTGTCACACGGTTTGCAGTTATGGATTCAATCAGATATAGATTTGTTGGGCTCAGAGCCAAAATTAAAACAAAATTACAAAACCAATTTAAACAAAAAGGTGAAAATTGTATAAGTTAAAACAAAATAATTAATGTCGTTTGGAAATTGTCAATATGGCTGCCGTAACATAAACACGCACCGCAAGAAGATACCAAAAATAAATTAAAACATATTAATTAAAACAAATTAAAAATATAACAAAATTAAATAAAAACAAATAATTAATTAAAATTCGTATAAAGCCTACAGCTGCAGAAAGAAACATACGAAAAATAAAATAAACTACCAAAACCTTGCAAAATAAGGTTTAGAAAAAACACAGGCAGAAGAGGCGACCAGAAAACAAAATATTGGGGTTAAAAAATAATATTATGGAAAAATAATAATAAAAATAAAATTCAACATTGTAATATTAATATATCAAAAAATAAGGAAAAATATATAAAAAATTACAAAAATATTTTGAAATAAATAAAATAATTAAAAAGCCCTAAAAATGGCGAAAAATCGCCCATTGGTCGCACACAGGCACAAAAACACTATATATACGGCAGTCATTTTCATAATTTCGAACTGAATTTTAACAGACTGTCTTAGACATTTTTCAGTCAGGTGACTACTAGAAAATTTTTAGACATATTTAGACTAGCAGTGAATCATTCTTAGACCAAATTTTGTATGCCAATTTATGCCAATTTTTCAAATCTGGTTGCATGACTGTGGATTGTAAGTATTGTTTTCTTGTATAAATATATATTTCGAAGTCTTGTTACTTTGATTTTGTTCTGGATGGTCGTGGAATCTTTTGGTGCCACTGACAAGTCCCCCTAAAATCTTATTTATATATATGTATTGCAATAGCTATCAATGAGACGGATCGCGTGCCGGCTGGTGGATTAAGTTCCCTAGTTGCGCTCGTGGGTTGTGTTCCATTGAAACCTCGGTCGTACGCAGTAGGGTTTGGCCATGTGCACAGGACCTCCACGCAGTGCATCGTTGAACGCCTCGTAGCGACTGCTGAAAAATGTGGTCGGAACGAGCAGAAATAAACTCACGGGAAGTGCGACTTTAGTTAAGAGGGAATAAAGTTTTGTAGGGAAAATTTTAAACTTTGCCAGAAAATTAATCAGAAAATCAAGTAGGAAAGGATAGGATAGTATAAGAATGTAAATTTGAAAGTATTATTCTAATAGCTGAATGATATGATCTGACAGAAGAGAGAAACGTTTATTGAAGTGACTGCAGAGGGTTGTAATTACTTAAAATCATGGGAAACGTAGCGGGAATTAAGGAATTGTTAATCAAATTTTAAAATAGGGAAAGATAAAGGTAAATTAGAAAAAATGTAGTCGATTCCGTGATTAAACAAATGAAATAGGAAATTTACCAAAAAATAAGGGAGGAACGCTGCCCAAATTTTTGAAAGATACATTTATAAATAATGGGTAAAGACGACAAATAAGCATGGAAATTGTAGGAATAGACGAGTAAGGACCAGGATATAGAAAAAGAAAGACGTAAGACCTTCCATCGGCAGTCCAGAACCCGAAAGTGAAAATATCGTGAGGAGTAGTTCTAGTAATGGAGCTCACCTGCTCATGAATTTTCAACCTCTATGTACAGTACCAACATAGAAATCACCATGGGTACATAGGAGGGATAGGGGGTAGATGCACAAAAACCCTAGAAAAAATAAATAAAAACCAACCCTATTCGCCAACAGATTCAACAACGTGAAGGTAGAGGTACCAACATTTAATTTAAAGTCGCTCAAAGCTATTTATTATTGTTGAAATAATATTTTACTTGAGTTCGGTAGGAACTGTCTGCTCTGACTCCACGTGCTCTTTAAATAATACTGAAATAACTCAATACAGGAAAACTTTATTTGATACCAACAATTTCACAACGATTCACAATTTTCAAATCTGAAGACTAGCAGGAATCCTCATGAGAAGCCGCCTTTTAAATCTATAATATTCTAGATTTCATAACTCTACTGACACGAGTCTGATTCGGTACTAACTACTTTCCTTTTCAATTTTGAAAACTTTTCAATAAATTGTTATGCTTCTACTTGCTCAGTTTTATTTTGAAAAGTTTATGTCCCAGTTGTTGATTAGAGACTCCTTTACATAGGAATCTCCTCTCAAAAACTAATTAGTTTTAGCACAATCTTGATTGGATTATCGAGGAAGTAGTGAAATAATTTGCTTTTATCTTTTAGTCGCTTCGGCCGTTCCCCAGGAGAAAACTTCAGAGTAAATGATATTAGTTACTGGTTAGTTCCTTTAGATAATTAAATTTATTAAAATCGGAGAATTTCTCAGTAATTTAATTTATTTGTTTTCGTCATTTTAATTAATTAATTTATTTGTATTTTCTTAATAACTTTTTCTAGGAGTCCCAAATTAATTATATATTTTTATTTTCGTACTCGTCTCGTCAATTGGCGTCGGCACATACCCATTTCCCCCAGAAAAAAATGATTTTGATTTTTTGATTATTTTTATGTTTTCGATTTTTTCATTTATTAAAGTTTTGCGAAACTTTCATAACCTCAACGTTATGGTTCCTAACCTTCGCTCCTTTCTCCAAAAAATATCTCTTGTCGTAGTTTTCTTCGACCAACTAGCAATTCATCTCATCTCGAGCTCTATTTTTATAGTGCCTCTTTGAAAAAATTTTCATTGCTAGTACACATGTTTGTATTGTGACTTTAAAGTAGTTAAAAAATATACACATTATGTAATCTCACATTTCACTATCTTTTTTTACATAAATGCGGGGACCTAGACAATAACCAATTTAAAAGAAAATTTTGATTTGAACTTTGAACATACAAAGACAATTTTTTTAAGTAGAGATAAAGTAGTCCTGTAAGTTTTATATTTCATCGACCCACCCTTGTACACAGTCATTCCAGAATATCAAAGTTAATTGTCTTTAAAATCCAATTAATTGTTTTCAAACATCCAATTTGCTCGATTGCTTCTTGAGGTACTTTATCTGAATCACATTAATTATTTTATTTGCTCGCGGACTCTCTGTACAGGTCACGGCTCTAAATGTATCGGGCTTTCCTCATCGCTCGGATTTACCATTGATTTGAGTTTTCAATAAGCTCAAATTTTCCATTAGGAGATAATTTAATTTTAATTAGTTTTATTATTGTATTTGAGTTCATCTTTCGATTTGGCGTTCAACCATACCCGTTTCCCCGATCAATGGTAATTATCAAATTTTATAAATTTTAAATTGATTTTTATACCTCAATTATTTTTGATGTTTTTTGTTCATTTTCGATTTTGTAAACTAATTTTATTTCGTTACAAAATTATTTATTTACATTAGAATTATGCATAAATTTATTTTAAATGATGCTTTGATTTTCATTCAAAACTTTAACCATGACCAGTCTCATTCGTCTATTATCTGTTATATGATTGTGATTTCTTAGTCATGATTTAACGAATAATGTGGAATCCTATGAAGTTAGTGGAAAACCTAGCAAATTAATGGTCAATAAGCTTGATATATATATTGAATACTTAAATTCGCCTTTTATCTGAACAAATAGCATTAATAAACAAACACCCTCGTTCCGCCTCTGCAAAGCTTATTGCAATTGTATTAACAATATTTCTAGCTTTTTTGACCTAATGATTGGTCAAGAGTGGAATTTATTTTAGTGAAAAAAATAGTCGATTAAGAACAAGTTTGTTGTCATTTTTAAAGGGGTGTGAGTTGGTTAAATATTGTTATTTAAAGGGTAAATATTATCTACTTGATAGGTTTTTATGAAAATTATGAATATAGTTGGTATAATGGAGTAAAAAATGACATTTGAAAAGAAATGATTGGTTAAGAGGCGAATTTATAGTATTTGTTAAGGAGATTGAGTTGGTTGAATTTATAAAATACTTAGGAAAATTGTTACATTTTTCACTGATTTAATGTTAATCAGAATATATCGATAAGATCTCAGTTCTAAGAAATTGATTGATTCATGCAACTATTTGTATACAAGTAAGTGTTTATTTGATTTTATTATTATATTTGTAGTTAAATTAAAAACTAAAATTGACTAGTATTTAAAAGTTTTTTTTGTTACCTATTATTTATGTTTTTATTGACAATTTTCTGAATAATTTAAATATTTACAATTATTTCAGGAATGAAGAGAAATTGTACTATTAAATACTCTGAACAGTCGATTAACTACATTAATTTTCATTCAACAAGTACCTAGAACAATTACCTAACAATCTTATAAAATTTTTAAAAATGTTCTAATAAATTTTTCAATTATTTTACAACTTAGTTAATTTAATTAATTGATAAGTACTGTGGGGTTAGTGGTGTGGATGACCTTCACCATAATACATACAAATTAATTTGACGCCCGCCAATGGTTACCCGTTGCTAAGCAACGTTGGAACTGTAACCACTGGTCACAGGATCTCCAAAGGTGAGTTCCGATATCAGAACTGCTAAGGGTTAATCCTATATCGGGTTCAGCGGACTACCATTAGAAGGCCTATGTTCGTCTTATCTTTCAGGTCCCTTACTTTTCCTCTCTCTCATTTGATTCTCACACTTTACTCGTTATACCAAAAACAAATCAATAATGGAAAGAAACACAATTTTATTTTATTTTAACATCAGTTTATCAAACATATCGCTTCTTGAATTTCAGTTGGTCGCTTTTGTACTTTCACCTTGGGCGCGTCGGCGCAAACGTTCCGTTCGACCTGGCCTAGCGTGCGGATGGAATCGTTTGTTGGACGATTTCTGCTTGTCTTGATCACGGTAAGCCAGCTGTGCCGGTGCGAAAACGAGAGGGTACGTCACCGCACTACCCTCCTGGCACGCTGACAGGGCAACTTCTAGTCCTTTTATTTGTGTTCGTTGTGCCTGATTCAAGGACTTCTCGTCTCTCCATCCTTGCTGGGCTGCTGTCAGACGTTGATAGATGCTTTTCATTTTCTCAGGTTCGGCCCAGGTGGCCTTTATTCTTTGGAGCTCGCGACTTTGCTGCAAAAGTTGTTGATGTAGATGTGCGTTCACACGCCGGAGCTCCTTCAATTCATGATTCAGAATTCTCATCGCCTTCATTTTCCAAATATAACAGTGTAGTCACACATAGGATGTTATTCATTCGGTGAAATCTGTATGACGACGATTTCGGCCTGTTAGAGTCCAATTTGGATGTCGGTGAGCATAGGCATGTTCATTTCGCGGCCTTGGTCCGAGTCTGTGGCGGAGTGTTGGGTGAATTAATCCTTCCGGTAGGATCAAAGTTGTCGGAGCAGTCATTCGTCGGAGCCTTGGGTCGTCAAGTTCGAACGAGACCCCGTAGTCAGGTGGAGCTCCATCAGTGCTGGGAATAATACCGTTTGCGATATCTTGATAGACTTGTACTAATCTTTGTCTGGCCATCACCGCTTTCCGATGGTATTTCTTCTCCAACTCTTCCATCTTCATAGCGCTGTGTTCTGCTCGGTTACGCGCTTCCCGTGCCGGGTTCCTGCCCGGTTCCCGTTTAATAGCAACACTTGATAGTTCTATTTCATCGCCGCGGTCGTTGTGTCGACGAGGCCAATTGGGTCCTCCGTAAGTGGCCAGTTCATACCCCTGGTCCCATAGCGCCTGTCTATACCGAGCGGCATAGCTACTAGGGACCTGCAAGGTCAATCGGGAATCGTCGTTCCATCCTCCATGTGAATTTGCGTAATCTAGAATAAGAATTACAATCATATTTCACGTAGAATAATAAATCATTGCATTTATGTAGAAAAGAAATGGGTGATTATCGGTCAGTGTTAGTTGGGTTGGTTTGAATTTGCGGTTGATCATTAAGGGGAAGACTTAAAACTTTTAAATTAAGTAGTACCTGGTAGAAACTCGTCTCGCTTTTCGGTACCTCGCATAGATACTCGGTCCTGTCGCTCGTTGTTGTTTCGTTCCTGCATTTTAGGGTTCTTGGTAGAAGGTGTCTGACGTGGAATGGACATGCTTTAAGATATGATATATTAGATCGCGTTTGATTTTATATTGAAATTATCAGTGGGTGTCTTGCTAGACTGGTGAAGTCAATTTTATTATCGTGATTCAAATGCTAATAAGTATCAATGGTTTCTAATCAATTGTATTAAGTGAAAATTTTTAAACATGAATTATAAATTAATATTTTGGTTTTTGATTTCTCGGTTGGTTAGCTAGACCAGTATTCTACCGTAATCTACATTTTTGCTTGAGTGAGTTGATTGGGAGTTATTTTCTTATCTCACCTCACCATTCACGGTATGGTATCAAAGCTATCTATTACTTTATGGAATTTATTGTTTTATGATCGCTGTTCCAGTTGATTGGCGTGCGTTGTAGTATTTAACTGAATCGCGTCAATTTTCTCATTTTTTCTTCACTGGCAACGCGATATCGATGCTCAATATCTCCTCGATCTCACATTTATTTGAATAATTTACAGCCTATGGTTCAATGGTCGCAATCAGGCAATATTCGGTCATGCTGGCTTTTCCAAGATTCGACTATTCCCTCAATTATGGACGTTTAGATACGTTTGGCTTCCCCATCAATTGGTACTAGAACAATTAATTCCTCAATTGCCTTGATTGGTAATCTTTATCGACTTCAACTGATTTAGTTATCTACATTACTATTTTAACATCTCGAATTGTCCCTAATAGCGTCAATTTTCGTTAGTTACTTTTATCACTTTAATGTCCTTAATTAACTCGATCCACTTTGATTCGTTCAGTTATTTTATTGCTATCGATACGTTCTATTTTTCTCTATTAATTTCGATTCATATTCACATATTACATTCAAGGTTTCTCCTCCATTAATCCCTCTGATTATTCTGCTACTTTTATACGGTAAATTCTACTTATCCATTTAGTAATTTTTATTATGTTAATATCTTTAATTGTCCCTATTAATCCGTTTATCATTTTATGCATCTAGTTTTCTCCGTCAATACGTTTAGTTATTTCATTAATTTAACGCTGTTAATTTAGTTATTTTATCACTTTAATGCATTTAATTCTCTCTATCCATTCCTTGAGTTAATTTATTGCTTTAATGTGTTCGATCTTCTATCAATTTATTTATTTAGTTAATATTTTATACATTTTACCATTTTCTATCAACTCATTCAATGATGATGTTACTTTTATACCTCTCGTTTCCTCTATCGATGCGTTTAGTTGTTTATTACTTGCTACCTTAATTTTCTATCAGTTTATCTAGTTATTGTTTACTTTAATATATTAAATTTATATCAATTTATTACTCTAATACATTTAGTTTCCTCTGTCAATGTGTTTAATTATTTATTACTTTACTACCCTAATTTTCTATCAGTTTACTTAATCTTTTCATGCTTTAAATAATTTCATCACATCGATTTCGAAATTCCACCTCCCGCCCCTCTCAGTTTGACCTTTACATTAGATTGTTCGAGTGCCCACTGGACTACTCGGTGTGATCATTTTAGCCGATGTATAGAATCAATATTTAGGTCGAATTTTTTGGGAGATGGGTGAAAGAGAGTCGGCCAAAAGACCAGCTCTCTATCTTCCCACCACCCCTATAAGGGACATAAGATTTACGTTCGAGATCCAGCGTTACGCACGACAGAACTCTCACGGGCACACACTATAGGCGGAGGAACCGCACTTACACAGTGTGATTAGTTATGTTTTAGTTTACTATCTTGCGTGTTGTGTGGCTGTGGGCCAGAAAAATTTCGACATATAACTGAAGATTCGTTTTCATAATACATATATTTGTTGAAACAATTGCATCATGGTTCATTCATAGTTCGGTTCATGCATATCAACATACGATAAGAAGTCCCCATACATACGAGCAAGTAGAGCTTACATTAAGTTACTTGATTTCGCAGTATGAAAACAATTATCGAGAGTTGCTCTTTTGAATAAAATTGCTCTGGCGAAAAGTAATCTATTCACTGAGTGAAAAAGCATTAAAACTTTGTAAAAATGGATTGGTATATATACCTGTTTTGTGACCCTAACCTTGTGTGTTAATTTTTATGCGTTTATTATTTTTTCGATTTATTTGACAATTTAATCATTAACAAATAATTTTAATCATTTCTGACTAGAATTATTTTATTTTTGTTCAATTTATTCATGAACTCTTTTAATTTTCTGTAAATTGTCACTTTTTCGGTCAAATTTTTGTTATCGTGCTATTTCTATGTCAATTCGTGCATATCTTGGTGCGTTTGTTAATATTTTTATTTAATTTTATGTTTTTCTATTTTATATGTTAAATTATGTGTTTTCTCGCATTTTTAGGTGGTTACTTGATGTTCATGGGTCCCATTTTGAATTTTTTGGGTTATGTTTGCGTGCTGTTTCCAATCCATTTAAACCAAAAATCCTTTACTGGCCCAACAGTACTATTTTCTTTACAATTTGCTACTGTGTTGAAACTTTTTTTTAAAAAATTTTATTCAAAGTACTAACAAATTTTATTAAAGATCTATCCAAACTTGTCAAAAATTATAAAACTTTGGTAATTTTATTAAGTATTACCCAATAACTAATATTTTCTTACCAATTGGCTGAAGGTCTTATTTTAAAATTTCTTCAAAGTAATAACATTATTTACAAATTAATCAGTTTTATTTCAAATTTAACAACTTTCTCACAACTTTAATCAAATTCTAATCACATGATAATCATAATTTAAGGATAAGTCTTATTTTTACAAAAACAAATATTTTACAACAATTAAACATTCATATTTGGATTTTTAGTAGATTTTATCGGTATCTATCAGTACCGGTTCCGTGTAGTTTTTTAAGCTTTGTTAGAAATTCAACTTATTTAGTGGTTGGTCTATAATCATTTAATGTCTAGTAATGTGGCAGATGATAATTATTTTGTCTATTAACTTTATTCAATGATGTTTAGGAACTTAAAAGTCTAATAATTTTCAATAAATATATGAAAATTTATTTCAAGTACTGTGAAAGTAATATATATTTTGAGAAATTAATTTAAGAATATTTTTCTAATCAAGTTTCTTTTTACTTTCAATCACAACCATTTATAGTTATTAATTAATTTATCATTCAGAGTTGGAATGAATAGAAAATGTGTAAAAATAAATTTAAGTAATTTTTGAGCTGTTAGCAATTAATTTATTTAGGGGCATGTGAAAATTAAATGAAAAGGTTGACATTCATCTTTGAAAATAACTTTTAATAATTGTTCATTTGTTGGATGCAATTAAAAATATTACAAAAATAGTAGAAAAATTTCAAAGTTTTTTAACAAAACTATTAAGTTTTACAAAATAATTTCAATAAATCACATAAAAGAAGATTTATTGAAATTACATATTCAGAGAAGATACTACAATTGATTGGGCTTCAATGATTAATAGTTTCTTGATAGCAACCAGGTAACCAATCAACTAAACAATTTGGAGACATCAAGGATCGATAAAGAGTGAAGAAGTTAATAAGATTTGTAATTGAAATTGTATTTCTATTGATTGTTCAAATTTTTATGTGCTTTCATTTAAAGATTTCTTGGTCAGTAAACAATTTTTGATATTAATTTATTCAGTAACTAGTTATTGATAAGATCTTGTGAGTGTGTGAATAACCAACTATTTTAAAGGGAAATTATTGAGAGAAAATTTTATTTTATTTTTAAGTGGGTTAAGTTGGTTGAATATCGGTGTTCAAAAGGTAAATATTATTTAAATAGCACATATAAAACTTTTCTCATATTTTAAGCCATAACATGAATATCAAATATATTGTATATTGATTTTATTATTACATTGTACAAACTTATTCTATTCAATATAAATTTTATATACTTTATAGAAAATTTATATAAAATAATAATGAAAATTATAATAATAAAAACTTGTAATAATAATAATAACAATAATAATAATAATAATAATAATAATAATAATAATAATAGAATAAAAATTAAAAAAACATTAAAAAACTACTTATAAAAATAAGTAGTAAATCAAAATTTTAAAATGTTTAAAAATACTATGACCTTGAAAATTTTTTAAATGACCTTGAAAACATATGATACCTCATAATAATAACAAAAATTGAATAAAAATTAAAAAATATTAAAACACTACTTATAAAAATAAGTAGTAAATTAAAATTTTAAAATGTTTAAAAATACTATGACCTCGAGAAAATTTAAATGACCTTGAAAAAATATGATGACCAATAATAATAATAATGGTAATAATAATAACAATAATAATAATAATAAAAATAATAATAATAATAATAAAAATAATAATAATAATAATAATGCTAATAAAAATTAATAATTATAATAAAAATAATAATAATAATAATAATAATAATAATAATCAAAATAATAATAATATTAGAATAAAAATTAAAAAAAACATTAAAACACAACTTATAAAAATAAGTAGTAAATTTAAAAAGTTTAAAAATTCTGTGACCTTGACCTACTTTTGAATGACCTTGAAAAACTATGATGAGTCATCCAATGACCTTGAATGAGTCATTGTCTTTGTATTAAATTTTTTTTGTACTTTTAGACTTAGAAAAAAACGTTTTACCCCCGGGGGTTGATCCAGCGGTGACACATCCGACTATTTATTAAAGACATTACCAGGTATCCATCTAAAATTCGACGCAAACGGCAATCCAGTCGTCCACAATATCCTGTCAAACACTAGCTTCTTCTCCTGCTGCAACCTTGAACAAGATGTTGTGACGCTTCTTGAAGCGTTCAAGGAAGCCATTTGAACACTTCCATTCTGATATACCCATTTCTGATACTATGCGTTCAGATACTTTTGCAAACAGTGGTTCACTAACAGGAAGCTGTGACGAACGAGTTTGCTTGAACCATCTCAAAAGTGCATCCTTAATGGTAACATATGAACTTGTTTTCATTCGCTAACATGTAACATTTGATGATGAAGAATGATACTCCTGCATGATTTTCTTGCATTTTTTTGAAAGTTTAGAAATGGTTGAAACATAAATCCCAAATTTGTCTGCTATGTCCTTGCGTTTGCTATTGAAGTCTTTCATATTTCAAATTTCAAATTTTGCAGTTAGTTCCGAATCGTTACGCTTACGTTTGTTCGCCATCGCTACAGAATGAAGTTAAATGAATTTCTGAAATGTGTTTTTATTAGTCTACCAACATAGACAGACCGTGCAGTGGAAAAACAGCTGTATGTGTAAATCAGGTGTTATAGGTGCACAGTCGTTCAGTCCACAGCAGCATACATAAAATAATTAGTAAGTATTTTATTTTTCAACAGTAGCTTTTCTGTCGGTGTTGGTACAGTTTCAACGTTTTCCACATCATTTTCATCCATTTCAGGTTCTTACGTTTTGGTCTACCTATACCTCTACCTCTCTTTGAAACAGGAGGGATCAGTCATTTTTTATTTTTTTATTGTCATATCCTACCACTAACCTAATCCTAATTTTTCACCTATAAGTGTAAATTTTCCACGAGATCCAAATTTTTATATTTAAAAATTTTTTTATTTTCAGATCTTTTATATCAATCAAGCCCTGTGAGGGTGAACCTGCTGCAACTGCATAATTGCGAAGTTGCTTCGAAGCATCATCTCCAATTAAATTATTCCTTGGATAAAATTGTTGGGGTTATACAATGAAACACAAATAAAGTCAATAAAAAAACCAAAAATGACGAAGGTGCAAAATTAATTATTGATCTGAGGAAAGCGGCATGGTTGAATACCAAATCAAAAGATGAATCTTAATATTATTGGGGTTTCCGGTGAACTTAAATAGGATGTATTGTTAATCTGACTCCAAGCGTTCTTTTAAACAACAGTAATGAACTCCAAACGATATAAACTTTATTGATTAAGACACTTTATGTCCACTTTAAAATGACACAAATAAATATCTATTACAGTAACAATTTGGTGCTTATTACGACCCTTCGTGAAGAATAACACTTTTCGGATCAATTGGATTTCACAATCACTTGACTACTGTGACGGGTTTCTGAGATCGATAAATCTGATTTAGTTGCTTTGCTTTGACTCGAATTTACTCAATAACTTTGATTGCTTTGATTTCACTTTATTTCTTTTTCACAATTTTCTCTTTGCCTTTTTCCAACTTTCTTTATTATTTTCGTTCTCGTATCGCCTAATTTCTGTTTCAAACTTCTTTTATTCTTGATTCCAACTGCTCTTTCAATAATTTTCGGTAATTTTCTCCTTTCAATTCTTAGTCCAATTTTTCTCTCATCTCTGATTCCAGTTGCGCTTCCTTTTTGTACTCCTTCACCCAATAATACTTACTGATGTCAAATAGAATTTCCAATATCTTTTACCGCTAATTCCATTTGGAACTCTATAATCACTGACAGCTGTCCAGATAAATAATTTTTTAGAGATGCCCTTTCCAGGATTCCCAAACAACATTCCTTCCCTTAACTTGAAAGGGCTTTCGAGATAACGTGCAAATTTTGCTTTTGTTTTCCTAAATTTGCACTCGTTATTTACAAATGACCTTCTTTTATTCTATTGTCTGTTTTATTGATTTTCTCTTATTCCCTTCTCGTTATTCCACATTTCTTTTTCATTCCCTTTTTATTAAGCTCCAGAACCACAGCTTAATCACTTACATTGTTTCCTCCAATCATTTTACATGTTTATTAATTATTTTATTCTATTATCTAGGTATCCTCAACAATATAATAATAAAAATTCAGTTATGGGTTATTATGATCTCATTTCAAGTTTATCACAGTAGATAACAGCGTCAGTAGATGAAAAATGTTGACGAGTGGATAGATAACAGTTCAATAATTGCCTGATTAAAACTATAAAAAGAAAACTTTGAAACCAGAAATTGCCAATTTGGTCAAAGAGAGTTAACAACGAAATACATTCGACACCACCAAAGGAGCAGTCAAAAGATAAAGGAAGTGAAACATTTACTAAATTATCGTGCAAAAATGGTGGTCTCCCTGCGTCTTCTACCTCACGATAACATACAATAAACTATCAAACAAAGAAAAGTTCAAATTAATAACTAATTGTAATTGTGGTGAATTGAGAACAAAGTTGTTCTGTGTTGGGTTTTCTTCACTTATATTTAAAGGACAAAATGAGTCAGCAAAACAAACTTTTAAACAATAATAACACAACAAAATGATCAAACTTTACTCGTGACTCCGTGTTACATGAAATTAAATGTAAACTTCTAAAATAATATTAATTATAATAGTGGGTTACTGGGTGTTGATGTTTGTTTGAATCTTCGTAGGGTTACCCCGGTAACGCCATATAAATATTTTCTCGCTACCACTCGGCACCCGTTGCTAGGCAACGTTGGAAATGTGTTCGAGTGGGTAGATTGTCCGCAAAAAGTGAGTGCTATTACTAATGCTGTAATTGCTCGGACAACCCCTGGGTCCAACAAGCTGTCGTTAGAAGACTTGTGCTCGCTTTAAATCATTAGGTCCTCTTCTCTTTATGGTGAGTTTTTTCGACGGTATTTACTAATGCTCCTAAGTCAAGGAAGGGAGTAATAAATATATGCTAAATTAAACTAATTAACGAATGAACAACAACAAATATTTAAATTAGATACATAAAACTTTCATACAGGGAGTGAATTAGTTTCAGTTCATAGCCTGTGTTGCATTTCGTAATCGAGCGGCTCGTCTTTTAGCCCGCTCTTTGCATCCTGGACGATAACTGTTCGTAATGGTTGTCGGGGTCGAAGGTACGGTTGTTGTTGGAGTGGCCGCCGTCTCCCGGTAAGCCAATTGGGCAGGAGCGAAAACGAGAGGCTAAGTTACCGCAGCTTCTTCTTGGCAGGCGGATAGGGCCACTTCTAACCCTTCACCTGGGTCTTCAGACTTTGGTTGAGTTGTTTTTCATCCGCCCACCCCTTTTGGGCGGCGGTGAGTCTTTGGTAGAGCAACTTTGCCTTTTGGGGCGCCATCCAGATGGCCTTTGTCTGTTGTATTTCCGCGGTCAGCTGGATGATCTGATCGTGGAGGTTTTTATTAATGTTCCGGGTGTGGGTGAATTCGGTTTGTAATATCTGCAAGGGTTCCATTTCTATAATATCCAATATATATGTAAAATTTTATGTCATCAAATTTAATTTTTTACATATGTAGTCTGTTTAAACAAAATTTTCAAACATTCCATGGGACAACGAATAAAGAAAATAGAAATCTCAACAAATTATTTATTACAATACCGTTCACCAAAAGTTTATAACCAATAGTTCGGCGAGATTAGGGTTGTTCCAAGGATTTTCTCACCCATTCTTCTGCTGAGTAACCCGGAACTACGAACACGGGTCGCTTCGGGTTTCGCACCGGTCTGAAACTGGGCGGCGGCGTCTCGCTATAGACCTCCATTATTCTCCCAGCAGCGATGTCATCTTCTACGTTGGCCAGGTATTGCCTGACCCGGACCAAGTGAAGATCTACCTGTCTTTGATGCGCCTCTAGTCGGGCAAGGAGATTGCGGGCGTATCCCAGAATTTCGCGAGCCGGATGTTGTTCGCCTTCTCGACCATTGGTCAATGGTAATCGCTGCTCCATTCCCAGCATTTGGCCAATAGTTTGACTAGGCCCTCTTGGTGGGGGCCCCTCGTAGCCTCTCGCTCGTCCTATTTGACGCCAAGCTTGTCTCCATTCGTCTGCGATGTATGTGGGGACCCACATGAGAGATCCTGATGTATCTATGATTTGATCATATTAACGAGATTTCTGACTATGTAAATAAATGGGTTGAAACCCTCTTAAGGATAGTTTACGGGTAAGTAGAGTTTGGATTTGGTTGATAATCTGCCTGGCGGGTGAGTGTAACTAGAGGGCACTAGCTTGAGTACAACAAGTGGAACTGTACTAAGGATTAATAAATAGGTATATTAAGTCAGACCAAATCCGGGTTGACTGATGGGAAAAATTCAATACCTTAAAGTAACTTCACTTCATCTCACTTCATGGTATATCATATTGAGTCAAACTAAACCAAAGTAATTAAGGGATTAATATGTCCAATTTGATTAACGAATCTCACGTAATAAATCACAATTTAGTTAAAATAAATTAATAGATATGAAGTAAATTCGATCAAAACCAACGAAATATAATGTACTGACTCAAATTAAATCAAAGATCAATTAAGAGATGTGAATTGATATATTAAAGTAAATTTGATCACAATCAGTTGATGGATGTAACCTTATACTAAGTCGAAACAAATTTCAAGGAATGGGGAATGATATGATACCTTACATTAAAAGCCCACCTAAAGGGTGTTGAATTGACTTAATTCATAACTCAAAAATAGCCGTACTTATAGTTCGTAACTATTACCCCATCTTTCACGCTACATTTCACCTGCTAACACGCATGTACTATATAGAATTTATTAAATTTAGTAAGCATACTTAATTCATTGCTTGTTTAATTTAATCAATGACATTTACCTTATTTAGTATGAAAACCGAAATTAAATGAGGTAAGGTTACTGTTATTATTTATATCTATCTTATATATGTTTAGAGGACAGCACAATACTGGCGCAGTTAAAATTGAAAATGAATTTGTAGAAACTTTCATCCCAACACGTTAAATATTAATAACTATGGGTTTACGAAAAATTTAAGGTTCTCAGTCAAAAGTTGGTCATCTTGGTTTTGATGCTATTATTAGTAATAATAATAACATTAAAGCTTTTCAACTACATTGGCCGTATGGACTTTAATAAAATTCAAGTTGCACTTTTTTTGTCTTGGCTTACCGTACCCTTTCAACTATGGTTTAGCGATATTAATGGATTTATTATTGTGTTTAATATTGACGGATTAAATCAAATCTACTAATTGTCAGGATTAATAGTAATAATTATGATTAATAAAAATTTAGTAACAATATAATATGGTTGAAAATTTTAGTAATTAATAATGATGTTGAAGGTAATGGATGATAATAATAGAAATACTAAAGGGGTCAAACTAAATTGGTTTACCATCATGGTTACTAATATGATAATAATAATATTGGTGGGGTCGAACTCGGAAATTTACGGCGATCTAAATTATATGATGGAATTTCTTGGAATATAGTTTTCAAATATATCTACGTCATTTGAGAACCGTCGAGAGTCAGAATTTCATGGAAATGGCCAAGGGTCGTACTGAGTTTAATGGAAAATCCAGCGCAGTATCGCGCGCAAGGTTGATTTATTTTTTGAAAAAAAATAATTTATAAAACTCGATTTTATTTCAAAGGGAAATTTCTAAATATTTATCTAATTGTTGCGATATTACTATCTAATAACCAAAAAAATTATCATATGAAATTCTTACTCTCAACCCTTGCGTCGGAGTCCAATGCGGTCCCTTCGTTGGGTATCATAGCCGAAGTCTCCTCATCATTCAAGACTTGTTGGGGATTCATATTTACTATACTATTCCAAAAATTCTGTTCGATGGGCTTATTAGTGCGTTTATATTCAAATCAACTGTGGTGAGTGTGTCCCGTGCATGTCTACTAGTGTAGTCAATGGCACACTTTGCCTGATAGTAGTGTGCAATGTTGCCGATTCTATGAAGAAATCTCCATACTGTGAGGGTGTGTAGGTAATTGGGTTTTTCCTAGTCTTTAGTTAACTAAATCGTGGATTTATTTAGTAGCAAAATGAAATTATTATGAGTTGCAGTGGGCTAGTTGGAAATCCTCCTGGTGTGCCGAGACTTAATATTGATTTGTACATTTTCAGTTTTGTTATGGATTTGTTATGCCTACTCTATTGGTTTACTTACGAAATAATAATTATGTGTTTACGATTTAATCTAAGTCTACTTTAACTCCATAATTTATTGGACTGGGTAACCCTAATTGTTGATTGGTATAGGTCCATGGTAGCCGTTCCATAGTTATCATTACTTTAACTTCGTCTATATAAATTGAAAATTTACAACCATGTTAGGCATCTAGCACTAGTCTAAATCTATTATTTAATTAAATTTTATAACAACGATTCCATTATTTATTCCCGTCACTTTTCCCCTGGTTGACCTTAGGCCACTGTGTTCATATTATATTTAATGAGTGCCCACTGGACTACTCGGTGTGATAATTTTTAGCCGTATGTAGAATAATTTAGGTCGAATTTAAAGAAACTGAGGGACGAGGAAGTAGTCAAAAGGCCGCTTCCTTATCTCTCCTTTCTTCTATACGGGATAATATTGACGTTCCAGCTCCTGCGTTCCGCACGCCGGACCTTCACGGGCACAGATCATCGACGATATTCCACGCACTTACACGAATCTGAATAATATGTCTGATTTTACTAACTTGTGATGTGTCTTGGCTGTGGGCCGGAAAAATTTCGACATTAAATAAAAGTAATTATAGAGAAAACAATTTTAGGTATTATAAATAATTTATTAATATTAAACAACAACAATTACTTGATCCAAACGAAAAATCATAAAACTACTACTCTCCCCACGCCGACATCCAAGCAGAGGTCTATCGAGATTGCGAGGATGCGACGTGGAGAGAGAGTTTCAAAATAAAACTCACACTTACATAGATTTTTAAACAACGAAACTAGTTCAAGTTTTAAAAACTGATTAAAATTGTGTAAAAATGAATCGGTATATATACCTATTTTTTGTCCCTAACCTTGCGTGTTCTTTTTGATTTAGTAAAACAAAATTCGACCTTGGTATTTTCTAGTGTATTCTAATCTTAATTTTTATTATTTTGTAATTTTATTTGATAATTTTTCTTTTGAAATTTTTATTGAATTATTTCTAATTCGAATTCTTTGAATTTTATTTCATTTTCCTGAAATTTCACACATTTTGTTAAATTATCAAAATTTCGGTCGAATTTGTTAGGTTTTCGTGTTATGTTTATTTTTATATCGTGCGGATCTTGTTGCTTTTTGTTATTATTTTAATTTATTTTTATGTTTATGATTTTTTTATTTTATTGTTTTTCCTCTCATATTTTAGTGGGGTTTAATTGGTGTTTTAATAGGTTTTGCATTTAAATCTGCATTTTATATTTGCGTGTGTGTTACCGATTCACTTAAACATTTACAAGGCCGTTTTTGTTCTGGCCCAACAATAATTACAATTAAAATCTGCCCGTTTCTGATATTATTTAAACAAAGAATATGGTTGAGGAAATCCCTTTGTTAAAATATTTAAACAACTTTGAAATTCTTCAAATATTTGTCCATACGAGTGCATGTTTTTGACGCAGATTTGAAAATAAAACATTTATAAATTAATTTTATTAAAAATAAATCAATTGATCTGTATTTTAATACCCAAAGTTGCACTAAGAATACTTTTATACCAGCATGGCATTTTAAAAAATATATATCAACAAATATATCAACCTTCAATAAAATACGCATTGACTTTTGGGACACCCAGTACAAGTAACTGATATTATGGAAATATATTTTCATATTTATCGAATTTCTAATGTGAAATATCGTCACGGAATTGATTAATCAAATGTTGCTAATCCATTGAAATACATTTATATTAAAGTTTGTCACCCATCTTTAAACTTTTAAATATATTTACTAATGTAATCTCATAATACATTTTGAAATATAAAAGTATTTTAGATATTCAGTAAAATTATTCTAAAATATTTTGATTGGATAATTTATCGCGCATTTACGCTATTGGATGAACTGAAATATTATTACATTGATATTGCGAGGTCTTCAAGACTTGTTATTAATTCATCATTAATTTCTATGGAATTGAATTTTATTTCTTTTCTATGTTTTAATTCCTCAACTTTTAAATGGTGTTCGCGTATTTTTTTCCTTCTTTCCTCTTCCAGTTGCTAAAATGTAAACTTTATATAAAGTTTTTATATTAAGCCAATATAACGAACCTTTTTCTTTTCTTCAACCCTTTTTTGCTTCATCAAAGCTTCTTCGCGAGTTATCTCTTTACGGGCTTTTGTCAGACGATTTTGTAGACTTTCTGATATTTGTTTTAAAGGTTTTCCAGAATCAATGTAGGCACATAAATCACCATTAAAATTTAGATTCTTTTCGTCACGCTTATCAAAAAAGTTAGCCATATGTATACATTAATGCCAATGTAATTTGTTCGATAAATTATTGATAATTGAGTCTAATAAAATTTTTATAAATTATTTCGTAATATTATTTAATTTAGTTTGTTATAATGTTGGAAAAATAGTAAATATTATTAAGCTTTGTTTAATCGAAGCGGTAATTCATGCATTAGAAATTACATTATAATTTTGTTTTTTTGTTTTTTATAAAAAAAAACAAAAAGAAAAATTAAAGTTTTTTAGAATTTTATGAAACACAAAATTTTAAAAAAGACGAACTTGAGAACTGATAAAAAGATAAATAATTTTTCAAATTTTCAGTAATAAATATTATAAAAAATATTATTAAATATTAAAATATTATAATAAATATTATAAAATGTAGCTGAAATTGAAATTCCAATTTTATTAATAATTTTTACATAATTTGGTTTAAATATATGAAAAAGAAAACATTTAAACTGAGAAGTGATGCACAAAATATATGTAATTTCTAAAAAAAACAAACAAATTATAAATAAACATAATATTCGTTTCTCTATTGCTAGCTAATACATTAAATCGTTTATATCTACTTCAATGTTTCAATGAATATTACACAAAGCTAAACCATTTAATCGTTCTTTCCTTATTATGTTTCTTAAAAAGGTTTTCAGTCTTCATAATGTTGAAAAAGACCTTTCATTTATATACGATTTAACTGGTAGAATGTAAAATATTTTCAATAAAAAATATATATTTTGTTGTCGAATAGAGTTTATTTAAATTAATTTTTCTAGAGTTCCTGTGTGACTCCCACCTAAACGTCATCAAGATTACTATTTTGCTCCTCTTATGTACCCATGGTGATTGCCATGTTTGTACTGTACATAGGGGTTGAAAATTCATGAGCATGTGAGCTATATTTCTAAAACTACTCCTCATGATATTTTCACTTTCGGGTTCTTGACTGTCGATAGAAGATCTTACGTCTTTATCTTTCTATATCCTGGTCCTAAATCGTCTATTTCTACAATTACTATATCATTTGCCATCTATGCCCATTATTTATTAAGGAATCTTTCAAAAATTTGAGCAGCGTTCCGCCCTTATGTTTTGGTAAATTTCTTATTTCATTTATTTAATCACTGCATATTTATTTACTCCCTGTATTTCAAATTTGATTCACAGTCCCGGCGCCCTTCCAATGATTTTAAGTGGTTACAACCCTCTGTGGTCACTTTAATAAACAATACTCTCATCTGCCACATTACATCTTTTAACTATTTGAAAATGTTTTTGACTTTACGTTCTTACACTATTCTATCCCTTTCTACTTGATTTTACGATTAATTTTCATACAAGATTTTGAATTTTCTATACAACAGTCAAAACCTTATTCCATTTTAACTGAAGTCGCACATCCCAGGATTTTACCTGCCAACCACGGCCGACGTTGCCATCAGACGCTGTGGGTTTTATAACGACGCCCTGTATGTAGAGATCTGCGACTTTTGACCAGAACTCGTCGCGGACAGCAGAGGGATTAAGAGTAGCGCGACCAGCAGTCACAACTAGCGAAAATAAACTCGCCAGCCGAACCGCTAGTCTGCCCTCCTAAAATTCTATTTCAATAATTATTCCAAATAAGATTTTAGGGGAACAAAAGATGCAACAAAAGATGCCACGACCATCCAGAATAAAGTTAAAATTCGTAAAAACAAAACTTTAACATATGCAAATATATATTAATATGAAAAACACAAACTACTTACAAATTGATTCCAACTAGAAAATTTTCAGACAAAATATTGCATAAAATTAAAGTGGTTAAATTATGAATTTGGCTATCGTATATATAGTTGTTTTGTGTGTGTGCGACCAATAGGCCTTTTTTGGCCATTTTGAGGGGTTTTTATTAATTTTATTAAATTTTTAATATTTTTATAATTTTTTACTCATTTTTCATTATTTTTCGATACATTATTTATATTTTTCTGAATTTATTTTTATTATTATTTCTTGGTCATTATTCTTTTTGACCATTAAAAGTTAGTTTCTTGGTCGTCGCTTCCGCCTATGTTTTTTCTAAACCTTCTTTTGCAAGGTTTTGGCGGTTTTATGTATTGAGTATGTTTCTGTCTGCTGCTGTAGGCCTTCTTTGGATTTTATTAATTTTGTTTTATTTTTATTTTTAATATATGTTTGCGGTGCTTGTGTATGTTCACGGTAGCCAAATTAATAATTAAACAATTTGTTTTAATTGACATAAATTTATTTTTTGTTTAAATTGTGGCTTTAAGCTTAACAATTTGAATGTTTACAGTACCAGAGTAACAAGAAGGTCTTTTAGACCCTTTTGGGGCTACCCTATATTTGAGGCTTCTGCAATTATCACTTTAACAATACTCAGCATACTCCTAATAATATTGTTGATAGAGTATTTGATAATACACACACCAAAAAATAGTGTGAATAATATAGATCAGCGCTTCCTTAGCATTTTCACCGCTGCGGACCGATCAACGTTTGATAATTTTATCGAGGGCTGCTGAGGTGGAAATTTTTTTTAATATTTTTGATTGATTTGATTTAAATAATTTTAATTTTATTTAAAAGTTGATGATGAAAAGATGAAAAATACACCAAACTGTGATGAGATAAATTCTTTATATCGCATGTTGATGTGAAAATCACCTTACTAAATTTTGTTTTGTAAAAGAAACCAAGCGGATTTCACTGAATTATGATTTCATATTAATATTTATGAATATTCAGGAAATGATTTATTTTATTATTTAAAGGGTAAATATTAATAGTAAAATTTATAAATAATAAATTTTAAATAATCTAATAGCGATATAGAATTCTCAAAATAGAACGTCGTTTTTTGAAAATGGTTTAAATTTGTTATATTAATAAATTTTATCTAGTAATGGATGTCTTAACTCGATCTAATAATTATGATTTATTTTTCAGAATTCATTCAAAATAAAGTGAGTTATATTTTTTAGAATTTATAAATAACAAATTAGACAGAAATGTCAGAAATTAATTTAAAGTATTTTAAATTAATTTAAAATAAATTTTAATTATCGTCATTTACACAAGAATTTGGAGCAGAAACCTCAGAATTTAAATTTAAAAAATTTTCCATTATTTTGGTGGGTTACTGGGTATTGATGTTTGTTTAAATCTTCTTATGGTTACCCCGGTAACGCCATATAAATATTTTCTAGCTACCACTCGGCACCCGTTGCTAAGCAACGTTGGAAATGTGTTCGAGTGGGTGGATTGTCCGCAAAAAATGAGCGTTATTACTAATGCTGTAATTGCTCGGACAATCCCTGGGTCCAACGAGCTGTCGTTAGAAGACCTGTGCTCGCTTTTGATTTGGGTCCCCTTTATGTCGTAGATTTTATCGTTTGAGTTCGTCATGCCAGTTTCAGAATTTAGTAATTTTGTAGAGAGGAGTTTGCATGTACACCAAGTATATTTTCATTTTTGTTTTATTTTATAAAAAGTGCTAAATTCTGAAACAAGCAATATTTTATGTTGTCTTTAGAGTTTTATGACTTTTTGCTATAAGAGGTTTATAATATGGGTAATCTTTAATGTTTTTTCGTTGGTTATTAAAATACTTTTTATAAATTACTTTTAATATTTAATTTCTGATTACAATGATGCGGCAAATTAATATAAATGAATTAAAACATCAAGCGTAACACAAAAGTTGAAAAAATTAAAATGAAAATCATGAATTAAAAATTGAAAAATTTATATTTTCCGGAGTAGGGTCGGCGTTAATTGGGGAAAACTTAACTATGTCACGCCGAAATTTATGATTAACCCGATAATGGAAATCGATTACAGGTGACTAAACTCGCCACAAAATAAGTCTAATCCCTGAGCAAAACCTGGGATAGCTGGACTGCTCAAGGTTCGTGTGGGTTCAAAAGAATGTGCTTACTGTACTTCAATTTAAACCTAATTTCATGTGACTAAAACAGAAAACTGTCTTTGGAGTAATTCGACGGAGTATCACAAAAAAAATTTCGGGGAGCTAATCGACTGGAAGGGTGGTAAGGATAATTAAGATGTCTTAACCATTCCCAAATATGGTCAGTTTTCTTAAGATAATTCACCTGAGTCGGGATGTCTAATTGTATAAGCTTTTCCAAAATTGTGGTATAAATTGAGAATTGCACCACTTGACATAAATAACTAGAGTCTTCTAAGATGACCCAAGTAATCCGAGTTTATACTAGTATAACTGGTATAACTATGATTTCACAAAGGGATTTAAGTCCATCACCAGTCTTCTTAAAAATAAATTTTCTGTTCAAAAACGAAATCAAAAGACAACTTGCAAAACTGGTCTGGATAATTAGTTTATTTCAATAAAAGTCATTCGAAACCCTGTTATTCAGTTTGAAAATTTGGAAAATGGGTTGGAAGGTACCGATACTCGAATTTTCGTCAATTAACTTGCATGGTTAAGGCTTCTTAAACGGTCAAAATTTTCTTCTATAAAGGGCTTGAAGCGATCTGGCTATTCAACAATTTAAATCAATATTTCGTAGTTTAGTTCAATTAGTTATAATTCTTCCATATGACAGAAATGAATTTCGAAAAACTAAAAGTACTGATAAAATTTCGTAAAATAATTTACCGATTGTGGGTTTCCAATAAACCATAATTTGATTCTAAGGCTGAAAATTTGAATAAAAAAAATAATCTAGCCAATTACAAATTCTAGGACAGAAAGTTTGAAATAAATAAAATAATTTAAACGATCGTAGATTCTAAAACGGAAGGCTTGAAATGAATAAAATAATTTAACTGATTATAATTCTAAATTAGAAAGTCTGAAATGAATAAAATAATTTAATTGATTATAATTCTAAAATAGAAAGTCTGAAATGAATAAAATAATTTAATTAATTATAATTCTAAAATAGAAAGTCTGAAATGAATAAAATAATTTAATTAATTATAATTCTAAAATAGAAAGTCTGAAATGAATAAAATAATTTAATTAATTATAATTCTAAAATAGAAAGTCTGAAATGAATAAAATAATTTAATTAATTATAATTCTAAAATAGAAAGTGTGAATGAATTTTTCGAATAATTTAATCGATTCTGAAATTTTTCATAATTCCTAAAAATAATCCAACTTTTCTGTCGAGTAATTTCCAATCATCGGGGTTTCCCAAATGACGAAAATGATTTTTCCAATGGTATTGCCAAAAAATGATAATAGCGATTTGTAAGGTTTCAGATTCTTAGCTCCCACAATCAAACTACTCATGGGTCATATATCGATTTTAGTAGTTAGGATTTTTGAGGTCAAACTATCCTTACTCCTGGGAGTTGCATGAGTATAACGTAAGCTTATAAATTTCATTCGAATGTGAAGCTCGTGGTCACTGAACTTGGGCTGGTTATCTTGTCCTGAGTATGAGGCATGGGTGTTGCGGTGTTTCTACGACTTACGCCAAAAAGGTCGTAAATTTATAATAATGAAGAGGAAATAATTTACCCATGGGCTGCTCCTCGATCGCAACGTCCTCTCCTGTGGTCCTGACGGTAGTGTACCTATCTATTGTCTTTCTTTGTGGATTCATCTCGGAAAAAGTTTTAGCTTTCTTACAATTTTTAGTTTTATTTAATCTGCTGCGCTGGCTCGTCACTATATGTTACGTTAGTGTGTCATATATTGATCTGTGGGAAGATGTGCACACCGACCAGCAGCGAGTGTGTACCGTAAAGGTCACAACTAATCGTAATAAATTTTCACTATCGCTTCTAGAAAATGTCAATTCCGGTGGGTATGACTTGACGTGCACGCATCAGCCGTTGTCAGTTAATCCGGATTTCCCTGTAAAGGTCATAGTCTCGATGTAGGCGATTTTATGCGTGAGTGTCTCGCCCTAAGATAAATTCGTTATTTCTAGAGGTAGTTTATTTGTTTGTCCTTAATCGAATTAACATTATATTTTAGGTGATTTTAATGAACGTGTACATCTTTTATCTTGGATCATTCCAATGGGGTTCTGAATTATATTTCTGATATTGAAACGCAGGATTTCTTTCCCTTCTTGGATATTAAAGTAATTTACTACTGTTATTAAAAATGATTATTATGAGTTCAGGAAAATTGGCGTTCTTTTCCACTTTCTGCGCCTTCCACATCTATTCGTAATCATACATTGTCCACTAACACTATGCGTTACCCAATGGAACTTATTAGTTTTATCCAGGTAAGGTTAATTCGTGATAACTCATAACCGTCTAAAACCAACTCCTTTTTATTTAGACGGACAAAAATTTATGGTTATTGATTTTTTACCGGAAGACACAACAATATTTAAAATGGTATTAGACGAGAATCAATTAGAGGACTTGTACCATATCCAGTTGGCAAAAGAAATGGAAGGATCGACGGATACGAGGACTATGATGGTTGATCAGCAATTAATTTTTCAATGGTGAAAGTGAAGTTTTCATGAATAGAATGAGACATTCTAGAACCCTTTCTTTTGTATATTCGTGATGATTCCTATGTAACGCTCACTTATTGTATTCTCATTTAATAATTGTTATCGCGTTGGTAGTTAAGTAATTTGCATTTGCGTGTTTTAATATTGATTTATTTTATTTGGGAAATCTCTTCAATTAGCGCGGGATTACGAGTCGAATTTTGAATTCCTTACTTTCTTATTTACGGTTTGGAGTTTGTGTTGGGAGATTACGTTCATCGATCCTGCTCGATTTTCTAGTTTTAGTTTATTGGAGTTACTGCAGCTACGATATATAATGTTAACGGATTTTATCAAAGCTTATTTTACTTCCGGGGGTTCGCGGTGACTACCTTTTCCTCAGTAGGCCTATTGATTTCTGCGGGTTATTAGATGTCTAGCCTAATCGTTTATGAAAAAGAAAAGAACTATTGTGTGTGACTCTACCTACATATAGCAGGTACCTTAACTTCTTCTCCCTTACCCAAAGGACTTTTATCTAATCCTGACGGGAAAATGCCAAAACAATGGGGTTTTGCACAACGAAAATTTATGACTTTTACTTTATTGGGGTTGGTACGAGACGATGCTCGGAGTTTATTTTTATGATCCCCTAATTCTCAGTAAATTAGATTCGGAATGGTAATTTCATCATTTTCTATTTTTTCCCCGTTTGAATTGAATTAATACTAGTCTAAATTTTTGTGGTTTCTATCATTACGTCATCGAGATTTCGGTTAAACTCTCGTTGTTATCTGTTAGCTTATCTATAAGCCTACCGATTTACGTCTCTAAATTTAATTCGTTTAAACTCGTGACTCTAGATTACAAATTGTTAGGCGCTTAAGAGCTATTTAATTATAAGGAATTTAAATTCTTATCCATAGTTTAAATTTAGTGATCAAAATATTAACTTAAGTTTACCATTGATTTCAAGAGTTATAACAACGATTTCATTTATAATGCCCCGTTACCTTCCCTGGTTGACCTTAGGCGCGTTGTGTTTATGTTATAGTTAATGAGTGCCCACTGGACTACTCGGTGTGGTGATTTTGAGCCGTGTGTAAATATAGTTTAGGTCGAATTTAAAGAAATCGAGAAACGAGGAAGTAGCCAAACGACCACTTCCTTACTTCTCCTTTCTTCTATACGGGTAATATTGACGTTCCGATCCCTGCGTTCCGCACGCCGGGTTTTCACGGGCACAGATCATTGGCGATATTCACGCACTTACACGAATCTGAATAACATTTCTGATTTTAATTACTTGTGATGTGTTTTGGCTGTGGGCCGGAAAAATTTCGACAATTGATAATTAATGAAAACAAAACGATTTTAGGAATTATAAATATTTTATTAATAATATTCAAAATAATATAACAATTACTTGCTCCAATATATAACGAAAATCATACAAAATACCACTCCCACCACGCCGACATCCAAGCAGAGCTCTATCGAGATTGCGAGGATGCGACGTGGAGAGAGCTTCCAAATAAAACTCTCACTCACGTAGTAAAATAGATTTTTAAGAAAACTGTTTTATCAGTAAAAACGATTAAAATTGTGTAAAAATGAATCGGTATATATACCTATTTTTTGGCCCTAACCTTGCGTGTTCTTTTTGATTTAGTAAAACAAAATTCGACCTTGGTATTTTCTAGTGTATTCTAATCTTAATTTTTATTTTTTTTTAATTTCATTTGATAATGTTTTATTTGAAATTTTTATTGAATTATTTCTAATTCAAATTCTTTGATTTTAATTTCATTTTCATGAAATTTTCATTTTTTGTTAAATTATCAAATTTCGGTCGAATTTGTTGGGTTTTCGTGTTATGTTTATATTTATATCGTGCGGATCTTGTTGCTTTTTTGTTATTATTTTAATTTATTTTTATGTTTATTATTTTATATGTAATTGTTTTTCTCTCATATGTTGATAGGGTTAATTGATGTTTTCATAGGTTTTGAATTTAAAGCTGTATGCTATATTCGCATGTGTGTTACCGATTCATTTAAACATTCACAAGGCCGTTTGTGTTCTGGCCCAACAATTTTTTTTCTTTAAAAATATATATGATTAAGTTGTTAAATAATTGTATCTTAGCGCGGACCCATATGTATGCCAGGGCCTTAGCAGTTCGTGTTTTGGTGAGATTATCTTAGGCCATCATTGATCTTTTTGATAAAATACCAAAATGTTTAGCAATGGGTTTTAAGTGGTTAACGTCAATGTTTTGTTAAAGTTCATTAAGCAAAAATAGCTAAAAGCAGAGAGATTGATCACTGGCAAACCTCGAGACACCAACAAAAATAGTTGCATGACTCTAATGATTCTCAAATATCACATTAATAAGAAAAGACAATGACACATATTAAATGTCATACAAAATTTTGCTAAGATACATCATATCTTGAAAGGGTTGATCCACCTTAGTCAGACACTTTTTAAGACCCATGGTGACGACTGTCTTTAGGAAACCGTTTTTTCGTTCCGAACTAAAGTGTCATCTATTAAAATATCAAAAAAATAAATAAATGATTCCTAACAATGTCCAAATCAAAATTCAGAGAAGCTAAAAGCAGAATTATTTCGGCCAGCAGTCTTAAACTTTCTAACTATATTTCTGATTAGTTTAACTTCAATATTTTTGAGAGTCGATGGCAACTTCAAGTACAAGTAAATATCTGGTTGCAAATCCGACGATATGGGTGTGGGGTAGAACTCCCTGAGTCCGGGGTACTAAGAGGCCAGTACTCCCAAGACATTTCTACGTGACACTAACTCTTCCTTCACGTCGTTTGTCATTTCTAATTACCAGGGGGTATATTATTTAAATAGCAATAGGTAAATAAGTAAGATTATTTAGTGAAATGCTGCATTGATATAATCACTCGCAGCGGCGATTAGAAAAGGAATATTATTATTTTATTTTCATAACACTGGCGCTATTGCTTACAAGAAAATGATGACATTATTAAAAATTTGGCTATTAAGAAAGCGCGAAGGGCATTATTGTAAAATATGTAATATGTATGCAAATGTAATATTAATAATGCATCTAGAAAATAAAAGTAAATAATATCGTTTTGTTTATTTATTGGTGTCCGAAACAAAAATTTCCCTTTGCCCGGTGTTGACTCTCAACGCTCTTATCTGGTTGAAATCGATTAAACTGTCTAAAAAAATTGGCTTTAACTATCTGCGATAAAATGTGGTAGTAATTTAAAGTTATAGATATAAATTAAAGGGGACCATACAAATTAGGAACTGAATCTTTAATTATAGTAAAATCCATAAAATAACTTCCCAAAAACCTAATAGGGTGATCATTCAAGTTGATTAGTAAAATTAACCGCAAACCATAAATTAAAAGGATAAGCCCGTACATTATATCTGGGAAGAGACTAAAGGACTAAATGAGGGTAGAATT
The DNA here is from genome assembly GCA_022537955.1 of Schmidtea mediterranea. Lineage (NCBI taxonomy): Eukaryota > Metazoa > Platyhelminthes > Tricladida > Dugesiidae > Schmidtea > Schmidtea mediterranea. The sequence continues at coordinate 66,333,361 of CM039679.1, read as the reverse complement.
TCTGAATCGCGTAAACATAAAAGAACCCATTAAGAATACCTATAAAACGCTACCATCAAACCTACTTGATAATAGGAGCACAAGATTTCACAGGCTCCAATCAGTCGATTCGGATTGACCAAATCAACTTACTGCTGTTTACTGAGAATGCGATGCTGATTCCATTTAATGTCGAATGAAGTATGAGAAAGTGGTCTACTCAACTACCTACACTGACATTACAATATTATTGCTACACAAACATAGCTATATGTAATATAAAACCTGTCGAGCGAATAATAGCACATATACACCCTAGCTCTGTATAAAAAGTATAAAAAATTTTCTAATCCACAGGATTTTTACATAGCCATCTTGAAGAGAAAATCATCATTGCCATTGCCAAATTGAACTTAACGAGAGAGACACATGCGAGAGGAGATTCCATTAATGGCTGCGATGACCCGAGTAAACTTTGATGCATTATTTCATTATTATCATTAGTAGTAGTTTTATTATTTATGAATATTACTTTACATTCAATTGTAATGAGATTTTAAATTTCGAATCTAATTTTATGATTAAACTTATTTCACTATCATTGACCAAAATTAACCACGCCGGAGAAAGGTCATTAGAAGAATGATTTCAATTTCAATCCTGCCTTAATCAGTCTAGTCAAATTGTCTCGTCAAGCAGCTGAAATGGTATTGCTACTCGTTACGCATAGGTTGACACGAATAAACTGGAAAATAAACACAGAAATCATATCAACTTCTGACGCGGATAATTCGCAATATCCTTTTCGGTATAAGGTAGAGGACCCAATTTCCCGGACAAATAAAGCAAAGTGATAATGTCATAGGCATTACTCAAAGATGAAGAAATCAAGAGAAAGAGAACAAACAATCCGCCATTCAGTCATAATTATTCAGAAGACTTGATTTTGATGTTCTTTAAATTGAAAATATACCTTTTAGTCTATGAGAATCACTGAAAATCGTCAAAATTAGGATACTTTAAGTATCCGTTAAATCTACCCGTCAATTTCAATTAATATTAATAACTCACGAAGATTAATATAGTGAATTGTTATCATGATTTGTTTTCAATTTCTTTATTATTTTTTTATTATTATTATTTACTTTACCTACATAAATAAAAAATAGATGTAATTAATAAAATACAGAAAACTAATTAAATAAGAATATTTAAGTCTTAATTTAAAAATTCTTAAAGAACGTGTATTTTTACATCTAAAATCTTTGAACAATTTGTTTTAATTTTTGTGAAGGTTATTTTAAAATTAAGATTCATACTTTTCAAAGAAATTTTATATTATCGAATGAAGCGACAGAAAATTTATCCTAGGCTCTGTGTTCTAAAAAACTGGGGCACTTCTTATGGATTTCATTTAACTACGAGAAAATTAACAAACGGAAGAGAATACCATTACATCAATGATGTAGCTGGTGGTTCTAGTGCACTTTATGCTGGTCTATTGAAATATGATAAAGTTTTAGAAGTCAATGATGCCAACATAGGTAGTTTTAAATTTAATTATTTACTTGTTTATTGTAAAATTTAAGAAAATGAAAATCATAAACAAATTGTGAAAAGAATCCTACAAAATCCAAATTTAGTTTCTCTATTGGTTTTAAAACCCGACGAACATGAATTGTTCCTTCAAACTGGCTACTCATCGGCAGATATCAAGCCATTTGCCACAGTTATTGAATCTCCTGATAAAAAACCTAGTATGTGCTATTTATTTCAATTTATTATTCAAAAATGATGTTTGCTTTATTATTTTTTTTACCTAAATTTAAAAGTCAATGAAAGCGAAATAATTTTAATTTAATTCCAATAGTTTTACTACTATTTTAACAATGAAAATCGTATTTTTTTTATAGGACCACAACATTATTTTTTGTTGTTGAAATTTTTCTTGACACTGAACGATTGATGAATTTTAATTTTTTGACGGTATTTATTGGAACGGTATTTATTTATTTACTGATTGGATAGTATTTAGTATTTCATTTCTTCTTGATTCTTTACTGCTATTTTCTGTGCCAATAGTAAAATGCTCTTTGCACAATTTTTTCCAATTCGATTTTTGCCCGTTCGATTGATGATGATAAGGACTTGAATAAAACATTTTCATATGATATTTTAATGAAATATTAATAAAAATGTTCTAATCAATACATTTTCCTTCATCAACCGAATTTCAATTTCTCATTGTCGATTAGCACTTTTTCATCTTGTGTTGTTACTACGTTTAGCATTATCTATTTACTAAAATGGCCTATTGTAGCGAGATTATATTTCCCCCCGTATAATGTGGCATTAAGAGGATCGCAAAAATCAATAAATATATTTTTAAATAGTTCAAACTTTCAATATATTCTTTTATTTTATTAGTGCATGTTTTACGTTTCTGGCAAATCTCACAGGTTGCTATGAAATAAAAAATCCCTGGGCCGACCAGACGCATTGCTTTCATTCGCTAATCCGTTGACACGCCCGTGATTCACAATTGAGGGGTTACACAATCAGATAAGCAAATAGCATCAATTATATCTGTGATATTTTATCTTATTATGACAATTTGGAAAGTTGTTTCTTAGTGAATGTGGAGTATCTTAAATTTCTTTCTTCATACTGAGATTTCTTTTGTCTTCAGTGTCAAAATTGAATGTATCAGATATATATTTTTATTTTAAAAATAAATATGAATTATTTTTTTTCCTTTTTATCATTATACGCTAAACGAAAAAGAGTTTCATAATCGAATCTATAAATATGTATATATCAATCTCGCAAGTAAATCCTTTCCAGTTCAATTATTCCAATTGGAATCATTATTTATAAACTTAATGCATGGGAACATATTATGTAATTGTAGTTAGTTATTTATAACATCCATCAAGACTTTAAAAACTAATTATATTCGGGATTAATACCCCCCCCCCTCTCCTTTCCCTTTATAATTGAATGACCTATTTCAGAAACGATATTTTGTATTAGACCAAGATTCTTACATCGAATAAACGGCCGCTTTGTTTAGGTCTGAAATGTGCAACGAAATTTTAATTTTATATTTAAAAAAACTTAGAATAAAATGATATTTTAATTGTTCTGAAAAACTCCCAAAACGTCAAATTCAATTATTATTCCCTTGTTTTATATTTCTATGATCCATGTGAATTTGTTATTTACTTTACATATTACCTTTCATCCTCACCGTGTAGCAAGTCATTCATTCAAGCGATTGTCTTGCCTCATGTGATACATTACGATCATCGACATTTAAAGATTGCATATTCGAACAAATAATTATTACATTAAAGATAATTATAAGTGTAAGTTCGCAACAATGACGCAATAGACGGTGTGAAATAATCATTAATTATTCTAATTATTAATGAATTGTGAATGATTATTCACGGATAATTGATCCAAAATCGACTGTTCACATAAATTATATCAAATCTCTAATATATCTGATATTGTAACCAAACGATGATCAGTATGTTCGACATTGATGACATGGGACCATTCACACTTGATGGCACTGGTAATAAGTGATGATAGATTGAATTTTGCACGAGTCCACTTGGTTATATGATCATTGTAATAACATCAGATTGTTTTGTTTCGTTAACTAGATGACAACAATTGTCAATGTCGACACTGAGGTTTCTCATCGCATATTTTCCAGTATTATTATAGCGCACTTGATCGTTTTCATACTTAATAATTTATTTATGAGCATCAATAAATGTACATTTTCCTTATTCAGATTCAGGCGACAAGGATGCAGCAGCAAATGTTTCAAAGGTATCCATTTTTTTATCAATACAATTATTATAAATGGTGAAGGTTACCAAATATATTTGATATTATATAGTGATACAATATTATTAAATTAGTATATTATAATTAACAAGATTTTTTTTGATATTTTTCAATTAATTTTAATATTTTTGCCATTTACTGCAGATATTTTGGAACAAAGTTATTTAGTGCTTTAAATATCCAGGTGACAAATATTGAATATATATTTATACTAGCTGGGATACCAGGCGTTGCCCGGGCAATATAATAATCTTTTATATAATAGAATGTTGTAACATGTTTTCTTGTTAAGCATATTGATGATGAACAATTCATCTTTGTTTAAGTATATCTCAATTAAGCATAAATTGACAAGAGCAAGTCAGAGATTTCAATTTAAAAATAAATATTTTAATCGATTCTCTATATAAGCTAAGAGTACACCAATGAATATCCACAAAGCGTAGTGGCATTTTCTCTCGGGTACAGATACACCCAGCAAATTAACTGTAAATCGCAAAACCTTGTTATCATTGTGTTCATTTTACTAACTTGCCGTAACATGATTTGGTTGTGTGCATGAAACAGTTCGATGCATAAATTTTAGAAACTGTAGAGAGTATGTTATTCGTAAATAGCGGTTTATGACACAATTTGAGAAAACGAATACCCGTTTCAGTAACTACGTTTCCTAAATTATAATTTTTTAATCAGCACTTAATTATTAGATAACAACGCCAAATTATAAATACATTATACTGGTATTTATAAGTCCCTATATGTATTTTGTCGTTTTGATTTACTCATTATTGATACACCTAGATATACGCCTATCAAACTTTAAAAAGCTTGCTTATTCATGAAATAGAAGTCGAATTTCTCAGTAACTAATTAGAGTATATCAGTATACATGCATATATTGCGTATGTGTGTCAAAATGCAGTAAAGCGTTCAGTTATTATTTGAATATATGAAAACTATAGCAACACCAGCGCTCACTAATTATGCTATTTGTTATATATCTATGTTCGATTAGAGCTTTTAATTCATCGTTTTCAATCTTAGTAGGGCATTCTCGGCTTTTCCTGTTTCGTAAATTTTCATAACAACACCTCACTGTACGTTCAAAAGTTGTTCACACGCCCCATGCTTGAGTAACATTATGTTTTGTTTGAAAAGTATAATGCCTACATAGAAATTCTTTTTTTTCAATTCAATTCCTGAAGGATTAAAGTAATGTAAATTAAATGCTTAATTCAATATCTCAATTATACAGATTCTAACTGTCAAATAAAAACAAACGAACAAATATTTCCAAACAAAGAACATTCAAAATGTTATACTATTTATAAATAGGTCATTATTTTCCGAACAACAACCCCAGTGACTGTATAGTATAAAATATTGCTTGCAACATCTATACAAAGTGACTAGACCTGCTGTATCAACTTTCATTCTATTTTTAATGAAATTTCATTAAATTCTTTGTCATTGAAAAATGAAAAGCAATCAGAGGTGAAAACTAGAAAAAGTTCTTTCAATATATATATTCTTAAAATTCTTTCTAAAACGTAATTTTTTGTGAAAATTGCTTTTAAATTTAACTTAAAAATTAAGCAAATCCCAGATTTCAAAAAACAATGATTCATTTTTTCTACACTGTTCAATTAATGCCAGAGACTTGCTTGTATTAACTTGATTATATGCCGATGCTAATTGTTACATTATTGAGATAACAAATGTTAGAAGGGTGCATATAACGTCATTTGGCGTTCGGTAGTGTATGGAGTTTCCAATTCGGGTAATCGGTTAATTGAGTACTCGACAACTTCATCAAATTTCCGAGTATACAATTACCTGGGTAATATCTAGTACTCGAGTGGAATTTGGATTTTTTATAACTAGATTTTATTTACTTTAAGAATAAAATTACAATAAACATTTTACTAGGCATGATGCTTTAAGATTTTTGAAAATTTCTCTTAGCTAATTTATTCTACTTAGTGAGACAAATCCATTTGATGACCAAGAAATTTCCAGATCTCTATTTCAAGTTGGTCATATTCAAAAATAGAAATTTTTCGAGTTAGAAAACTTTGATACTATTTAATATATACAATTTTAATATAGACTGGAAATTGCAGTGTTATTTTACTTTATGATTATAAAATATGGCAACTTTTGATGTCATTATAAAGCGTCATCATGATATTATTGAATATAATGTATTATCGATTTTCAAGTACAAGTACGATAAAATTTTTGTTGATTGACGGAGGGCACTTGATTATCGATCTTTTATTTTTTGAAATTTCCAGTTGATGTACTTGATAAATCAGAACCATCAATATCTTATTCAACTCAGTAATTTGTGCCCCAAAAAATGACTAAAAAGTATTTATAAAATATCACTACGGTATTTTCAATTTTTCATATATTAAGACTGATCAGAAAGATAATAAATTATAGAAAATGACATTATGCAAATGATTTTGTCAAGAAATACACGAAAGAGTATAAACAGCAGAAATTTGTGTAAATTAAGTATTGATTAATTAATTGGAAGAAGAACCAGTTATGTAAACAAACTAGAACTTTCAGAGTTATTATCATGACCTTATGATTAAGTTGAATATTTCTTTTCCTTTTATATGTTCTGCACTAAAAACTTGACAAAGGTTGCCCAACATTGTATTTAAAAAATAATTAATATTAATATTAATTAAAACCCTTATTAACTTATAAGATCAATGTAAAATATAAAACAAATAAATTTTTTAACGATTTTACATAATTTATAGATAATGATCAAAATCACTTGAAAAAGGCTGTTCCGAAAATTTGTGAATATCAATAAAACTTTGATATAATAATTGATTCATAATCAAACCAAATATAAAATTTTCAGTGTCATTGAAAAATGAAAAGAAATCAGAGGTGAAAACCAAAAGAAGTTCTTACGATTTCACTAAATACTCATGATAAAAAGCATTTCATCCTTCAGTATTAGAACCCGAGATGATCATATGAATCCAAATAATAATCTTCTACCGTCTGATGCTTCAATATCACCTTACTATTTTCTTCAATAAGTATTAATAAAAATTATAAAACAAAACTTAAACGAAATCATATATTTTTTTATTGACAATAAAATTTTAACATCCAATTTACCCATTCTGTATTGATAACATACAGTCTTATGCAGCTTAATTTATTTTCTGAGACAATTGAAATATTTCAAATTATACTTTTAATCAAGGAGTGAGAAGATGTGCCCAATAAAATAAATTATGAATCTAATGTAATATTCAAGAGTTTTAATAGGAATTTGACTTTCAATCCAGATTTAAATTACCAATAAAGAATTATTAATTCAACTCAGTGATTTTTAATCAAATAGCTTTTCTTTATCAACATTTTAGTTGTTATAAAGAGCACTTTAAGAATTATAAACCTTTAATAAAGTGAAGAAGTTGTAATATTTTATAGTATACGACATTAATAAAATTGCTTGTTTTCTTTGTCACAATAAAAAAGTATAGTGACCATCATCATTATAACATTCATAAAGATAATAAATGGGTTAATTTAGGAGAAAAATAATTAGCAGTGATATTGTCAAAATTAAAGGATGACAGACATAACTAAATGCAATAGTAATTTTTGGTATTTCAAATAGGAAATAAAATGACTGATGTAAGATGTGAATTTGAATAGTGCTTGTCAAAAACAGCATGATATTTTATGATACAGAGCTTGTAAATGAATAAATTGTTGAAGCTTTTTTACATTTAGATCAAGATGAAGGTGGAATGTATAAAATTATACATTCATGAATAGCACTGAATTTGTTGGATCAGATTCCATTACTCAAAAGTCTTGAATGAGATTTTGGATGTTACATATTCAACAAAAGTTATGGTTTAGCCATTTCAGCCATAGCCTATTTTTACTCAAATAGAATCTTAATTACCAAAAATTATATTAACTATAAAGATTAAAAGAAAAATTACTAAAATAAATCTCACTCACCTATTTTCCGAATTACAGTTAAAAAATTTTGGGATGTATAACTCCGTTGTTTATTATAGTGGGATAATGTGTCCCAACAGTAAATTAAAAATTAATGGCAGATTAAAAAACCTAAAATTCACTAGCAAAAAATGTATTTTAAAAAAATAAGGGAATTTAAAAAGTAAAAGAAGAATATATATATTTTAATTAATTACGAAATGGAATGAAAGATGATTGGCAGAGAGGCATTAACTGCACGATTCTCTAAACATCTATTGAAATATCAGCAGGTAATACAAACAATATCACGGATATGCCATTACTAGTGCATAAACGGGAACTTTTAGACTAACTAAAGTGAAGGGAAAGATAGGGATTAACCGATGGGAATATATATATTCGATTGTTAAGCAAATCTGAAATCCTTGTGTTTTTTAATTTGTCCGTCTGTCGTATTGTACCAATGGAACCCATAAGGTTAATGAGGTCGTAAAGACAATTTCTATTTTTAAAATTTTCCTGAGCAATATTTTCTAGCTATATTTTGTTTTTCTGTCGAAATTGAAAAGTTGGATAAATTTAGGAATCCAATCAAAATTCTGTAACTTTTGACGAGAATTCGGAAAATTCTACTCAAAAATTAGAAAATCTTGTTCTGAGAACCGATTCCTGGACTCCAAAAGAGTACGACATAAAAGATGAATCAGTAAGTTTTAATTATCAATTAAATTCCAAAAAATTTATTTCCATTTGTCAAAATGCTATTTAGCACAAAAGTACATTTTAAAATATCTAGATAATTTTTTTATAAAAATAGATAATAATCTTAGCATTAGGAAATTCAACTTATTTAAATATAAATAAATCATGATTTTCTAACTTGTAAAGTTCTATTTGAAAATGAAATTTTTAATAATAAAATTATTATAAATCTTTCTTAATATTTGAATTTGAAATAAGCACTTTCTAATGAACTTTAAAATAAATAAAAAGAAATACGTTTTATATAAAAATTGTTTGGATGATTTAAAATCATTATTTATTATTCGGACATTTCATTCCGGACAACGTAATAGAACGAATGGTATAACTTACTAAAATAGTACTTATTACATATTGGAGTTTGCACCTAAAAGCTCTGCAAAGCTACAAAGAATAAATTCATTTGAAATCATCCTCAGAAAATAAATTATTACTCATGTACCTTGAGACCAAGCTTCGGAATCCAAAGAATATTTAAATATAAAAGAATATTAATGGTGAAGAATATTGATAATCTCAATAATAAACCATAATAGTTTGCAGTGAAGAGGTGCAACTTCGTGATGGGGAAAATGCAGAATTCTATATAAATGATCTATAAATTTAATAACATCCATATCACCACACTAATTGCAACCCCAGATTAACATAACATTATATCAATGTCACCGTCTCTGAATAAGTTGTAAGGGTTAGAAACGTTTCGGTTATTTATCATTATCTCGTTTCAATAGTATCAAGCCACTTAGCACGCTTCCATGAAATTTATTGATTTTTTCGTGTTTAATTAAAATAATTAATTTGGTTAGCTCAAACAAAATAAATTATTTTTCATGATTATAGACCTGCACTCACAAAATGATCGAGCCGGTGAAAGTCTAAGACAGTCCGGTATTTTTGTGATTTTTGGCCCATATTATATAATTATTATTTGGATTTCACATTTTGAGTATGAAGTAATTCTAGTGCTCCCAAAATATAACTATTGAATTATAATTGCATTTAAATACAGAATTAGGCAGCTTGCCAAATGAAAAATGTTTTGATAATAATTTATCTAAAACTGAACTGTTCATTAGTGGTATGCTAAAAATAAATATAATTTTGTTAGAATCTTTTCAAAAATGTCTAAATCATGCATATGCTTAAAATGTGTGAAAAATATGCGATCTGGTTTGATAGCCAGTCATCTGATCCATTTGTCATCCAAGGTCGCAATATTGTAAAGAGATTGTAAAAAGACAGATGTAAATAAGTTGTTATTGTGCAGTTCCGATTTATGTTATGATAAGTTTTATGGATATATGGTATATCACTTTCTCCAATAGAGGAAGGTGCTATTTTTTTAATCAATGTAAATACAAGGAAATCCTACTAAATTATGAATCCTGGAATGATAAGGATTATGCTATGTTATTTTTTATACAGATTTATTATTATTATTATTATTATTATTATTATTATTATTATTATCAAAAATTATTGTTCAGCATGTTTCTTAAAATTTTTTAAAACAGGTTTTTAAATAATGTAAATAATTAGTCGTATTGATAAGAATTATTTATGTCTATTTAATTATGTAATTTAATTCAAAATTAATTAATGTTTCATTTAATTTCTCATAATTATATTAAAATTATTATTAAATATTTCAATCTTAATAATTATTGATAATATTTTTATAAAAAATTGTAAATGCATTATTTTAAACGGGTAAATTAAACCCATAACTAGTAACAAAGATAAAATTATTAATATATTACACTAAAAATATTAGACGGTAAAAAGAGAAATTGAATTTAAAATGAAAATCCAGGACTTACTCAATTTCAACATTCAAAAATATTATGGAAAATGTATAATAGAAGCATCGAATGCTACTGCACCGTTAGCATCATTAAAGTTTTTGATTTTTCCTTATCCAAAGCTGATGTTTTACAATATAATTTTACAGCACAAGCAATTTTAACAGAGGAGGTCAAATCATGGTTTTTGGATAGATTTATATTTAAGAAATTAATTACCAATGTAATTGTTGAACATACCGAAATTTATAAAAAGGAGATGAAATATTGGCTTTATCAGAAATTTGCGCAAGAAATCATTTGGAAATTAGAAGATAGTTTAAGTAAAAGGATATACTTGTTAGCTATTGGACTATCAGGAGTCACAATCAGGAGTGTTTTTAATTCTTGTCAAAACATGGATATTTCAAACAGAAGGTTTTAACATCGTGTATTTTGTCCACCCGTAGGTTTTATACTCAGGTTCCTGCTCTATCCTGATCATTAAGTTTTATATGACATTTTATATAGACATTTTTAGTAAATACTTGTTAATTTTATTTTTGCATCTCTACTACAAATATTAAAAAAAATTCAGGATGACTATCGCACAATTTTTAAAAATAAATCTAAATATATTTAATTAATATATTTTTTGATGAAGTTATAAAAATTTAAATATTTTTTTATGTTTGAAACATGTTGTCATCATTTAGATTTTTATTTCGGATTTTTAGATGTTTAAATTACTTATTATCTTTCAAATTCGAGAATGATAAATAAATTATTATATTATGGTTTTTGCACACTCTCTCAACCGCTTATTTGCACCATATGTTTCCCAGACCCTCAGTAATGGTTAGATCAAAAAAGAAATAATAATAATAATAATAATAATAATAAATCCCATTCAGGATGACTATCGCACAATTTTTAAAAATAAATCTAAATATATTTAATTAATATATTTTTTGATGAAGTTATAAAAATTTAAATATTTTTTTATGTTTGAAACATGTTGTCATCATTTAGATTTTTATTTCGGATTTTTAGATGTTTAAATTACTTATTATCTTTCAAATTCGAGAATGATAAATAAATTATTATATTATGGTTTTTGCACACTCTCTCAACCGCTTATTTGCACCATATGTTTCCCAGACCCTCAGTAATGGTTAGATCAAAAAAGAAATAATAATAATAATAATAATAATAATAAATCCCATTCAGGATGACTATCGCACAATTTTTAAAAATAAATCTAAATATATTTAATTAATATATTTTTTGATGAAGTTATAAAAATTTAAATATTTTTTTATGTTTGAAACATGTTGTCATCATTTAGATTTTTATTTCGGATTTTTAGATGTTTAAATTACTTATTATCTTTCAAATTCGAGAATGATAAATAAATTATTATATTATGGTTTTTGCACACTCTCTCAACCGCTTATTTGCACCATATGTTTCCCAGACCCTCAGTAATGGTTAGATCAAAAAAGAAATAATAATAATAATAATAATAATAATAAATCCCATTCAGGATGACTATCGCACAATTTTTAAAAATAAATCTAAATATATTTAATTAATATATTTTTTGATGAAGTTATAAAAATTTAAATATTTTTTTATGTTTGAAACATGTTGTCATCATTTAGATTTTTATTTCGGATTTTTAGATGTTTAAATTACTTATTATCTTTCAAATTCGAGAATGATAAATAAATTATTATATTATGGTTTTTGCACACTCTCTCAACCGCTTATTTGCACCATATGTTTCCCAGACCCTCAGTAATGGTTAGATCAAAAAAGAAATAATAATAATAATAATAATAATAATAAATCCCATTCAGGATGACTATCGCACAATTTTTAAAAATAAATCTAAATATATTTAATTAATATATTTTTTGATGAAGTTATAAAAATTTAAATATTTTTTTATGTTTGAAACATGTTGTCATCATTTAGATTTTTATTTCGGATTTTTAGATGTTTAAATTACTTATTATCTTTCAAATTCGAGAATGATAAATAAATTATTATATTATGGTTTTTGCACACTCTCTCAACCGCTTATTTGCACCATATGTTTCCCAGACCCTCAGTAATGGTTAGATCAAAAAAGAAATAATAATAATAATAATAATAATAATAAATCCCATAGATCGCGGCAATCATGATATGTAATTATCAATGTATTTATCACTAAATTGTTGCCATTAAAGGCAGCGAATTTCCATTATAAATCGTGATGGTCATCACCGACTCTCCGGATGAAATTGTCTAATAAAATAATTCATTGTTATTAATTATTTAGAGAAGAATTGCAAATCAATTTATTTTTGCGAATATTGAATATTAGGAATGATAAGCAGAATAACTAATAAATCAGTCTGATATTTTATTATGATATTAATCTTAATAATTTGGAACAACTTATCCATACCGCTGAGAAAATAATAATAATAATAATAATAATAATAATAATAATAATAATAATAATAATAATAATAATAATAAAAATAATAATAATAATGATAATGATAATAATAATAATAATAATAATAATAATAATAATAATAATTTAACAATTTACTGATTGAAATTTTAACAAAAAATATGAATCTTTAATATCTAAAACTGTGCCATGATTTTTCTTCGCGAACTGCAGTCAATGTCTGTAAATTTAATTGAATAAAAAAAATTATAAGCTCACTAAAAAGAGAAAAACGTTAGAAAAAGACAATTAATTACCAACAAAGTTAGATATTAAATTTTAGACAAAACTCATTTCTTTATTTATTTATCCTTTTACGGTTTAGTACTAGTTCTCTGTGTCATACATTTGTTTTCATTGCATGAACTGGCATTCAAACACATAATAATAATATTTCTAAATTAGTAACTATCATATTTTTATTAAATTATTTTTTCGAATACTCTTGATATAAATAGAGTTTTAATTTTGATAAATCACTATTGTTTATATTATATTGATATAATTAAAATAAGTTTATCTATTGTAGGGGGACCTTAAAATAATATCATTTAAATATAAATTTAGAAATAATAAATAAAAATCTCTGTAAACTTGCAATATTTGGAATACCAGATCATTGAATTCACTTTTCCAAAAGAATGTGTTATTTCCATGAGATTGGCAATGAATGTTGATGAAAAAATTATATTAATATTTTAAATTATACCAAAATCAAAATTTTAAATTAATTTTAATTAGCTATTTACAACTTTATTAATATTAAATAATTTTTAATTACTTTTTTAAAATTTCAAAACAATATAAAAACGAAATCATGTGTGTAAATGCATATTAAGAATTGAATAAAAACTAAAATAAATAGCATTTTCAAAGATCTGTTTTTTATTTTTAAACAATAAATATTAAAATTGAAAATAGAAAAACATAATCATAATGCAAAATATTCAAATAAGAATATGTAATTAAATTCGAAAAATAATTTATTAATAGAAAAATAATTTTCAAGAGACAAAACTCTGTAAGCTAGAAACGATTGTGTAAATAATACTTGAACAAACCCCAACTGATATTCCGTTTACTTTTCTACTTACACTTCGTAACAAATCTAATAATGACTTACTTCAATAAATTCTACTTTTAATGAAGTTAGGGAATTATTATCATTTCTGTCTTGACTTGTATTTCATTTGATTTTTTTCTCACAATATTCTATTGTAGCAACAAAACACTCTTTTAACTTTAAACTATGAGTAAGTCACAATTTGTGCCGTTTTATAATTTTAAGAAAGATTGGGAAATTTATCACTAGAACTTATTTTGTTATTTTTCTTTAACGTTAAAAATATTTAACGGATACTTCAACTTTTTAGAACCATAAATGTCAGAAAAAGCTGAGGTTCTTCACAAGGAAACTAGAAAAAATAGTTAAAGTTGATTTTGTTTTCTTTGTAAATACAAAAACCATTTCTACCATTCAATAGCTTATTTATAAACTAAATTTATTATTAAAATCCTTTATTTTTGTTCTTTTTTGATCTGTTTTTGTTTTGTTTTAAATATTTAATTTATTTTCATTACGACATTATCCAAATTAGTCTTACAAAGTGAAAAAATGGATCTAACTTTATTTATTATCTAATAGTAATAGCGATAACAGTAATAATAACAGTGATAATTTGATAATTGTAATAATAATAATAATAATAATAATAATAATAATAATAATAATAATAATAAATAATAATAATAATAATAATAATAATAATAATAATAATAATAATAATAATAATAATAATAATAATAATATAAAATGATTGTTTCTTGGAAACGGCATAAATTAAATTTTAAACAAATGACAATAAAAGCCTTTGCAATAAAATTTAAACAAAATTAAAATACTTCAAAAGTTAAAGTGCAAATAAAATTTATTTTTCTAATATGAAAATTTGAATAAATTTATAGATTATGCTCTTTTTAATTTCGCCATGGACAAATTATTATTAAGTTTGCCTAAAGTAATGAGAGCCAGACTTAATTCTGAATAAACCAAATTTGGCAAATTCGAAAAGCAAAAATTCTATAAATTTATTCATGTTTTAAGATTGGAAAATTAAATTTTATTTTTAATTTAATTTTTAAAATCATTTTAATTAGTTTATATTTTTTGAAACACGTTAAGTCAAAAGTAATCGGAAAGAGTTAATTAGAGAGGAAAAGAGAAAGAAAGAGAGACTTGTTAAATTTTGTAGTGTTGTGAAACATTTCGGAAATATCGCATCTATTTATTTATTCGAATTTATTTTTAAAAGTATTTCTGCTATCGAAAAATTATTTTCAAGTTTGATCTCTCGAAATTATCACATATAACAAAATTTATCGTTGTTACATACAATAAATTATTAAAATGATTTAGAAAAAATGTTTGAAGAAATTGCCTTTGGGAAACAGTTTATTCCCGAATCATATCAATTTCGTTTCATTCCTTTCATCGACATAATATAAAATGGTGTTTGATGTTGACAAGGAATGCTTTTACATATTTTCTCAATAGCTTGCTTGGAGCAAATTCAACTCAAATAATGCATCATTAAATCGTTATGCTATTCTCTATGCTATGTTATTTTCTTTCAGACATCAATTACATCGTCTCAGAATTTTGCCCCGAGTCCTCCTACTGTCGATAGCCTGGAGATGGTTTCTACGAAATCCAAAAGAGTAAATCCCCGACAATTATCTAAACGCAGCTCTTTAAATATAAAAGAGAAAATAAAAATTCTAAATGAATTGTGAACTCTCAGACATGTTCACGGAAAAATCAATATATCATGTGCAATTCATGAGCCATTGAAAAATGATTTATTAATACATTAATAAATAAATAAATTGTGTCTCATATTAAAAACAAAATTTACTATTACATGGATTTTATTTATTTATTTATATTGGTAAACAATTCAACTACGGTTAGAAAAATTTCACAGAAATAATTAATCAATAGTTTTTATGGAATTTCTTCAAACATGGCACAGTCAATCCTTTAAAACGGTTTCGACTTCCTGGAATTATATAAATCATCATACCAAATACAAATAAATGGGTTTATTTTTATTAAATGAAAACTATTTGGAGTTTCTTACATTTTATTGCATATCTATTGAATCATTTTCTCATACTTAAAAAGTTATTTATAAGTCAATTTATAAAATTATAAAAATTAGTTTAATAGACAAACCAATACGGTTATATAGATTTAAATCTATTGTTAAAAACTCATTTAGTGAAATGGTTGTTGTGAAATTCCTATTTCATATAAAATCCAAGTTTTCATCATTTTTTTTAACTCCAATCAAGCACATGCACAAGATTGTCTTTCACGTCATTTCGGGTGAGAGGTCATAGAAAATTACTAGTAAATCTTAATTTCACCGTGCTAAAGAATTCATCTATTGAGTTTAACTGAGGCGAATATGGTTGCAAAAGTGATGTATTTTTCATTTAAATTAAGGGCTAACAATTCTAAATTAATATATTATGAGCTAGTAAAATATGATATTTGTGTGAAGGACTTAAATTTGTAAGTATGAATTATACGTATGAATAAACCTGTATCTCAGCGGTTACCAATCAATTATGATGCTGTGACCTATTGATAACATTTGTCAAGTGGCGGCGACCACAACAATAAAAATTAATCGGGTTGTCACTCTTTCATTGCATTTTTTTCTATTGCATTTGATTTCTAAAATATCTGATAATTTATAGGCACCATGTTTTTTAGGTACAAATTTTATATAATAGAATCATAATAATTTATCAACACAACAATTTATTATATTTTTGGTCAATATTTTTAAAAATGAACTTGCAAAAGAGTAAAATGTTTACATTTTAAGTGTATAATATACAATATCCATTGTAAAATTAAGAGTTACATACAATCAAAGCTACTAACTTTAATGTTAAAGCTTTATAAAATTTATATTTAAAAAATTAATTTTCTGAGGTTCTCACCAACCTTAATTTTGGTCTTGACCCACAGGTTTGGAATCATTTAAATTTTTATATAATTCAAGATGAATTATAATACAAAACGACTGTAATAAAAGTAAAAATGGTTAAATAAGGAAGAATAGCCGTCACATTAATTATACTATATTATTTATATATGTAAAATTAATTATATAATAATTATGTCATATAGTATTTTTACATTTATCTATATTTAGTTTTTACTTAAGTATTGAATTGAATTGAAGATAACAATTTAAATAATAAATATTTATTTCTGAAATTATGAAAGCTCTATCATTGTAATTTAAGTATACAAAGATTGCTGAAGATTTCCTAAATAATTAATAATGATTCCTGCAATTAATGTTTACGTTTATTTATCTGATATTTACATAAGTACGTATATGTGTATGTAACATTACATTTAATATGTTATAAAACTTAAGATCATTATTTAATTTTTATATAAAACTTGAAGTGGTTTTAATATTGGGATTCGAATTGAAAATTGTTGAATTTAGTAAATGTAATGTAATTATTGTTATTTCTTTTATTTAATAAATCCAAACGTGTATAAAAAACATATATCATACTCCAACTTTGTCAGTCAGTCTTACTTTTCATATCGCACCAATATTATATTTAACAGAAAAGTTATTTATCATTTCAAAACTATAATATTTCGATTTAAGATTTATTCAGGTATTTTAATTATTTGAAGTGTTATTTTGAAAAATCATTGCCGAAAATTTGTGTTAAATAGAAAAGAATTTAAGATATTTATTAAAAATCAAAATGATGAAGTGATTTCCAATAATAAATATTAAAACTTTGTTTTAATATTCAGAATTAAGAAAAAATAGAATTTAGACACGTTTTTAATATTAATAAATTTTAGTGTAATTATGGCTTTTGAGGAGATTGTAAATAATGATGAATAAAGTTATATATTAAAAAAGTTAAATTAAAATTTCACAATAAATTTTATTTTAAATTGATTGTATAACATTTTTATTTCTATGTCCTTTATCTTATGATATAATATCTATCTAATTTCGTCAATTAATTCTTATAAAGCTGTTATTCGTTTTTAAAAAATGTAATATTTCAAAAATACTTTTTAAATAATTATTTTTGTCATATTTAATCTTAACTGTTTTTAATTTAAAATACTTGTATTTATATCAACTTAATAATAATAATAAATTCCTTAAGTTTTCACTTCTCTGTCATTTGACAAGTCAATGTCCTGTATTTTATATTTTGAAAAATTAATACTATATATATTCAATAAATTAATTCCTCACATTCATAAATCATACATTTCATATAAAATAATATATCTTGATCATAAACTTGACACAAATCACAACAATGAGATAAAGAAATAATTTGTTGATAAATAAAAAAAATATTTTTACAAATTATTGAGAGGCTTGTTTGTAACATCAAATTAATTTCTTATGTGATCGAAAATTATGTTAATGTTTGGTGAAACATGATTTTTGTTTTAATTAAGAGAATATAATATTTACTTTTCTTTGGTTGTAACATATTTGAATACTTTCTATTTTTATTTGACATAGAATTAAGAGACTATTAAAATTTTTTAATTAGGATTTAATTTCACAGCTTTATTATTGAAATATAATTGTAAGTTATTGTGACATAAATACAAACTTTGTATACTAATTTACGTACAATAATTAATATACAATCAGGGCTGGATCCAACAAGTATGAGACCCTACTGGATTTTTTTCACGGTACCCCTCATATTTTAAATTTAAAAAATAATTAACAGTTATAATTTACATATTGAAATATAGATTTTAAGTATTTATTTAAAACAAAATCAAATTATAAAAATCAAAATGATACATAAATTATGCTGTTATATTTTTAATAATAATATACCTAGATATTTATTTTTGTAACATGTATAATTTTTAATGAATACTTAAAAGAAATAGGCCTTAACGAAAATGAAATAAATCCCATAAACAAAATCTGCATTAAAATAGCAGTTTTACATGGATCACATCACAAACACTTCTGATAATATTGATAAGTAGTAATTTATTTATTATTATTATTAATTTATTTATTTAACAAATGTTAATATCTACTAACTAATTGCATTAATCTTACGGTTTTTAACCACTTGCGCTATATTGACGTGCCAGGCACGCCTTGATGATTTTTTTCAAAACCGCAAGTGACGTGTATACCACGTCGGTAGCATTTGTCGCAAAAACCAATACGACGTGTGTGCAACGTCGGCTGACAGACGTAACATCATTATTCGAACTGCAATTATGAATTACATATATAGTAGAGCGCGGCCCAGCTACCGAAAATTAAATCATAGCGCAAGTGGTTAAACGTTTTTGTATATCTTACCTTTTTATATATTCAGTTTTTATTTTAACAGTTGTTCGTTTTTGTTTTTTCTTTATGGTCTATTCAAGTGTATCAAAATTTTATTAATTTCGTATGCAGATCTGTTTTGGCTACTCCTGTTAAAGGGATATGCGTCTCTTCGGAGCGACGTTTATTGAAATATAATTTGCTACAATGAATATTGCAGTCAGGACAAATGCCCGTACAAAGGTTCATTTGAGGTACATATTGATAGAAATATAAAATATTACAGTTCCTTCAAATAATAACTCAACTTTATTTGATTATTTACTTAAAAAGTTTCATCCAAACTTTAAATAAATTTTGTTTACAGTTGTATCTTGTATTTTCTCTACTACTGTTAAATTATCATTTCCTTTCTCTCTTTCATGACTATATAGTAATACATTCAATTTGTACACAAATTTAATGGTTTACAAGAGCAGGTCCAAATGTGTTGTTTGCAAAAAATGAGTTCTGAAAAGTCTTATATTTTACGCCCCAAACAGTCTTCAGCTGCTGTCATATGCCGTTGATGAAACACTGGGATTCCACGCTTACTACCACATATCAGTGTTTCCCCTATGCCTCACATGCATTTTCTAACTTTCTTATTGCTAACTTATTGTAATTATATTATTAAAGTACTTTTTAGCTTACATGTATTTCCAACTTTTATGAGTTATTCCTTTCCCCAGTAATTCATACAAATGCTAGATAATTCCATAGATATTACAAATTAAACTAGAAGACCGTTATAATTTTAAATTACAATTTTTCTAGCTTTATAAAATTAAATTCTAAAAATATTAATGCAAAAATTTATCATTTTGACTATGGTTTTAATTTTCATTTTTAATAGGCAGTAAAAAGATTCCTATTGGTTAATCAAATGAAAGCCCGATGCCGTAAATGATTAGATAAATTAAAAGAATTACCAGCGGATCCCAGAAATCCTCGAAACCAATTATAAGGCGTAATTATCAATTCCAAACTAAACTTTATCAAATATTTTGTTTGTTGAATTCAATTAAAATCTCGAAAAGTGTTTATTTTATTTTGCTTTGATTTTGTCTAATTTGAACGTCAACGGAAAATCCCTGCCTGTAAAAGTCGTAACGGCATCAAATGGAGCAAGAAAAATAGACAAACAAATAAAAAATTGAGCCATCACAATTGATCGATTTCGCTCTTGTTTACTTTTTTCCTCTTTCCAGGTTCTATTTATTGACAGATCAATTTTGCACATCAAATGCCGATCAACAGGGGATTCTCAATTTCTGAAAATCGGAATAATAGCTAACAAAATTTTCCAGCTCCTACTTTACAGATAAATTCATCTTTTAACTTAATTATGTGAGTAAATGAGGAAAAAATTTGATAATTTGCATTGACTGTTGTCTTAGAATTTCCTACATTAGTTGACAATGAGTTCATTTACATCGGAGTTCCTTTTGGACTATGTGAAAGAGTTTATTTAGAATATTCTTAAATAAATTTTTAACATTAAATCTACATTGCAGACTTTCTTTTCTATTTGGTGCAAGAGTGCATGACAATTATTTAATGTTGGAGTCAGTAAAATATAATATAAATATATGTTACTAGAATCTGAAGGGTGGACGAGAAATGGAATGGATATTTAGGAACATCGGTAACGCTGGCCACTAGTGGCTGGTGGATGCAATGATATTAAATATACAAATATCTGAATAAATAGAAAATCACTTATTAATTATTTACAGTAGATAAACAAACAAAAGGTGTAAGATAAACAAACGATAAAGTAATTGAAAAATGATAATGTAAAAGTAAATTTAAATCTTCTTTAATAGAAAAGAAATAATAAATTTTGTTATTGGAATGTTAGTCTTGGAAGACTCGAATAAACAGAATTGCAGATTGAAACCAGTTAGTTGATATCAGTTAGTTGACTAGCACTATATAAATAGAGAAAATCTTCAAACAATATATTAGTAAAGAATAAAGAAAAAAGTATCAGGGAAATCAAATACTGAATCAAAAGAAAATTTGAAGAATAAAAGATGATGAAAACATTTGTAAAAAGCATGATAAGTATAATACGCATGATATAATGTGCAATGTGTAAAAATCACCTGTAAAGTTAGTTTTTGAAGATTGTAAATTCTTATTTGTTTCGTGAACACCGAGTCAGATATTATGCATACACGCAGGGCCGGATTAACCAATAAGCACACTAAGCACGATTTGCATAAATTCAAACTAGATTTTAATTTATAACAATATTAAAACAACGTATCATCATTAATTTAAAACTATCATTCATATACGTTACAATACAAATATAATTTAGATAAATAGCTATGTAAGCCAATTATCACAATATTTATTGATAAAATGAAATATGAAATATTATGATCTAAACTAGGTCCTGATCACTCAAAAACAATTTAACAATGGTCTTATTGATCTTTTCTCACTCAATTTTTTTCAATATATATATTTATTTAAACAAAATTTTAAAATTTAATTCATTAATATTAAAACAATTTTACCTTTGTAATGTTTTTAGTGCTAATTTGTAAAGAAATTATGAAAATTTGGTCTACCTTTCTTTACGATTGATGGTTAATTTCGAATAAAACGTAAGTTTGAAAATCTATTTTATTGTAAAGTTTTATGTTTTAAAAAGGTAGTTGTTTAAAATGCTCAAAGAAATGAATTGGTCAGAGTTAAATTTAATTAAATAATTAAAAAGTTTTCGGGAATGGGAATTTTAGACTTAATTTAGGAAATTTTCCATTACTTTTACAATATATATTATTTTAATTGATCAAGGGATAAATATTATACAAATAATCTCGAGAAAAACCACTATCTAACGAAGATCGATCACGAATTGTGAATTTCTACCTTGCCAGTAAAAGATATTTCTAGAGTTATGGCTATTCGACGGACTAATGTGTATGAAGCCATCCAAAGCTACGTGAGAAATGGGTCAACTGAAAGTTTAAAACGAGGAAAACCTCAAATTTCAAAACTCGATTGTGAAAAAACAAGTCAGATTAAAGAATGAACTGATGAAAATTGTACAATTTCTTTGAAAAAGTTAAAAATTTCATGTCTCAACATAATATGTCTATTTCGACAACAACTATTGCTAAATGTATTGTCAATTTCTGTTACTCTTTGAAAAGAGTTCATTTAATTTTCTCAAGAAGAAATGATGATCAATCTCTAGAGTAAAGAAAAATTTTTGCATTGAAATATCTCGATCTTTCCTTCAGAATGCGATGATTTTGAATTTATTTTTATTGATGAAGTTGGATTTGAAGTGAGATCATCGCGTCGTAGGACAGCAATTGGAGAGTTCCAAATATTCAATTTTTTGTGCGATGAACAAGATCGGAATTATGACTTACACGTCAAAAAGCGGCAAATTTTATGGAGATTGGTTTTCTCTTGTTATTAATCAATTGGCCAAAGGTATTGTAAATTTAAATTTGTAAAAGGTGGTTTTAATTAATGTAAATTCCACAAAACAACAATAGTGAAAGATCTCGTGAAAAAGTGATTTAATTTGGAATATTTACCGCCATATTCACCATTTCTCAATCCAATCGAAAACATGTTTTCAAAAGGGTAAAGGTTTGGCCGGCGTCAGCAGTCAAATAATGAAGAAGAATTGATGGCTGCTATTGATAATGTAAAAAATACTGTAAATTCTACTGATTGCGTAGGATTTTATAAAAATATGTTAAAATACATCCTAAGATGTGTTAACTGTGAATAAATAAATAATTAATAATAAATAATTTTATTTGTCAAATTACTGGTTTACAATGCCAAATTACTGGTTTAATATGTCAAATTACATCCGTAAACCCTGTATTATTGAAATATTATTTAAATTCTCAATGTTAAATGTGGATGCGTTTATTGTTTGCTTACATAAAGACCGATGATGATGCGAAATTCAAAAGAGCAGTAAAGGATATAGATCCCTTAGAAGTGCAAAAAATCATTATGGGAGGTACCAATCTGTCGTTGCCACATTGATTTACAGTGCAAATTTTACACTAAAGACTCAGTGAATTTTTTAATTGATAAAATGGAATTTCCCTCTGATCTTGATAATAATGCTGAGATATGGACAGCAGCTTATGCAGCTGTTATAGGGAGAAAAGATACTCATTTTGAATCGCTTATCATCTTACTACGTTTTGTAGGGTTGCTCAAGTAAGATATCATTGCATGCATTATTTTAAAAATTTGAGAAGGCTGCTGCCGAATTTAGATACACAGTGTAAAAATATGCAATGGACTCCTTTAATGTATGACGCATGGTAGAATATCAATTATGGAGTTTTTGATTCATCACGGATGTTACTGAGATTGATGGATGGACACCTTTACATCTAGCTGCAACTCGAGAGCATTTACCATTTTTAAGTAATTTTTAGAATAGGGTTGTCATGAAATTCACAAATGCTTAACCTCAGTCGACAATCAGTTGGTTTCAATGCATTTAAATTGACTGAATTAATAATTGAAATTGAGAGTTTAACCTTATGTTGTGAAAGGTTATAGAAGTGTTTCTGGTGTTTTATCTGCTTGTAAAGAATCAAAATATGTTCATTTCTCTAACGCGTGCGTCATATTCTACTGTCAAAATCCTTTAATTGAAACAAATATAGAGTTAAATGTTGGTCTACGATACTGGTTTATTGGATCTAAGGAAAATGGAGAGTCGAGGTTTGAAACATAACAATTGTATTAATTTTTGTTTTTACAACAAAAAAACACAACTCCACGTAATTCATGCACGTGAACTATTAGGTTTTTGAAAAAAAACAAAAAAAGTTCATTAAAATTGCCTAACAAGTTTAAGTGAACGGAAAAATATACGAAATATAAAGGGTGTTTCATAAACATTTGTACAAAAGAATAACATCATATATCTGAACGTTGTCCTTCTTTGGTAATTAAATCTTTCACAGATATTGTAAAGAATAAAATCTACCATTTAAGCTCTTTCTAATAATATTATTATTTTTGTGTTTTATTTTTAACATAGCTTAGGATGACACTTTTTCAAAATCCAAGAGCTGATGATCATCATTCAAAGAACAGTCTAATGAAGTGCTCAGAACTGAGACAAACATTAGCAATGATGCATTTGTCCTTAATACAACGTACTTTAACATAATAACCTACGATGCATTCAACAAGAATTGTTTCAAGTTGTTTGATTTTCGCTGATTATTTTTTATCTAACCACATTGTCCTCAAAACGAAATCTCTTTTGAGCTCAATTTTCTATCTAAAGTGAACATAAAAAAAAACAGCAACTCGTGTACGCATAAAAGATCCAATACAAACAACTTTTCCTAATTTTTTTTATTGTTTTAATTGTTTTAACTGTCGGTTCATCTAAACTCAATGATTGTGAAATAACTTCTGATTTTTCCATAGTTTCACAGACAATTCAAAACTTTGGTAAATGTGATGAATTTAAATTATTATAATCAAAAAAATATTTAAAAATATTTTTTACACATATTTTTATTTTAAATTAAATCAATGAATTTCCTAAAAAGCAAATTATAATCCATCAACATTTTACATTGCATAAAACACAATTTTCCTCACCGACATTATAAAATCCTTTAATTCTTTTGTAGATTTTTCTAGATTATCATTGGTCAATATGAGATCAAACATTCCATCGCGGTATCCTAAAAATAATAAATTATTTTAATAATATATAATTTTTGAAGACACATTGTTAAAATAATTATTAAGTCTTCAATTTTTGATAAATTGGTCACTAAAACTTGTTATTAAAACTGACTAAAAAATTTTCATTTCCTTTCATTCACTTTTGAAATTTGAAAATTAATCAGATTAAAAATTAAAACAAAAAGACATTTCTAATTTCAATATTTTATTTAATTAATATTTTTATTAAATTATAAATAATATATATTTTATTGTAATCAAGATTCAGGATAAAAATTTAATTGCCACAAATTAGATTTTCGGTAAAATAGCTTTTATGATAATATTTTTATTTTTTTGTGAACAAATAATTGTACAGTAATTATATCCCGAATTAATAATTTACCAAATAATAATAATAATAATAATAATAATAATAATAATAATAATAATAATAATAATAATAATAATAATAATAATAATAATAATAATAATAATAATAATAATAATAATAATAATAATAATAATAATAATAATAATAATAATAATAATAATAATAATAATAATAATAATAATAATAATAATAATAATAATAATAATAATAATAATAATAATAATAATAATAATAATAATAATAATAATAATAATAATAATAATAATAATAATAACAATGTTATATATGTACAATAAATTTCAAATAATTATGAATAATTGCAATCAAGCTATTCTATGAAAAATATATTATGAAATCGGCAATTTCGCGTTAAATAACCGAATATTAAATTTCTGAAATATTAATCTTTTTTAATTTCTTTTTTTCCGACTGGATATCTATATATAGTTTTTTTATCTTGATACAAAATATTTTTAGATAGCCACAAAGAGAAAGTAGGATAAAGGAGATTTAAAAATGATCATAGATATAGAAGACATAAAGTTTTACGGATATTTTAACATTTTCAGCAATAAATTAATAAAAAAAATTTGTCTAAAGCATTTGGTTAGTAAAGGTTAAGATGATTAAATATGAGATTAGCCAACTAAGACAGTTTCGAAAAGAATCATCAAAAACATTCAATTACATATGATAGGTGGTGATGATAACGTTGGGATACTAAAGAAGGTAAACAAAGATGCCGTTCAATTAGATAAAATCCACATAAAAGCCGTCATGGAACAGTCAATAATAAAGAAAATATAAAAACAATTAAATTTCATAGAAAAATATACAACATAATTTAAAAAACAAATTATAAAAAATGAAATCAATATTGATATAATAAATGGTATTTGAATAATAAATATACAAATAAAAAAAGCTTTGGAAAATAGGAAAATATATATTTAATAATATGCAAGAGCAACTTGTCTGGATTCAGGGATATTTTCTTAGCTGTGTATTATAATTACTGTCATCCATGTCGAAATATGTTGCAATAATTTTGTTTTGCCCATCATTCTAGTGAAATAAAGTGCGGATGTCAAATATAAAATTTGGGTAAAATGGAGATCACATAAAGCCTTTGTAGTTCAAAGAAGCCAGTCGAAAATAGTTGAAAACAATTTTTAGGATAATAATAGAGTATATATATATATATATATATATATATATATATATATGTGTGATTTAAACACCTAAGAAATACAACTTAATAAATATATTACAATTTCGATTATATATCACTCCGTCTACCTGTCAGTTTCCATTAACCGTAAAAATAAATTCAATCACGAATAGCAAATTTGTTCAGTCTATTTTAGACAAAATTTATAATTCAAATAAATTCTTTTTCTTGTTTATTATACAAAAAATATCTATTCATATTTAATATTAATATTATAAAATGTAATTAAACTTAATGTATTTGAAAAGGACACTCAACACACTTAGTACGATATATTTCGACAGTATCATTGTCATCATCATGTTGGGTATAAAAAACTGTAAATATTATAGAGTTCTTCAACAAATTAAAAAATTATTATTAAAACTTTTCAAATTTGGTTTATATTTAAATAAGTATTTATAAAATTAAAATAAATTTATTTTGAATTATTAATAATTTACATCCCAGATATTTTTTTAGTTTTTAATCAATCTTTGAATTAAAATTAAGTTATTTATCTTACCAATTTAACGAATTAATTGATTTGAGGAGAAAGACAACAATCCATATATCTTTAATTTAACATCAAAACTATTTAAAACATTCAGAGTACAGCATTTTGCACATTAACTTTTGGGTCCAACGATCTAATCAACAACGCTTCACATATCACACGGTCCAAATATTTGCTAAAATCTTTAATAAAATTTTAAATTCAGACATTTATTATAATAATAAAGCCCTTATTATTTAGTGACTCGGTGCACATTTGCAACCTTTAACGACGAACACCATAAAATTTCACAAAATCATTTGTATCACTTCTGAAATAACTGTTTGATAATCATTTCAATTTAAAAAGTTCACAATAGTTTATATTTTATTTCAACTTTATATCTAAAACTAAGGAAATTTCTGGCAGTGAAAAAATACGTATTATATCTCATTTCCATCTGTACAGATATTTCATATCTTCTGATAGTCCATTATTCCCTACGATTTAGCTAATTGATATTTTGATCACAATTTCCACCATTTAAAGACTTGATTTAAAGCTTTTTATATGACCAATTTAGTTTCTGGTGAATTTATTAAAGGTTGCTACTCCCACACCCTTAAATATGTATACGTCACCCACAGCTACTGTACAGAAAATTTGGTAAATGGAATTTCCAAATTGGTGCTTGTAAAATGTCACCTGAAAATTATGGTTTTTTTAAACGAATTTAATTTTAAAAGAATATTATAAAGATCGATTTGTTTAGAAGCTTTTTCAATGTAAAAAGAACTTCACCTTTTTAATTTGAAAATATTTGTTATGCATTTTAGTCAATCCTGTTTGCAATTTTGGAATGTTGTGCGTTTGTATATTTGAGTGATTGTATGCGCCTTTATTTTATTAATTTTTTATAATATTCGCGTTTGTGTGCACCTTAGTTTTTTATTTGTGTGTGTGTGTGCTTGTGTCCGTGTGCGCAGTGCAATTATATTTTAATTTTTCGGATTTATTTATTATGTTAATTACCAACAAAATTTGTTCAGTCGTATTACTTTTGTAAAATGTTTTGTTAACCACTTAACATACACACCCGTGTCTTACACGGGCGGCCGTAATATTATTTCAAAGTCGAAATTAGTCAAAAACTACAATGACACAATAGGAGGTGTTGATCGGCTGAATCAACACCTTCATGACTACCCAACGACAAGAAAAAAAGGAAAGAAATAATTTAAGAAGGTATAAAGTCAAAATAAATGTGTACGTTAAGTGGTTAAGAAAGAACTTGGACGTAATTTGAATTTATGTAATTGAATTTAAAATAAACTTTGGAATTAAATGAATTATGTTATTTTATTAAAATCTCTGAATTTTACGAAAATGTCTAGTGGAATTTTTCTATCTCCGAATTATGCTGAATCATATTAAGAAACACGAATGAATCAAAAAACCACTAGAAGAACATTAAGTTTTGCTGGCTGAAGCGCAATCGAATCCCAATATGAACCGCGAAAAGATGGCTCAAATTATGTTTGAGACAATAGATTTATAAACTATGTATGTGGTGTATCACATACTGTTCAAACTTATAAAGGTTATGAGCTGCCTCATGCAATTTGCAGAATGGATTCACAATTTCTCATTTGTTTGTGAGGTGTATTTATAAAACTGTACCCTGGTTTGGTCAGTATGCTCATCAAATGATCTGGCAAATACCTGCCAGACATATCTATTCTGTAAATTACCAGCTTTTTGCAGCTTTCCCGCCCAAAATATGTTAACTTTTAAATTTAAATTTAATTAATTACCTTTTTGATATATATTTTAATTCCTAATTAATTTACATTGTTATTATTAAGCGACCTCAAAAATATACTTCAAATTTATTGAATCTAAAATATTTTTTCATTGTCGATATTTTGTCACAGAACCCCCTAAAACTATTTACAGTTGATCAAAATCTAAAAGAAATTCAGAAATATAATGCATTAATAATCAGACAATTGCAAAAAGAAAAACAAATCTCACCGAATTGCATTTCTTGGTGAGCTACTGCTAATCTTTGTAAAATTCTGTCTTCAGATTCTTTGCTTTTTTCTCTCAATCGTTTTTCCTGAAATAAATACATTTTACTAGTGAAATTTACTCAAAAATTAAAAATTTTGTAAATGGTTTGACATAACTGATAAGAAAATTAACGAATAAATTCTTGTTTGAATAATCAGCAGTTTTATTTGTAATTTGATTAAAATTTAAAATATTAAAGATGTTTTATTTGTCTTGTGTAAATTTTGTCTCGTTTATTAGTCTTTTAATGTAAACATATTTATAGAACATTTTTTATTTTATTAATTATAAGGAATAAAAATTCAAATTGATATAAACTTTTTAAAAATAGAAAATTTGTTTGCTAGTATTTATTAAAACAACTCAAAGAATTTATCTATTAAATCTTTATTACATTAGAACCCTGAAAAGCCGATATACCTATAAGCCTCAAATGACGTCAATTGACGTGAACATAAATTGTACTGTGAACTCTACTGTTAAGGTATGTCATTTGAAGTCTACGGGGATTTATGCAGACTTACCACAATCCTCTCTCCTCCAATGTGGCATTAGGAGGTATTTTTACAGGTTGTTGAATCATCTCTAGATGCAATTCAAATGTGGTATACGTAGAAAGAGGAATCTTATCAACAAGCAGACCGGATGGAGACACAAAATAACATGAAATGGACAATCTGAGTATATCTACAGTGGAATCTGGCAGTGTAAGATCTGTAGAGTGTGATTTAGAGAGTGAAAATTATTCCAAATATGAAGAAAGTGACAAAAGCAGCCAAAGTGATGCTGAATTTGAAGAGAGAAAAACTTATAATATTAGACGGGATAGAACTCAGTTGAAGAAAGCTGGAATGTACCGAGGAAAATCACTGTCACAAAATATATTCCGTGCATGACCTAAAACCACAAGCTATACTCGATATATTCGAGATCCGTTGTATACTTTCCGATTGTTACTAGATGATGGTCTTCTTCGACACATTCAAAAATGCTCTATAGAATTTGTGAAGTCTGTTGACGCTAACTTTTCAACTGAATTGAGTGAAATTGAAACATTTATAGGCCTCCTTTATCTTCGAGGAGTGATGAGTCAGCGGAAATTTTCATGGAAGTTAATATGGCCAAAAGATTTATGTTGCAAACGGTTCTCTGAAACAATGTCACAACAACGATTTGAAGAAATCAAGAAATTTATTCTATTTGACCAAAGGTCGACAAGACGTGAACGTCTGCCAAGTGACAAGTATGCACAATTATCAGATGTACAAGAAAGGCTGGTGGATAATTTTCAAAACCTTACATTCCTCATGAGTTCCTTACCATAGTTGAATAGCTTTTTCCAACGAAGGCACGCTGAAATTTAACATAATTCATGAACAACAAGCCTAACAAGTTCGGAATCAAGTTCTGGGTGTTGGCATAAGTCGGTTCAAAATACTGTCTCAATATTATCCACTATTTTGGAAAAGAAGAAGGAAGAACTGAGCCATTGGGAGCACATGTAGTGATGACACTTTTGAAACTATATATAGGAAAAGAATACAATATCTGCACAGACAATTTATTTACAAGTTACCATTTGGCAAAAGCGCCCATAGATCTGTCTACATTGATTGTTGGAACCATTCGTGTTAACAAGAGGGAACTTCCAGCAGCACAGAAGCAGCAACTTAACTTATCGCAACTCTATCAAAGTGTTAAAATTCATCTCACTTGCTATCAAAGAAAAAGAATAAGTCTGTATTTCTTCTCTCAACAATACTCAGCGGACAAAGTTGTAGTCCTGATGTAAAGAAGAAGCTGTTCACTGTTGAATTCTATAATAAAAACAAGTGTGGATTTGACATGCTAAATTCAATGTGTCGATCCCTGTAAACTAAAGGAGCCAGTCGTCGATGAACGTTTGCAGTGGTTTGCAATCTGTTGAACCTGACTGCCATAAACAGTTACATAATTTACTAGAAAACATGTGATCAAAATATTTCCAGGCGTCAATTTTTTCTTACACTCAGTGAACTGTGTAATACAAATAAGGAAATGATCAGCGCTACACAATTTGAAAGGCCGTGAGAGGACTGCTTTCAGAAAAGAGTTAACTGCCTAGTCAAAGTTAACCGCAAAAAAAATCGTACAACCACAAAGTGTAGTGTATGTAGTAGATCCATGTGCGGACAATGTCAGGCAAAAGTGGGTGATTCTTGTTTCTTGCAACAGCAATGAAAGATATTTATGTGTGTGTGCATGTAAGTGTACGTTAAAAACATTAGGAATGCATGGTCAATGTGACATTATTACAGAAAAGGTTTCATTGTTTATACAATTATTGTAGTTCTTCTCTAGCGTCAATTGACGTCGTTGGGGATTGTAGGTAGACATGTGATTTTCTAATGAAACAAAAAGTGCTAGGTAATGAGGTTTAAAAATTAAAGACTTCCTATAAATATGCAAATTCCTAAAAGTAGGTGAGTGTAATCCAAAACATAGAAAGGTAGTAGTCATATGACAGCATGAAAACTAAGATTTAATATTTTATTTAAAATACCATATATTATTATTAAAGATATACAAGTTGAATTATTTTGGGGTAGGCCCACTATAGGTGGTTCACTCATTTTGAACTGATAAATTGTTTCAAACACTTATTAAAATTGTAAACAATGAACAACGACAAAATCAGAATCAATTAAAAAAAGGGGGTGATATTTTTAATAGTAAAATAATAGTTGATATTTTTTCCTAATAAAATGATATATGAATTTGTTGACGATGTTAAAAATAATTACAATTAAAATGATTTTGAAATAATTAAAGTAACAGAAAGAAGCAAACATAAAATCAAAGGATACTAGACTGTAATATATTATGAACGATAATTAATAATGAATTATCTCCTGTTGTTTTATTATTTATAATAATTAATGCCATTTTAAATGTTATGTTAATATAATTATTTAAATAAATTATTATATATTTGTAAATATAATACAGCTATAAAAATAAATGAAATATGAAGAAAGTTTCAGAAACGGGGAATAAATTAAAGAAAATCAAATAAATGAGACGATAAAGTAAATATGGAAAATAAGGTTATTATTTAATAAGTAAATAAAGAAACAAAAGCGAAAACAAAAACAAAAAAAATTATATTTTACAGTCCATCTAAAGTGGAATTTACCGATGAGGTGTGATGTTTACGGGGAGGTTAGCATTACTTACTAATTATATGTAAGATGAACTCGAGTGGAATTGATAAGCTAAGTTAAGAAACAAGAAGAAAAAAGTAAGGAGAAAAACTTGAAATGATCGAAATCTGGGACAGAGAAAATAAATTGAGAACAAACAAGAGAAAAAAATTCAGAAAATCTTTTAGATAATTTATTAGAGATTTCGGTGTAAAAGATAAGTTTGAAATCTAGAATCGAACATTTGAAACCTGAATCAAGATTCAATTAACCAATTTTCCCAATTATTTTCCTTCAAATATGTACAATTTACAAAATACATTAAAATATGCATTGTACAATTTACAAAATACATTAAAATATGCATTGCCTGAGAATAATTAATGCCCTCCACTAAAATCTACTGATCTCAAATTTTTCTAAAGCTAAAAGAAGTTTGTTTTCCCCATTCCCTTTTGGCTACGTCTGAGTTAATATGCCAAGCAGATATATACGGATACAGTTTACGACAATTTCACGTTTGCGATAACTTCTAATTTGAGAATAGCAAATGTAATTATCTCAAATTATTTATATAATAATAAAATTAAATTATTTATAAGTTAAAATTAGAAAACAATTTTTTTGAAAAAAAGATATTTTTAAATTGCTGTTATAAAATCTAATAATAATAATAAATAAATGATCTATCAAGGTCATTATAACCTCAATGATGAATGATAAGAGATTGTTTTTGTGTGGAATGATACGTGAGTATGCGTGTGTATAATTGATCAGTATCAATAATACGGTATTTACAGGTTATGCAATCGTAAAGGTAATAATTAGATAAATTTTAGATAAATTTTTAGATAAATTCATTCTAGTACATTCAAGCATTGATTTTGAAAATATTATGTTCTAGGAATCCCTTTCTAAGAATTCTATAAGAAAATTAGAAGACTCGCAAAGTTCGTCAATAAATTTAAATTAAGTATCATTTCTTTTGTCTCAACCGAGCTCTGGCGATAAAAAGAGTAAGCAAAACACAAATTAAAAGTTTATTCATTCCCTAATTAGTACATATTGCATTTTTAGACAATTGAGTTTTGTTCTTACAAGTAAAAGTAGAGTCTGAAAAGTTTTATTTGAAACAATTGAGATTAGTTTAATTAGTTTAGGCAATTATTATAGAATGAATTGAATGGAATGGTGCTATATCTTATAATAAATGAATGTTTCATCGTCATAGATAAATACTGTTTCCCCTATTCTTAAAATATTAAAGATTTATGCGACGCAACTTTTTACATTACGTTCATAGCGTGAATTCACAATACTGAGGCTGTATACAAAACCTTAAACATCATTATTCCTTATAATAGTAACAATAATAATAATAATAATCATAATAATAATAATCATAATAATAGCAATAATAATAATCAGCTACAATATATTTCGAATTATTAACAGTCATCGTCAGGTACTTCGTCTTGAACTTTAAACTATTTAGAACAAATAATTAGAACAAAAACATTTTATCAAAAATAAAAAATTTTGCTTTTTTATAAAATCACAAATTTTACTATATTTACAAAACTTTAATTTTCTTAATCTTACAAAACAGAGACTTTAATAAAATTTAAATAAAATTTTCAACGAAATATTTAAAAAAAATTTTACCAAAACAATTTTGCACTTAGTTTCATCCTGCATCAAAAAATTGCGCTTACTAATATCAATCAATTCCATCAGCCGATTGTGATCGAAACCTTGAAAGCGGAAATGATGGGAAGTCATTCCAATGTATGTGGTATTACACCCATGACATATAAATTGACAATCAAGATCCGAACAAAATCTAAGTATAACTAGAAATCCACTTATAAACACAAAGTTCAGACAACAATTGTATTCACTGACATTAATGAATTCTTTCTGTCGACAGTTATCAAGAACTTGAAAACGGAGATGACGGGTAGTCATTCCAATGTATGTGATATTACACCCATGATATAAATATTGTTGGGATTTTATAGAAAGTCGGTGTTTATGTATGACTCCTTGGTGTCCTTATTTAATCAATTCAATTAACCCAACACAATAAGATTTATTTTCAATCTATATATCACAACTTTATTCACAACCTTCACAAAAATCGATTCAATTCACAATACTCTGCACAATTTCACAATAAATCAATGCGTATGGATACGTCTTCCTTGTCTGGTGCGCAATACCTTCTCAGAAATATTCTCTTCGACCAATTGGTAATTTTGTTGATTTTCCTTTCCCTTTTATACCCATCTAGCAAATCAGATCACCCGCAAATCAAATTGGTTTTGGTATTTTTGACATCTCTTTCTTAAACTAAATTAGATAATTCAGGGCTCCCGGGGTTTCTATTTACTTACAATAATTATATTAGTGGCGGGTTCCTCTATTATTCCGGGTTTCCTTCGTCAACCAATTTCATTTTCCGTAATTAGGAAATTGGTTGACGTCCCGGGTTTCTCTCACTGTTCGGATTTTCTGTTGGCTCGGATTTCCCATTAGCTCGGGTTTCCAATTAGCCAATTAAATTTTAATTACTTTCTATTTTTATTAAATATTTCCTTCTGGGGACCCCCAATCGATTTAATTTTATTATATTTGGATTCGTCTCGTCATTTTGCATCCGCCCATACCCGTTTCCCCGATAAATAATTATTTTAAAATTTTTAATTGATTTTGCCTTTGTAATTATTATTTCGAATATCAATGTTTTTCCTGATCTTCCATTTTACTTTTGTGAATTTTATTAACCACAACAATATTCATAACCAAGATCTAAATACCATCTAAGTCATTTCCGCTTTCAAGGTTTTGATCACAGTCAACTGATGGAATTGATTGATATTAATAAGCGCAATTTTTTAATGCAGGATGAAACTAAGAGTAAAATTGTTTTGGTAAAATTTTTTTAAAATATTTCGTTGAAAATTTTATTTAAATTTTGTAAAGTCTCTGTTTTGTAAGATTAAGAAAATTAAAGTTTTTTAAATTTTGTAAAATTTGTGATTTTAAAAAAAGCAAAATTTTTAATATTTGATAAAATGTTTTGAGAATTTAAAAGCAGAAATTTTTTTAAGTAATAATGATTTGTTCTAAATAGTTAAAAGTTCAAGACGAAGTACCTGACGATAACTGTTAATCAGTCTAAATATATTGTAGCTGAATATATATTTTGGATTGGTGTTCTCTTAAATTTAGTTCTTTTGCCAATTTTGTGTGATTATGTTTAAATAATAATAATAATAATAATAATAATAATAATAATAATAATAATAATAATAATAATAATAATAATAATAATAATTAAAAGATAACGCCAATAAAAACTTTTCGTACGATATATTTCGACAACATAACTGTCATCTTCAGGTACACAAAACAACTAAAAATATTATGAATTAACATTTAATTTAAACAAATTATTTTTTATTAATTTAACACGTTGACGGACAATTGCGGCTATAGCCGTCAAAGCGAAGTTCACAATGTGGCATGACTGCTATAGCCGTCCAAAACGAAACGGTCGTTTTTAGACACTACGGCTATAGCAGCACAAATGTGCACTTACTGGCGTATACGTAGAAGCATAGTGTCGTGTTTTGAAAACATCTTTTTAGGTTGAAGTTCATATTTCACCTGTTATACGAGTTGCAGATTCAGTATGCACGTGGTTGTGAAGGGAGTAGTGCGATCGTGTTTTCTATTGAATTTATAGTTCTTATTGATACGTTTAACGATATTTATTATTATTTATATAACTATACTGGTATGTATTTGTTTATTATTCATTTTATACTTTAAACAGAAATATACTTTAAACAGAAGTTTATTTAAGCAGAAAGAGTAAAACTATACTTCTAACATTCTAAAAATCACAAAAACATATAGTGTCAATTTTCGAACTTCGCTTGTTCCTACTGTCCGTCAACGTGTTAATTTTGTAATAAATAAATATTTCAAAAATATATTCAAATAACTTTTAATTAATTTAAAATTTTATTTATATAAATATTATAATTTTTATTTATATTATAATTTTTTAAAAAATAATGTAATTTAAAAATTCAATTATTTTAATAATATTAAAAAAAAGTAGAAGATAAAGACCATGAACGATAAATCAATCCTTTCACCATATTTCTCTTATACTTAAATTCACAAAAGCTTTCTGGAGAAATATAAAGACCAGTATCAGTTGGTTTTCTATAAATCTCTGTCTCATAATGTTTATCTTTGCGTTGAATTAACAAATCTAAAAACGCAATTGATGACTTTCTCTCCGTTTCACATGTGAATACAATGTTCTTATGTAAACTGTTCATAAAATGCAAAAACGGTTCTACATGTTCTGGTTTTCAAATACAAGAAAAATATCATCCACATACCTTTTATAAACAAAGGGTTTCTCAAATTGGAAAGAAGCAATTTTCTTTTCCAAACTAGCAAAAAATATTGATGCCATCGTTGGTGCTAAAGGGGAACCCATAGCGACTCCATCTATTTGTTGATATCATTCATTATTGAAAAGAAAATTGACAATTGAAGTAGCAAATTCAAGAAGTTTACAAAATGCCCTTCTATCCAAAATGTGATGTTCCGAATCATTTTCATTCCACAACGCACAGCATAAGTCAATTGTATCAACCAGTGGTACATTCGTAAATAAACTGCAAACATCAAACGAAACCACAACATCATTCGTACTTCGTTTTTGTAACATGGTGAAATATGGTAAAAGCATTGATTTATCGTTCATGGTCTTTATCTTCTACTTTTGCTAATTCGGTAAAAAGTGTTGATAAATTGGTTGAGTTGATGACTTAAGATGATGATAAAAGAGACTGTTGACAAATTGATTAAAAATCCTAAGGATCCATGTTTTAGAAAGTCTGGGTGTAATTTGTCAAATGAGTGTGAATTGAGTGTTGATCTAAATAATATTAAAAATGCATATAAAAAAATTGAGCCTAAATATGTGTTAGTATTGCCGTACTCTGAAGGTTTTACAAATTATAAAAGGAAGTTAAGTAAACAAATGGGAAATTTAGAGAGTAAGATCGTCTCTAATTCGTGTAAGGTACGCAATATGTTTATTAATAAATCAAAAACTCCGGTTGGATTGTCTTCTGATCTCGTTTATCAATTTACATGTAATCGGTGTAATGCTACATACATTGGAGAGACTTCCCGTCATCTCTGTACTCGAGTTCTAAAGCATTGTCGATTGAAGGGTTTGACCAATATTAGTGAACACAATAGAGGCTGTAAAAGTGAAATAGGAATGTCTGATTTTAGAATTTTGTTGAAAACTTTTAATAATTATTGGGAACGCGTGATATGTGAAGCATTGCTGATAAGGTCATTGGATCCAAAGATTAATGTGCAAAGTGCTGTGACTACGAATGTTTTGAATGTTTTTAAATAGTTTACGTATGTTAAATCATGTTTGTTTTTTTAATATTATTAAAATAATTGAATTTTTGAATTACATTATTTTTTAAAAAATTATAATATAAATAAAAATTATAATATTTATATAAATAAAATTTTAAATTAATTAAAAGTTATTTGAATATATTTTTGAAATATTTATTTATTACAAAATTAAATTAATAAAAAATAATTTGTTTAAATTAAATGTTAATTCATAATATTTTTAGTTGGTTTTGTGTACCTGAAGATGACAGTTATGCTGTCTAAATATATCGTACGAAAAGTTTTTTATTGGCGTTATCTTTTAATTAAATCGTTGCCAAATTTATTTAATTATTTATTATTATTATTATTATTATTATTATTATTATTATTATTATTAATAATAATAATAATAATAATAATAATAATAATAATAATAATCATAATAATAATAATAATAATAATAATAATAATACTAATAATAATAATAATAACAAGAATAATAATATTAATAATAATAATAAATCCAATTTTTTTTACTAAATTGTAATACTTCGCGCAATCTTCGAACGATGCTATGAAAGTCATTGTGAATAAATTCAACTAAGTTCTGATTAAATACAAAACTGGTCCCCGTAACACGTTTGGGAGAAATAATATTGATACATTTAATTCCGAGTTTCAAATAATATTTTTATATACTGTTATATATATATTTATATTTATATTGTAAAATAAACATTTGAATTATTTAATATTTTTATAAATTTTAAAAAAAATTTCACTATTTATTAACTCTGTTGAAACCTTTAAAACGCATTTGAAAATTCAGAAAGAAACCTTGGTTGAAAATGTGAATTAATTATTCTAATGAAAAATTTTAAAATATTAAAAAAATATTTTCAATGAGAAATGAAAAAAAATTTACCAAAGTTTCGAAATTTGGAGGTCGAATAAATACATAGATTGCATCAAGATTTGCGTTTTTGATTTTGGCTACACCTTGACTGTCAATGTCTAGGATACACATTTTGTTCTTCTTTAGAACTTCTTTGATGGCGTCTTTACTTGAATGAATGGGAAATTAAAATTTCAAATGAATAATAGTTTATTATGTTTAGATTACTATATAATGAATTTATTGGCAACATGGTCTAAGGTACGTGACATCATGGCATGATCAGAGTCGGAATTGTTTCCGGAAATAGACCCGTGGTTTATGAAACGTATAAAGTAGTTTGAATCTTCATTATTATAAATTGATAAACGAGATCCAAACATAATCCAATTGGCTGTTTTGATTTAATAATGAAAATATTGCGTAATTTACATGAATTGGAAACGATCTTATAATCTCAAATGCTTACTCATCTTTCTCTTAAAATTTGTATAACCTTTCGATTACAGCAATACCAACACAAATTTAGACTCGTTATTCTTAAATCCTTTGTTGTTGTTATTCAATTTAAATCCATTAGTCAAATTACACTCAGGTATTCTCTAACATGGATCTTTAGGATTCTTAATCAATTCGTCAATAGTTTCCCTTATCAAAATTTATTTTATCTAGATTGAGTGATTCCTATTAGGTCTCGATATATTTTGGGTAAACTATTGAAATATTCTTTTATACAATCCATTGCAGAAGAATTTCATTCGGCAATAAGAGTGGTCAACGTTATATCTCATCTAATCCAATCAGCCAATCAGATATCCGATAGAAATTTGGAATAAATTTCTAAAATGCAAATTATTAGAAACGATTCCATTCACCTTGGCGATCGTATCAGTCAATATTAATTAGCTGAGAAAATATCGATTCACAGGCAATGGAGAGGAATAGTTACCCGTTTCTGAGATTTTTTCTCAGTAAGCCGGAATCAATATAAAATCTGTCGATATATTTTTATTAGGAGAATTGATTTAATTTCGATTTTTGTAGGCACACACACACACACACATATATATATATATATATATATATTTACAGAATAAAAAATATCTCCCATTGTGTGTTATACAGAACAAGGACATGAACGTAATGGTCCATTTATTAATTTTTTATTTAGTTGTATTTTTTAAGGTTTATTATTTATATTTTTATAAATCTTTTAAAACTTTTAAATATTCAAAAATTAAAAACCCTCTAAAATGAATTGCGAATTGTAAAAAAAATTAATTTTCCATTCAGGCCCGGGTAATTAAACT
Organism: Schmidtea mediterranea; assembly: GCA_022537955.1. Taxonomy (NCBI): domain Eukaryota; kingdom Metazoa; phylum Platyhelminthes; order Tricladida; family Dugesiidae; genus Schmidtea; species Schmidtea mediterranea. The sequence continues at coordinate 66,293,334 of CM039679.1, read as the reverse complement.
CTCATATGCCATTCTATCTGGGTTTGTATCCAAATTATTTATATAAAACTTTATAATAGAAAATGGCCAACTATATACTTTGTATTGCGTCTTCAATTCTTATAATCTTTGTCCTGGTTTATCTGGAGGTAATGTTCTTATTGGCTTTGAAATTAGTGCGTTATCCATTTTGGAATATCAACGAATTCGATCTAATCACAACGAAACGAAATATGTGTTTGTAGTTCCTTATTCTGAGGGTTTCGGAGAATTTAAGAATAAGATCATCAAACATGTAGATAAAACTTAGTTTAGGCTTGTTTCATCGTCTTACAAAGTTTGTATTATATTCACTAATAAGTCTCCAACTCCAGTAGGTCTGTATTCTGAAATCTTTTATCAATTTCCATGTAATGGGTGTAATGCCACATACATTGGAGAAACTACCCGTCATCTCTGAACTCGAGTTCTTGAGCATTGTCGACTTAGTGGATTGACTCAAATTAGTGATCATTTTAGGAAATGTTCGAGTAAGAAAATAGGTTTGTCTGATTTCAAGATAATTTTGAAAAATCTGAGTAATTATTTGGAACAAGTAACTTATGAGGTGTTTCTGATAAAATCCTTAAATCATATAATTAATGTTCAAAGTGATTAGTCTACAGCAGGGCTTCTTAAACCATGTGTCACGTAGCAAAATTCTGGGGTCGCGAGAGATAAAAATACAATTTAACAGAAAATGTTTTTTAACTTGTAAAATTATTGTTATAAAAATAATATAACAATTATCGTAGATAAATTTATCATAAAATCTTCTAGTTCGGAAAGATTGTTTGTACCTGCATTTCTATTAAGAATATTGTAATAACTTGAATAAAATTTACTATGAATTAGAAAATGTTATAGGAATTTTAAAAAAATATAAATTTATTTTTCTTTTATATTTGTATGGGGTCGTCAAGAAACTTGCAATCATAAATGGGGTCGTGAATTACAAAAGTTTAAGAAGCTCTGGGCTACAGGCATTTAAAATGTATTTAAATAATTAAATGTGGTTTGTGCATATTATTTGCGCGTTATAATTCTGTGGTATGTTTAAAAATTTAGTTATGTAAAAATAATTTTAAATTATATTAAAAAATTTTATTGTTTTATAAAAAAATGTTTTTTAACATTTTTGTGTTTTTTAAAAAATTAAAATAATTTTATATTTTTCTGATACAAATTGTTTGTGATTATTATTGGTTGATTTGTTTAAATATTACTTTTATTATTTAGTTATTATTAGTGTTGAAGACTGATAAACCTGAAGAAGACTGATAAACGGTCGAAATTTATGGCGAGATGTTACACAAAATATATATTTAGCTTTTTTCAAATATGAAAACTTCTTTTTTAATTTTTTTTCAAAATATTAATTACTTAAAAAAATTATTTACTGTGTTCCATAAAAATTTCCTGAATACATTGCAAATTCGATAAATTCATTTTTCTTTACTCCTCTTTGAAAAGCTTCTTTGGTTATGAAATGATAGTCTAAAATAAATAGAAAATTGTGATTAATAGTTTTGCATTTTCCTCTCAATCAAAATAACTAAATATGTCGTATTCGATAATAATAATAACAATAATATGGATGTATCACAATAGTGACCAGTTTGTAATTCTACAGACTGCATTTTTATATAAAAAAATAATCTCGATCTACCTTATAAATTAGAATTTTTGTATAAATAATTCTCAAGAGAAAAGAAGAGAAAGGAGTGTAAAAATATATAAAAATGAAAAGATACAATTTAGTTTTCTGTATCACAGCGTTACGTGCAATGTAAGTGATAAATGCCAGTTGTGGAGGTAAATTTTGTTAAGATTTTTGTGAACATTAGATTTTGGTTTTAAATTTCATTGTGGGTGTTCTTTTGAACTACCATTAAAATCATTTCATATTATTTTGTGTATGCCGAGGTACTCATACACTAGCATAGAGGTCGGCAACCTATGGCACACGGTGGAGTTGTCAATGGCACTATAAAGTGGTTTGGGTAATAGCGACTTTATACTGCTAAAGGCGGTTTCACATATATTCTTTAATATTATTAGATAAAAATATTCAATTTTCCTTACAACATCAAATAATATCACAAGCATTTCTTGTGTTGAAACATGGCATTAAAAAGCTAAAAAGCTGTAAATCACACATATGTTACTGTGGGGCTTTCAACGATAGGATAAATTTAACCCTGTAACTTTCTTCAGACTCTCGCCATGGAATTGAGCGGGTCTTTTTAAAAAGCGTTTCGTTCTGTTGTGATAACAGTTGAAATGTGTACCTTTTAGTGTTGGTTTTTATCATTGATATATAAAAAATAAACTGGCTCCCTGAATTAATTAGCAGTGTAGCTTGTCACACCACAACTAAAAGTTTGCCGACCACTGCACTAACCAAATGAACTATAAATAGCAATGTCATGTTCATATAGGCACATTTAACTTTGTTGGATAAAATTGGCTTCACACCGATTTTTTTAAATTTAAGAAAAAAATATTTGCATCGAAGAAATAAAGTTTAATGCAAAGTTTAATAAAGTTTAAATTTAACAATTTTTATGATCGTGATTATATTAAAAAATTAAATTAAATATTTTTGGGGCTGCCTCTATAGATAAACGTGTAATCCACACCTGCTTTTTTTATTTAACATCATTAACTGTGTCTAGTTTATGACTATTTAATATAGTTGATTTTATATAGATGTTGCTTAATTTGTAAATATAAATTGTGATGTGTTTTCAGCAGAAGTTAAATATTTTTGACTGAGAAATTTAAAATGAATTTAAATAATTAAAAAAAAGATAAAATCAGTTTTTATTAGTAAAATTTTAAACTTATAATTAATAATTTTTCGATAAATTTTTAAAATAGCTTTGATTAAAATTTAAACATAAAATTCTTTAAATTTTATTAAACTTTTAATATTAAATTTCTCTAATAAATTGTTTTACATTATTTGGTTGAATGCTTGAAAGTTTGTTTAAATATTAAACAATATTGGGTTAGAGATAAATTTTTGGAATATGAGTTCTTTTAATGTAAATATTATTCAAGATAACTTAGAAGATGTTTTAACATAAATTATTAAAAACAAAAAAGTTACAATTAGCAAGGTTGTATTTTTATTTATATTTATTATTTAAAGATAATACTCATTAAATATTAAATTAATTAATATTTTTTTCATTTCTCATATAAAAAACTATATTAACAAATAAAAAAACTTCATTAAAAAATAAACTAAAAATAAAAAAACAACTTTATTAAAAAAGCAAAAGGTGAATATTAATATATAAAGCAAACACATAAATATTTTCTTATGAAAATTAACACAATTTTATTAAAATCTCTTTTAGTGTACTATTTTAGTTGTTAATGCATTTTTTATTATTTGTTAATATAGTTGTTTTTTATATGAGAAACTATATAAATATTTAGTTCCATATTTTCTGAGTTCCTTTGTTAGTAAAAATAAAAAATAAGCATAATTTAGTGGGGAAAATAATATCAGAAATAAAAATGAAAATTTTTTTTGATTTTGTTGATGAGAATGAATTAATTAAATAACATTTTTCTTTTTGAAAATTTAGCCGCTATTATATTTTGTGTGATTTTATATAACGTTGTTGTATTTGAGAAATTTAAAAAAAATTTTAAACGGAATTTGAAAATAATTATTTAAGAAATTTGCCTTTCCAATTTCGCAAATGGTAAAAAAAATACCAACAAAAACGTTTTTCCTAATTTTATTTTTTTTAAAGTTAGAAGTCCTGGCTGCCACAAATGGTGATCTGGCTTTTTAAAATTTTCAGAAACCTAAATTAATTTAAAGAAATGTGAGTATTTTCTATATAAATACAACTGTCATTTTGAAGGGTTTTATTGGTCCAAATGGGTTGTCAGTGCGACTTTAATAATTTAATAGTACATCGGATACATTTACTTATTGTTGTTATGTTTATGTACTCATTATGAATGCATGTATCATTCTTGCGTGCTGAAAAAACAATTTAATATTTATAAATTTGTTATTATGTAAACAGCATTAGTGAATCCCGTTAGCAAAACGAATTGCTTGCATAAATAATTACGTTACCTCCCAAAAGCTATGCAGTTTCTCTAGGAAATGAGTAGCAAAAGCCTTAAGGCAGTATATAACTTTAATAAACTGTTTTTACAATCATCCATTAAAAATTCTGTAATTTCCTTCTTTCTCGTTTCTAGCAATTTTCCCATATTTTTATTTATATGAATATATCAGTTTCCTATGTGGGATATGTCAAATTCTCGCCGGACAAAAACAACATTGATTTATTTTGTTAGCGTATGAAATGTGTAATTTAATTTCGCATAATGCAAATGTGCTCGTCAGAAATTTTTCTTTTTCTGTTGATTTGTTTTTCATTTACTATTTTGTGATTGGGGAAAATTTTTTTAAAAACTTCATAGATTTGAAAATGCAAGAAACATGTCAGATATTTCTTTAGGGGAAATTTATTGTTTTAATTGATTAGATATGGAAATAAATTATTTTTTCTTTATAAATTTTAAACAATAAAAACTTAATGAGTAAAAGTCTCACAATGAATTGTTACCCCGATTTGTATGCATGTACAATGTACATATTTATTGAAATGTTATCACTTGTTTTTCAATAAAATAAATGTTTCAATTGTAAAATTATTCAAACTGTATTAATTAATAAAACAATATCTAAAAAGCCTATATGTTAAGGTGACCAGTTGTCTCACTTTTGACGGGACAGTACTGATTTGTAACCATTTGTTCTGCATTCGACTGCGTTTTTAAAACTTCCAAGTTTGTGGAAAGAATGGAAAGAAGCGTATAGGTTTAATAAATCACAATTGAAAGCCGCATATCATGTGAAATATAATTCTACAAATTCTTTGAAAAAATGACATGAGATTTTAAACAATGACAGCAATCTACTAAAAAAATTTTATCCAATGACAAGTATGCAAAAGAATACTCTCTGAAATGATTTGGTTTGTTATAGAACAGACTTGGGAAATGGCGTTTTGAGCCGCAAGTTGCTCTTTGACAAAATTGTGCGGTTCTTTGAAAATTGTATTAATAAGTCTTTTTATTTGTTGAAACATATAATTTTACAACTTTTTATGAAACAAAGAAATTAATTTATTTACAAAAAATTTTTGAATTCGTTTATTCAAATCAAGAAATTTTACAATATGATTAAAAAACAAAATAATTTAAACATTTAAAGTTTAAATGTTCTCCACTATGAAATTTGTTAAATCAAAAAATCGAGCAATTCTAACAGATTAACATTTGTTATAGCTACTTCAAACAGCATCAACAAATTATCAACCTAACTTCTGAAAATTAGTGATCAAAGTTCAGTGTCGCAATTCACTGAACAACTCTGATTAAGAGCAGTTTCATTTTTACAAACAAAAAGAACTATCTGTTTCCGTTAAATTTGTTGATTAATTTTTTATGTGATTTGTGCATTCAATAAATAATGTTTTTAACCTAAATAAACATTATGAACAAATATTTGACTTTATATCATCAATATATCTTAATTGCACCATAATCCAAATATACTGTTTTGATAAAAAAATCAATACGGCTTTTCATAAATTGATTTTATATGAATGCGGCTCCCAAGACACACAACTGCGCCCACCTCTGTTATAGAATTTTTCCTCACTCTTCGAAAAATAAATCTAATGCTGTTATATAATCTGTTATATAACCGCTATTTACTGATAGATTCTTGTACATTTTGTTTTACTTCATTATTTTAAAACAATTGATTTTATATTGTCTTAGAGAAATTCAAATAATAAAGTGATGCGTGTAAAAATCAATATTATTCAAAATGAGTGAATCATTCAGTTTAAATTTTATTGACCTATAGTTGAAATGAAAATGAATGAAATGCTAGAAAACAAATATTACATAAAAAATTGAGAAAATATAATTTCCAAAATGTATTAGAGCATGATAAAAAGTGTCGGTTCTTGGTGAACTTGGAATTGATCTGAATAGTATAAACTGAATTATAAGGAATTTGATTTAACGTTGTTGTAATCAGTTTTGATCGAAGATTAATGATGATTTTGAATTGAAAAAATTTGAATCCTAGTTGGCACTATTAATCTTGAGTTATTGATGTCACTTACTTGTATTACATCCAGTATGGCTGGAAAATATTTAAACAACACATTTCTATTTCATCCGTTATCATTTATAATTTTAATTATTTTCATATTAAACTTTGGATAAAAATAATTTTTAAAGAAATGAAATTCTAATGTCTGAAGCACTACAGTTACTCAATTTAAAAAGTTCATCTATCTCACTGGCAAAATTCAAAATTAATCGCTTTTTTCTATCTAATCTAGGGGCTCTTTTCATTAATCATTATCCTCTATATATTATTATTTTCAAAGATAATAGAATATAATTCACCAAATATTGACATGGAATTCATTTTAAGGGAATACGAATATCATACTTTCCAGTATCTATATTGGTCTGATACAGTCACGACATCTCTGCTAACAATAACTTTCTTTCCGCTGACTCTAGATTCTTTTGATTAGTGACCTCTATGATTACCTCAAACCATTTTAATGATGTATTCAGTATCAAAGAAGAGTCTCTTTCTCACATTAAATACTGAGATTCTTATTGTCTGTTCATAGGGGTCCTAATAGACTTCACATTTCTTAAAGCTCTCTTCTCTGTTTCCTAATTTGTAAAACTTTGAAATACATCTCTTCATGTTACACTTAAAACAAGCTAAGAGTCTGATTGTGAAAATCTTTAAGACAATGTGATGTTTCTTTAAAAATAAAACATTTCTTACTTAGATTCGAGACTTTTCAACAGTTAAGTACACACTGCTTGATCCGAAACTTCAGCTGCTAACGGAAGAGTCAAAAAATTTCAAAATTTTCTAATATTTGAAAACACTCAAAATGTTTATTTCCCAATATTTAATCCTTTTCATTATACATTCAGAACCGATTTACTATAACATTTAATAATGTTGAAGCTTAGAGGCTAAATAACCTAAGAAAAATTTAATTTTCCCTTTTAGTACTTTCTAACTAAATTTTATTTTTAAAATATTTTTATATTATATCATTTTCTATACGTGTTTCGAAGCGTATAATCTATATCAGTCTTCCACAACCTATTTAAATTCTCGAACCCCTAGAATATGTCTGAATTCTTGCGTACCCCTTGTGATAAAAATATATCATAAAAACAACTATTTTAAATTAAACCTTTTCTTCTAGTTATATTTTAAAATTTGTAATTGTAAATTTAGTTTGTCGCGTTTGTGTGCGTGATTTGGAGTGTTACTGAGTTTAGGATTGGTGTGGACCCGCTGCGTCGAGCTTTTTTTTATTACGTGAATCAAGATTTTCTGGTGGAATTTGGTTTTATATTTATTTTGGATTTTTTTATGTAAAAAGTTTCAAATCAACTTTTTGTTTAAACGCTTGCGATTTATGATATTTTTGGAATTAGAAAGTTTTCGGTTTCAATTTGGATTTTTGAATATATTTTTCATTTTGACCATTTGTTCTATTTCGCTTATGAAAATATTAATGATGGTGCAATCACAAATCATTGTCACTGTCTTATCTTGTTCCTTAGATGAAAGCTTATTGTCCGATTGATTCACGAAAGGACTCATTATCCATGTGCTATTTAGGCAAATAAATGTGTTCGATTTAATTCTGGAGTTATTACAAATAGTTTTGTTTAAAAAACCGTTGGTATTTAGAAAGCATATCATAAATGCATTTTCAGGCCTTTCAGACCATTTTAACAATTTTGTAAAAAAGATTGAAATTATTCAGAAAAAAACAGACAATATGCTTTGGTTTGACAATTATTGTTTAAAAATGCATTATTATACGCAAAATATTGTTTTCCTTATTATTTATCGCGTGCCGGTAGCTTGACCTTCGTATACTGATACCGGTGCGTGTACCACAGGTTGGGAACAACTGACTTAGATAAATCAGATTTGCCAACCAATTTTCGTTTTCAATAAAGCACTTGACGCTGATTGCTTCTTTTTCAAAAATATTCCAACTTCAATTTTCATCTCTATGAGTCGTGTAAAATTTAGATTACAACATCTGACTATAATTAATTAACTAGTGAAATTAAATAAGTTTGCTAAAAGCATAAAAATGTGTAAAGTAATTAGATAAACTATACATTACATACACTACTCTGATTTTACAAGGTCTCTAACTTTTACTTTTCATACCTCTTTATGTCTCTTATTATATACTTTCAAATAGGCACCTTAGCATAGATAAAGGCATTTAAGGATAAATGAAAGTCAATAACGATTTCTGGAAATATAGAAATAAAATTATTGAAAGCTACAGTTTTACGAGATGCGGATTCGTCACGTACTTACAAACTGCTAGTCCTCATTGTTGTAATTAATCATTTCTACAAAGAAAAATAGTTCAAGTGTATTTGAAGACTAATTTCATCGGATCGTGTTTCTTAGCAGATAATTTGCTTTATTTAAGGAAATGTTTTCAGAAAGTGGAAATTAATTTGACTGGGAACTGTACGAGATCAGTGTTGAAAAAAATGAAATGATTCTCGAATATGCAACAACTAGGCAACGCCTTTCCAATTTAGAATCAATTTAAACAGCAATAGCAAATTGCCAGAGAGCTAAAATAACTTTAAAATATAGAAATAAATGCTATAAAATTATTTTTCTGAAGCTTTCTTTATAACAAAAACAAAGGTTTTGCAGGTAATCAGAATTAAAACTATTATTGATTATTACTTACTACACCTTTCCCAATTTTAATTCAGAAAATATCCATTCTAGTTCAGATTAGTCAATTTTAATTCAGAAAGTATCAATTAAAATCTCAATATAATGTGCGGCTATACAAATCCACTGTATATTTTATTAAAAATACTTACATATGTATAACATAGTAACACATGGATTTATTTAATAAAATAATTTATTAAAAAGGTTGCACACACGTTATGTGAAATATATGTAGGCATAGGATTCTTTGTCATTGCGCAATTGTCTGAAACTTCCATTTTAGGGCAAAATATTATATATTTTTTAGAATTATTATGTTATTCCTTTTTTTTAATTTTTAATTGGTTTTACTTGGAGAATATTACACATTGTTCTCGTGCTGTACAGCACTGTATAATACATCAAGCCACAGCTTTAGCAATGAATGATATGCCTGTCGGTTGTTAGCTGGAATTTTATGTCTGCTGGAAGTCTGAATGTCTTAATATATAGTAATTTTAATTACTGCATAATAAATTACTGCATTTTTAATAGGATAATATTATCCTTAAGTTTCTTATCTTATATGTACATTTTTAATATTAAATATTTATTAATTTTTCAAATTCTGTCTTATTTAAATTAAAATAAACATTCTTAACATTAATAAAATAATATTTACCTGAGTTACATTTATTGTTCTGTTGAAGGAAATTTATTTATTGAAATATTTACAATTATTTAATAAATACTGAAAATTTAGTATTTTCATAATATATTTTGAAATTTTTTAATTCTTAACTGTGCAGAAATAAATGATTTAGTCCAATAATTTTTTTTATTCTCACTCATTTGATATTTATATTTTCATCAAAGTCATTTTGTATTATAATTCATCTAAACTGTAAGAATATAAATTATGTGAAAAAAAAGAAAAAAAACATAATTAAAAAGCTAATATTATTAAATGAAATATTAACACTATCAGATATAAATATCTTACTTTTGGATTTTTAATATTAATAATTGTCCGTCGGTTACTGACTAATCAAGTGAATAACAAAACCACAACGTATATTGACAATAAATTTTATAACCTGTCAAAATGTGAAGTTGATTAGCACAACAGAAAAATTAATTAAATTATTCGATTGAATTGATCAGCTCCACTGTTAAGGGTCGCATTTGTAATTCTTCAATATCTTCTGAATTTTCTTTAATTGATTATTTCCATTAATTATATTCCTCCTAACTTAATTTCTTTTTTCTTTAACTCTAACTATGGCTAAAAGCCGAATTTCTGTTAATCATCCAATTAACAATTTCTACTTACATTCTGAAATTCTGCTTTTATACTTCATCTGGTCGTCAACTAAAATAATTAATGGCCTTTTCTGAGTCTCACCCTTCCTTGGGCTTATTTTCTTTATCAACTATTAATCATATTTTTACATTAATAGATGTTCAAAGTTTCTTTTGCTGACTTCTCCTTCATTTCCTTGATCCCTTTTGGATACCGTTTGATAATTCTGTTCTTTCTATGTTGATTCTCATCACCAATGTTTCAGATTTTAAAATGCATAATTAATAAATTCTTGATTCTTCGTAATTTTATATTGATATAGTTTTCATTACTAATTCTACGATTTCCTCACTTTCCTCTGACTTCGCTTCCATCATATTTCCCTTTAACATAAATTTATTCTTTACCACACTTTTATATTTCCATTTAGCATTTATTCATTTTTAACATAATTTTAGTTTTTACAACCTTAACAATACTAATAAATGAGATACTATATTATGACATGTCAGGAGCGTATTTAAGTGATCCCCTTCACCATTAACTTATATACACTTTGGGACAAGTAAATAAACTCGTGAAAAAGATGAGATTTCATATAGGCTTTATTTAAATTAAAATTATAAAAAAATTAAATTTATTAAATTTATTTATGCGCAAATAACAGTGAAAATAAAGCAATTTGTTAGAATTAGAAGTTATATTAAAATACTTTTGTTTATTCTAACTTAACTTAATGTCATTTCAACCATCAAATGACAACTTTGTATTGTTGAATATCTTGAAATTGAAATTGAACAGACTAAATATTGAGCCTTATAAAGAAAGATCGAATACCATTCCACCATATGCTAGTATGGTAAGAATCCCAAAAAATTGTGAAGTTAACAAGGATACTCACATTTTGATGATAGTGGGAGGCTAGTAAGTAAAAAATATTTTGGTACCAACCAAAACATAAAAGCATCATATTTAAAAGGAAAAATGCACGAGATGTTTATATTGAATAATGATAAATGACTATATAGAAATATATTGAATTAAAAATGAGTTATTTGAAATAAACAAAGGGAATTCGTGAGAGTGAAATGGTAAATTGAAAAGGCATTGTATCAGGAGACGAGTTTTCAATATTTTCCCCCTGACATGCAGCATTCTGGTACTTCTTAAGCAACTTACAACTTTATCAATCAACAACATATAAGCTGAATAATTAATGTATAAAAGAACAAGACGTCCTGATAACCATTCAGCAGTAAATATCTACCTGTCCCAGCTCTAGGGAGTAATATTGAGTAAAATATTTATCAAACAAACAATATAATAAAAGAATCATGCAAATAATATATTTAAAAACCTATTCCATCCTTTTCTCCATCTCTCGGGCTTCTGGTTGTATCTACAATGGAAATAAATGTATTAATCTCGTTATACGGAATGCCAAAATAATTAACTGTCCAATCTTTCTTCTAATCTAGAGTAATTACAAAATTTCCTTTCCATTTCAATGAAAATTCAAAATTAAATTTCTTATTGTTTAAATTTTATCAACTAGCAAATATTTTTAATTAAATTCATTTCAAAATTATTTTAAATTATTTTAGCCTCAACTCTAAAATGTTTTCAGAGAACTGCATAATCGTGTTCTCCCCTGTAATGATGGTGGATATGTTGAAAATTAACAAGAACCCTAAAAATTTCAAGTGGTTTTTTTCCGATTAATTTTAATAGACTTTTTCTAGCGCAAATGGTTACAAGGCTACGGTTATTTTTAATTGCACACTCACTTTATGCAAACCTCGTATTAGATTTACTGTTTTTATCGGAACTCCTAGTATTCAAAACATCCAAAATTAATAATTGTAGATAATTAACAAAACTAAAATATTGATTTTTTTAAAACCACAACATTAATTAATGTTAAATAAACAAAATCTTTTCAAGATGATTTTCTGAATTATAAATACTCTCCGTAGATTTTCAACATTCCCACAGTTATTCCACACAACATTCTATTAATTAGTTAATTTTAAAAATATATTGATTAAAAAAAATTTGATAAAAAACATAAATTTATATTGTATCGGTAAAAATATAAACGATTATGATTTGTGCTAATAAAAAAAAAGTTGTGGTGTTGAGTTATTTGTCTGATTGAGAACAAGTGTAATTAGATTTATAGCTTTATTCCGCCAAACAATTATTACAATTCAACATATTCATATTCAATTATTATTAATTGCTATTAAATAAAATCGTTCGACACAAAAATACGAAATCTAGTTGAAATTTCTGATTAAATATTTAGTTCCGATTACTTTTATTGGTTTTGTGAATATTTACATAAAATATGAATATTTAATATTGTTTATTTGTTTGAATAATATAATTAAATTTTAAGCAATAAATTATACACAAATTGTTAAAAAGAAATGTGCAACGCTGCATTTTCCAAATAGATGCAATTCTTCTGAAATTTTTATTTATTTTTTATTAAAACTAATTGAGATTTTCTAATTAATTATGCTCGACAAATCTCTGGTGAATGGACTACGAAACGATGGCACATTTAATGGAGATTTTATTGAGAAAAACAAAAATGGATTATTTGGAATTTTTTCATCTTCCAAATGGAAACTTAGCTAATTATCCGAAATAGAAAATTGTTTACTCATAAAAAGGCCGAAAATTCGTGAAAATACCAAACAAAATATTGATTGATAAAAATCACAAAAAAGGAAATTTAACGAAAATTGTAAATAAAAGAAATCAATGGTGGAAAATATATAATTAATTAATTAAGTGTTAATTTCCAAATTTTAGAATTTATTCGGTAGTTTGGTTGATTTTTGAGAATATTTGAGAAACTTTGTCCGATATAAATAAATTATGCAAACAAAAAACATTTTTAAAATCAAAATTTAATATCAAAAAATCTTTATTTTTAAATTTTTAAAATATTTTATTTTTAAACATTATTTCACTATTCTTAATATTATGTCTTTTCTTTTATAGTGCACTATTAAATCTGAATAAAACACGTTTTACGTATCAGGTGGGAGTGAAAGGAGTTTGTCCTATATATAAAATAGGTTTCAAAAAATACGGTCTTTGGATGTTTTTACTAAATTAACGTTATTTGAGGTAAAATTTAGCGATAAAATTGAAACTTGTTTACAAAATTACATTACCATCAGTATTAATAATCTGCCAAGCTAAAATGGATTACATTCACACAAATTCTCGATGTACATTAAAACAAAAATGAATTTTTTTTCCTTAGCTCAACCAGACAACGGTTCAGCATCTTGGTACTTAATACTCTTGTGAAATCATTTGATAGATTTTGAACAATATAAATACAGATAAATTTCTATAAGAACAAGGTTTTAATTCTCACTCATTGTGCTCATCAATAAATCACCAAAGCCAGCAATATTGAAACTTCATTTACAATACAATTTTTCATTGAATTCTGATCAAATTACTTACAAGGAATATAAAATATATAGTGACATTTGTCTTTTAATTTTGTATGTAGGTTACCTGTTGTCAATCAGTTTGATAGATGACGTTACAATTAAATCTGTTTTCTGTATTTGATAAAGGTATTTGCTACATTTCATAGTGCATATCCCTTTCCCTATATAAATATATATATATATATATATATTCAAACCATTGAAATTGACTGCGCTCAAAAGGTCTGTTGATGAATACAACTGTCCACTACGAGTAAAAGTCTTTCTTGATTGAAAGAATGAATCTAATTTAAATAGAATACGACTTTTCACGTATTATTAAGGGCTGTACCTGAACAATGCCGCGTTTGTACTTTTTTGGTGACGCCTGCGTTGAAGCTCTTATTTATTCTCATACACTGTAACCAATTCTAAGACTCATTGCCAGGGTTGACAATTCCATCAAAACATAAAAGTAGTAAGCGTTTACAAAGTAGAAAATGAACAAAACAAAACTTATTAAAATAATTATAATTAATATTTTGACATTTATAAGTAGTAAAATATACCGAGTTTTAGTAGAAAGAAAAGAATATAAACAGTTAGTGAAAGACCTCTACAAATTTTATTACGAGATTAGATTTTTTATGCAATAATTTAAGAGATATTATATTTCCTTTGATTCCGGCGCCCAGAACCGATTTCGATATCTGATCCACAGAAGCAAGGAATTTGTTGGCCCTAAAAGTCAGTGAGAAATGGAAATTTATTCTCATTTTACTAAAGTAATGAGATTAGTAAATTATTGGACAATTTAGCCATTTAAAAATTTATTGATAAAAATATATAATTGAAAAAATAGCATAATTCATATATTTTTAAATGGATATCTTTACTGCCGAGCTTTGGATTTTGTGGATATTATTTTCATATTCCTTTACATTTCACTACAAAAACGCTGAAAAAATACTTGATGCTTGTAAAAAAGAAAAAGCCGCGGCTAACCAAGTCCAAAAAGTAATCCGAAACTGAAGAGGATTATTTAATAATCGAAACGTTTTTCAGCAATATAATTATTACTTCACAACAAGGGCTTATTTTGTTACTCACTTATCTGATATATTAATTTATGCTGCTACCATGAAATCACCGTTTTATACTTGTACTAACCAAGCCATCATAAATTACTTATTCATAATATGTTTATTTCAACATTTGGTAATTCACACCATTATTGATAGTGGTTGATTACTGGTTAAACTAACAATGTGGTGTCTGGCGCAAAGGGTATTTCAAAGTTCCGTGAATCAAGGTTAGTTTGTGTTGAGCTTGAAATTCCAAATATTAAAACCTGTGAAAAATCCATGGTTCGGCAGTTTTGCTGTTTCAGACAAACAAACAGATTGTTGTTTTATTGTTAAAATAAAATCCTAGCCAGTGTCTCGAGTTTAAGCGGGTAGTTTAGTTACTGCTGACAGATGTTAGTTTGCTATTACGTCACATAATTTTTTAAAAAAATCAATATTTAATTTTAATTAATTTTAATTAATGTTTTTTAATTGAAAATATTATTTTTAATATATTTTTTCATAACTAAAATTTTATTTAAATTGAATTTATTTTAAACTATTGTTTCTAAGAACTTTATGAATAATATATGTGGATTTTTAAAATATAAAATTTTAACAATTAGCTATGTAACATAATGAAACGGAACATAAACAACTAAGGAAAAACTTACATGAAATACTAAATTCAAAGACATTCGGAATCTCCTTCATTAGACAACGAATTATCGTAGATTTCCCACTTCCAGATGGTCCACAAATCACAAGTACCTTCCTGGCTGTTTCTGTCATTTAATCCTATCTAATATGTAAGAATGATATATTATTAAATCCCATCTATCATTATATAATCAAAGCTGTGAGCGTGTTGTCTTGTTGCTGTCCTTAGACATTGGTTGTTTCTGGAAAAATTTGCTATCCATTTGTAATTGTTGTCTTTTTTATTCTTAAAAATGTTGTGTAGAGAGAAAATATTGTTTATCAATTCAAACAAAATTTATATAATTGTAAGTAACTTACAGAAGCAGCAATATTATTGTTTGAAAGAGACAAATACGAAAAAAAAACATTTGGATTTCATAATATATTTTTCTCAGTAACAGAAACTTAAGTTTGCACCTGTTTTTCGAAAATTTCATTGTTTTTGAATATAATTTTTTTTTGTTTTTCTGATTGAATGTTATTGGTTTTTAATTGGCAAAATATCGAAATTAAAACCATTTAAACGATTTTTATTGAATTTAACAACAAATTTGATTTTAAAAATAACAAGTTGAACAAATAAAATGTTATTGTGTTATTTGTAGAAAAATAAGGTGAGATGCTCAAGTAATTCGAAATCTGATGATATTCAAAAAGGAAATAAAACTATTTCAAGCAAACGAAGACGAGCTAGAACTGGGCCCATCAATACATAACGAATAGTTTCACGATACTATTCAAAGCCAATTATAATTAGGAATAGTACTTTTATTGGAATATTTCTTTAAAATTCAATACCTGTGGATCTGACTGCGTTGTCAGTAATTAGTTTGTGCGCGTCTCTCTGGCATAGTAAGCATTTATCTTGTTATAGTAGATTGAATATGGAAATGGTGTACTACCTTATGTTGTGTTATTATTATTGAAAGTCGGTTCCCTCAAACTCCTCATGTCCTTTTCGAATCAAATAAGCAAACCCAACACAGAATAATTTTATTTGCACTTTACCACAGTTACAACTCAATCCAATGTATTTCAATGTTTTGTAATTACAATTTGTGATTTATTTGCAACCTTAAACCACCGAATAAATTTGATTACCTTAAGGTAGGTTATCCAATGGATAATCTCCTTTTCTGATAGATAACTTTTGACTTTACTTGGGTTTAGGCTCTTTTAATGACCTGACTAGACTACTCGTTTGCTTCAACCACTGACCATTTCGTGTTTTTCCCTTTTCCTTTTATACTCCTGCTCAGACTGTTTTCAGACAATTGTCAACAACATTAGCTGCCATACTAAATTATTAAAAATAATTACTTTCCACAGACCACGTTAGCCGACATTTATCAACAACGCTTGTTACATTACTAAATTACAAATTAGGAAATAATTACCTCCCCGTAGATCAGTGGCGCCCATTTAATATTGTTTAGGCCAATTTACCCTTTTATATTATCCCGTCTACACATCGGGTTTTCCTCATTTCTCGGGTTTCCCATTGCCTGGGACTTCCCATTGACTCAGGCTTCCCATTAGTAATTAATTTTTTTAATTAATTTGTTTTTTGTCTTATATTATTTTCTAGGGACCCCTCACTAATTTTTTATTATTATTTCTGGACTCGTCTCTCAATCTGGCGTTCAACCATACCAATTTCCCCGATCAATACTACTTTCGAATTTTTGTAAATTTTTTAATTAATGTTGTACTTTTATCATTTTGGTGTTTTATTGATTTTACCGTGCTTTTTCGTAATACCCCAACACTTATAATAATTTATAGTGACGTCATGCAGAATTGAAAATTGTTAAATTATAATATTTTCACAACTTCAGTATATCATAATAAATAAATGTGCTTCAATTTTCACAAACTGATTATTTCAAATCTAAATTTGCAAACTTTGATCAAACTGGCAATTCCAAAATTAAATTAGTTAGTTTATTTACGACCGTTACCCGTCAGTTTTTCTTGGGGATTTTATTTTCCAAGGTTTCCGCTAAATTTTGCAACACGTTGATTTTGAATTCTATCATTGCCATAAATGACCGGTATTTTTAATGAATAATCGAATAATTTGGTCTGGATGGGGTCAAATTTCAGGGTCTTAGTTGAAAGAAGTCGGTTTTCAATAAAAACATGAAATTTAGCTTAATTTTGAACATTAAAGCTGATTTGAAGATCATACGTTCAAAAGCTATTTTTTGTTGAAAAGGATCTCGATGGGTTGGAAAGCGTTAGATTTACTGTAGGTCATTAACAAATTTCAAGACTCGAAAATGGTCAAAAGTTACGGACAGACATAACATAACAGCCGATTTATTAAGTCTATATTCAGTCAGAATTCAAGATAAAGCTAGATTTAGTTATCAATGGAGATGTAAAAGTTAAAATAATCGTCAAAAAAATAAATACAGATGCTAAATTCACTAAGAGACAATAAATGCAAACCACAAAATATGATAAATAAAATTAAGCCTATTTTTTGTTGGTTCTGCGTAGGGTCAAGCTGTAACTATAATAATAATATAAATATAATAATAATAATAATAATAATAATAATAATAATAATAATAATAATAATAATAATAATAATAAATCAATGAAAGTAGACAATGTTTTAATAATTTAAAAACACCAACTGTATATGTTATATAGCATGTCACTATATATTTCGACCGTTTATCAGTCTTCTTCAGCCTAGAAATCACATTAAAAAAAATTTAAATGAAAATAAGAAAATTTAAACAAATTAATCAATAATTATCGTAATCAAATCATAATCAAATCTCATAATAAAAGTTAAAATTTAAATTTTAAAATTAAATTTACAAAACATCACAGACGAATTACATCAAACACATCATATATACAATTCACATTCAATTACTTAAATACATTCAAAATACACATATACTGAAAATTAATTATTTTGAGGAATATCAACTGTGGGTAGTGAAAGAATTTCGAAAACATTTGCAAGAAATGAAACCTTTCATATTAATTTAAATTTATCCAAATTGCAAAATTTGAAAGTCAATACTTTTTGTGAGATATAGAAACAAATATCTAAAAAAAAATAAGAACGAATGAAATAATTTAAAATCAATAGAGGATATTAAAAATACAAATTAATTAATTAATCAATTTAAGTATTGTTAATAGAAGCTTGTAGACAAAATTCTTCATACTGTCAAGCTTTAGGAAAGTAAAGTTAAAATATAATTTATTTTTATTAAGACGATTGACATCAGAGATGGACATGAGAAATGAGATTGAGGGGTTATTCCTGTGGAGGACTATTAAAAACACAACAAATGATTAATAAAACAAAGAGCCAGTAATTAGCGGACTGTAATTTATTAATTAAAATCCAACACAAGCTTATGTAACTTGTTTCATACAATAATGCAAAGAAGAAAAATAAAATTCAACTTTGGCATACGCCCATACCAGTTTCTCCGGAAATATTTATTTTTGAATTTCTTGATTTTTGAAATTAATTTTTACACTTTAATTATTATTTTAAATTTGATGTTTTTACTGATTAGACCTGATGTTTGTGCTTTAACTTTTTATCTTGTACGTGTTTATTAAAACCCCAACAAACTTATGGAGAAATAAGTATAAATTTAATAAGTTAAGGAAAATTTAGAAATGATAAGCAAGTTAAGAACTAATTACTTATTACAAATAGCAGAAAAAAAGCAAAAATGAAAATACAGACGAAATATATTTGTTATCCAGGAGTTTTAATTAAGGTTATAAATGAAAGTTAAATACATTTCACCGTGTAGATTCTACAATGTAGGCAACAAAAAAGAAAAGTGGATTAATAGATAAAAGTAGATGTTTGGTCCATTAATTCTATCAAATTTATTATTCTTGAAAATAACTCAAAAGTATCCCGTCATCTACAAAAAACAATTTTGTCTTGTAAACTTTTAATTGGAAATTAAGAATTATTTGTTTTAATTAATTTCCACTTATAATTAATTAATTTTACATAAATATTTGATGTATTCGATCAACTAACATCAGCATTTGCGTTTCTAAAATTTCATTATTGAATTTTCTATTACAATTTTCAATTTTCAATTTTCTCTATCTTTGCTTTTTATCAAACTATTGATAAAACTTTTTATTTATGTATTGAATACCAGCTGACAGGTGCAGACATCAAGCCTATTTAATCTTTGATCGGGCGCGCATTTTATTTTAACAAGAGCAAGAGTGCGCCGTAAACTTTCCGTATTACAATTTACAACAAATATTCACTATTTTATGATAACATTGAGTTTGGTAATTATTAATAATTTTAAAAAAATGTATTTTACGTTAACCTTTAAGCGGAAGCGCATTTTATTAATAAGTTCACCGTAAATTTTAAGGCTGTGCGCCCGGTTGAAGGTTAACATACCACAAACTTATTTCACACATCGCAGCACTTATGTTAAATATTGCTGGCATGTACAAATCTCTAGTCATCGTCCGAGTCTCCACAAGTCGACCTTCATTTTCCTACAAGAAAATATCTCTCAACCCTTTTGGCAATTATTATTTTACCATTTTATCATCTTTTAGATAAAAAATAAAAAAACCTGTAAACTGGGACTGTCGATCTGTCCAAATTTACAATAGAGTGCTAATTGAGATAGTTGATGTACTTGAGATTGGGGTGGATGATACAATTGAAATTATCTAAAGGTTTGAGGCACAAATAGAAATTATTAATATTGTGAAATGTGTATTATTTGTTATAAACATAATTATTTTTATTATTTCAGAATCGATCTTTAAAATTTAATTTTGTTAGCTATTATGTGTATTATTTTCATTGTTCATGTGATGTGATTGTATTGTGATAATTGATTTCCCTGTACCCATATGTTTAAACCCTTATAATTATAGTTTATGATTGCCTACATGTTTGATTGATTATTTTGATTGCCTGGGTCTTCGGATTACATCATTGTTTATTCTTTATTCCAATGATACATGTGCTGTAGACACACATGTTGTATATATGTTGTCTGACTTCCATTAATAAATTCTTATATTGTTATTGACATATTGTTATTTTAATCTTCTTACAGTTCAAAAATCGAACTTTAGGATTAAATTTTGAAATTCCAATGCAAAAAATAATAGTATATGGATGAACAGGGATGTGGAGCGTATATAATAAAGTGTAGTAATAAAATGTAGTAATTATCCTGTAATAAAGATAATTCTTTTTTATGCGTTTTTGAAGTTGTGCGGTTTTTCCTTTTCGGTCCAGAAAAGGACTAATCTTTGTCAAACCTAAACCAAACAAATATTTTTGAATAGAAAATCATTCATATTACAAGGTTCCGTTTCAAAATTTTCAAAATATTAAAGCAAAAAATGTTATTAAACTTTATATTTATTATTACGTAACTTTATGTTTTTTAATTTCTCTGTCAACTCTTAATTATTTTAACCCATGTCACCTGAAATATTTCACTGTATACCAATTGATATTAATTTGTGTAATTTTCCCCAGAAATGGCAAAAATAATTCAACAAAGTCAGTACCCGATGATGCAACGGTTTGGGATTTAGGATGTAAATCAACCTCTACAAGTGGTATAGTGATAAATCCTTTCACTTTTCAATTTATTTGTATTTTTTGCTTTTCAAAAATTATGGAAATTATCTCTATTTATATAGCCTAAGTCATGTCTTTTTATGCGCTTTTGGTTTTATCCGGGGTTCAAAAATTGTGGAACGTATCCCTATTTATACAACGTAAGTCATGTCATTTTTATACGGTTTCCTGTGGAACGTATCTACCACATAAAAAAAAGAATTGAGTGTATATTAAAATAAATAATAAACAAATAAATTTTGAAAACCCAGAAGTCAACCGTTTTGATTGGTTTCACTATGGGTATAAGACAAAACAAAATCAGTAATTTTCGCCTTACGACTAACTCATTTATGATTAACCCAAAAAAGATAATGGAAAACCGTATTACATTTTCTTGTGAGTCTAGAGGCTGACCATTTGAATACTAAAATACTGTTAAAAGTAGCAGCATTAGAACTGCAAATCATTTGATTGGCCTTTTTTAAATTGTAAAAGGTCGATTTTTATTATAAAATTTGTGTAAAAATAAATATTCTTTTAGAGTTTTTTTTTATTTATACAATAAACAGGTTTTTGACAAAAACATTTCTTGATCAAAATGATAAAATTTAGAAATAGCATACTATTCCATGTCTCCATTTGAATAATTAAATCATTCTGAGATAGATATAATAGAAAGACCAATAATTGGTATCAAACCTACTTTTTCAAAAAAATTAACAATAATAAATATGATACTAGAATTCTTTGAACTGTTCAATCTTATCAGAGTCTTTGGTCCTTTAATTCTTTTTGGTAACAAGTGTTATTAATTAAAAGTTATTTTCATTTTTGTTTTAATTAAATATTTTTTGAAAATATTTGATATATTTTTCGTTTATAAAATTTCATTATTGAATTTTTCATTAAAATATTTTATTTTTCAATTTTAAGTTTTATTAATATTTTCTTTATATATTTTCTTTCTTTATTTTTGAAACTCTAAAAATTTAACTAAAATTATAAAAAGTAATAGTAACTTACTTTATAAAATATAACAGTACTATTTAATCATTAAGATATCAAAAAATAAAATTTTGAAAATTAGTTAAACAAAGTTCCTTTAACCACAGTCAAATCATTTAAAAATATCACAAAAAATAAATAATTATTTGCATTTTTCAAATGACTCGGAGATTAACTGAAGGCTTTTATCGATTTCAGCTGCCGTGATTGTAAGGGGGGGCGCCAAGCGAATTATATCCCCATGAGTTGGTTTTGCGAGAATACCGATATCTCGCATCGCTAAACAGATTTTCCACGCATCATATTCTAAAGTTGTTCTGTGAAATCAAATTAGAAAAACAAGCGTTATTAACTTTTTTGCACAACAATTGCATTGAGAAGACCTTTACCACGCACTATACTAACCATTTCCTTAGGTAATTTTTCTAGACCTGCCCTAAGTCTTTGACCCATTTTTTCTGAATTTTCAGTAAGATTTTCCTTTTTTAAAACTTCTAAAGCTGTCATGGCAACCTTGCAACCAAGAGGATTGCCTCCAAAAGTTGATCCATGTTCCCCTGGCAAAATGGTTAACATAATTTCGTCATTTGCTAAAACTGCTGAGACCTGTTTTATACATATATTTATAAGCCAATAATACACCATTTTTATTCACATCGCTGTCTTCTTTCTCTTTTCCATTAACAGAATTATTTCGATTTTATTTTTAAAA
This sequence comes from Schmidtea mediterranea, assembly GCA_022537955.1. NCBI lineage: Eukaryota > Metazoa > Platyhelminthes > Tricladida > Dugesiidae > Schmidtea > Schmidtea mediterranea. The sequence goes on along the minus strand of CM039679.1, from coordinate 66,270,637 downwards.
CTTCAGAATGAATATTAATTTTATCTGACATGTCATTTGTATGCCAAGGTAGCATCCATCAACGTCCCCCCAAAATAAGCAACTTTTGATCCCCCTCCCCTTGTCATTTTCTGTCCCTTTTCATGGGCACCCTCAGAGGGTTATCCCTCCAAAAATAGATATCCTTTATTTTCAGAAGAAATTTAAATAATTTATAAGCATATAGCCAAAATTTAATTTCAACATTATATGTAGTAGTACACAATATTGGTTGAGAAATAGAGAAAAAACATACATACATAATTAAAATGATCAAATGGGAAAATAGGGGACATGAACCATGCCGCTAACTTACTTACCATATATAGGATATAAAAAAAAATCAATAACCCTTATGTATAATATTTAAACGACCAATGTTGCTGGAGATATCCTAAGCACTTGGACTCCCCTCTTCCCCAGTGTCCCCATTTGTCCCTTTTGCGATGACTCCGCCTGTCCCCTTTCTATGGGGGACGTCCTTAATGGATGCTCCCGAATCATATTTGAAAATCAATATTTCTCTATTGCACTTTAAAAAGTTGATCAAATTTACCACCAAGTATTATTTTTAAAACTGCTATACTACATCAGATATTAAAAAATTAAATTTTTGTCTTACAGCCATGGTAAGGATAACACAATTTAGGAACCATTTAAACTAAAATACATAACATAAAAATTTTTAAAAATATTTAAAATTTTTAAAATTCTTATTATTTTGTACTTAAGACGGGTGCTTTTACTTAGGCTATTAGTAATATTGAAAAGTACTGGTACTTGTGATGAGTTGTGATAATTGTTCGGAGGTATAAAACTATAAATCTAACTTCTCAAGCTTCCAATCAAAATAATAACCAAACAGAATAACTTTTTAGAATTACTTCAAATCACAATAGTTCAAATTTTCACTAATACATTTGCTTGATAATATGAGTAGGTTTCGTTAAGGGAAATCTGAAAAAACTTCAGTAGAAATTTTTCTCGAATCTCTACTTTAACTCTCTAAGTTTTAACTAACCTTTTCTTCTACATTTATGGAGATTTGACTAAGTTTTAGTTCCTTTAAACGCGACTCGTCTCTCTTCATTACAACTCGAAATCAAATCACTTGCTCACAATGAATGGAAATATTCTCCCAAATCTGCTTACTTTGGTTTCAGCTTGACAGACTGACATTTCATCTGTCAAACTCGGAATTGTGCGCTTAATTAAATTTATTTGTCTACTGCAATTAATTAATTATTATGTATTTTCCAACTAACTTTGTCTAGGAACCAATACCCGATTTTATATAACCTTTTTTGTATTTGTCTCATCATTTACCATCTGCTCATATCTGTTTCCCAGAAAATTATTAACTTTTGCATTTCATCTTATTTTTTTAGGTTTTGTGTAAACTTTTCTGTATTTTAATTGCTTTACATAAATCTCAAACTTGATTTTGTTCATTGAAGTTGTTTCACTTCAAGTTAAACTTGTGAATAAAACATTAATTTCTTGAGAGATGAAAACAGGCACTAGCAAACAAGATTTTATAAAGGCTTTCTCTTCAAATTATGAGTGTTTGATAATTCAGCAGTTCCCTTTTAATATCCGAAAATTTTCTAAATTTGAAATAATATGTAAATATTCATCCAATTACCAATAGATCTGTTGATTGGCTATTTTGATCATATCAGGATAGAATGTATTAATAACAGCTATAGTGGTAATTTAATTCAGCAAAAATCAACTTAATTTCGTACTTATTGTCACACACTAAATGTAATAATTCCAATAAAAATAATTAGTAACAAAATACAAAACACTAAATAAATATTGATTTAATAATAGTAATAATAATAATAATAATAATAATAATAATAATAATAATAATAATAATAATAATAATATATCTATAATAGCTATTTCAATTTTCAAATGCTTATTTAGTCTTTATTTTAAATTCATTTTCTGTTTTTAAAATAATAAAATAAACTACACTATTAACAGATTGAAAAATAAAAAGAAATTGTTTTAAAATTTAATAATTTGATCTGAAAATTAATCAAATATAAATATAAAATGCAAAATAAGACAACATAATATTCCAGAATTTTTAAGCTTATGAAAAGTGTATAAAAAGCTTTTCTCTTTTTAACAAAAACGCCCTCCAATAACCTTCGATAAATAATTCAAGACATAAATATAATTGTACTTTGATTTTTACTATTAAAAGTTCTTAAAATATTTTGCTTATTTTTTTCATTATTTTATTAATTTAAATTTTTTAATCTTTATATCAAAGGAAACAACATAACAGACTAGCGATTTCACTGATATCTTCTTTAGAGTAAATTGTTGGAAGTTAATCTAAGATAAAAAGTACCTTTTTAAATCTGGGATGTTTTTTAATGTTGTCATTTGTTAAGATTTTAAAAGAAATATTTTTTCCTTCCTTGGTTGGCATTGCTGGAGATTTATGTATACCGAGTATTGTTAAGCAGGATCTAGATGTTCTTTAGCACTTTAGTGCAAGTTTCTTGGTGTATTTTTAATGTATATTTCTTTGCATACATCGCGTGTGAGATTGTAGACAACGTTTTTTCATAAGCTCTTTTTCTTTGGTGTCTGCAGTTTTCTATTGTGCAAATGTTTTCTTTTTATGTGTTGTTTGCTTCAGTGTCCAAGAAGTGTATGATATGCGAATTGGAAGGTCAATGTGTTTGAGTTCTTTCAGGATCTTGAAGTCGAGCGTGCCTTTGAAGAATGAAATGTCTAAATAAAAATATTTCTTTTTTTGTGTTTTATCCTTAGGTTTGTTTCGAAGTTGAATTCATTCTTTCAAAGTCCTCATTGTGATACCCGTTTCTACGTAGGTATATATTGAAATTTAATTTCTGTTTATAGTTATCTTCCTCTTCAGTACATAGATTGGTTATCCTTTGTTTCTCGTTCCTTATAACATTCACTTTATAAATTTTTTATATAGTTATTTTACGACTATGCGAGGATATTTCAACATGATTACATCATGTTGGCAAAACTATTCATGCATAGTTAGTATTATATATAAGTCAATATGTAACGTCAAGGTCATTCATATGCTTGACACTAAGAATAAAATTCTCAATAAAAATGCCAAACAAATTTTTCATCTTAAAAAGCCTAAAAATAAATTTTTTGATAAAAACACTGAAATTTATGGTCTTTTTTGATCAGACTGCTTTGTACGGTGAATTTATGACCACAGTAGTCGAGTGAGATTTTTCATTTACTATAGACAAATACGGACTCAGTCTTTTTGTACAGAATTGCCCAGTCTCAATAAAACACCAGTGTGATTATTTTGAACAAAAACATAATTCTGCTGAATGGCATCTTTTAATTGATGCCTCAAAATGGTGGCCGGACAAAATGTCATGGACAAAATGGCATGGACAAAATGTCATGGGGACAAAATGTCAGCGGACAAAATATATTTATTAAAATTAAGTCCTAATGTAATTTATTATTGTAATAATATTTAGACTATATCAATAATAGTCTGAGATATTCAGTTATTATTATTATTATTATTAATATTTTATTTTTAATTGTTATTATTTTTATTATTATTATTATTATTATTATTATTATTATTATTATTATTATTATTATTAGTATTATTATTATTGTTATTAACATCTTATATTTTGTCCCCATGACATTTTGTTAGTGACATTTTGTCCGTGACATTTTGTCCGCGGACATTTTGTCCTAGCACCCCTCAAAATATAGTGTACTCTTATAAATCGGCAATCAGTTACTATCCGTACATGTTGTATATTCATTGATCATACGGGCAACTTAGATAAATGTGAAAGGTATTCTGAATGTCAGACATCAGTGGATTATATTTGCAGATCTGAAAGTCTTTGTTATCCTAACTGAACTATAAGCAGAATACGACAAGTTCTGTTGTTTCCTATGCCTTTGGCATTCATAAGCAAGACAGAACAAATACGAAGACAACGTATGAACTAAGCGTGATGACTTTACGATTGCGAATCCTCCACGTGTTAGACCTTATTGAACATCTTGTGAAAGGAGTTGACAATGATCATGATGAAATGAACTTATTGAAGGCAAAATTCCCCAAAATAGAGTTTACGAAAATAAGAGTTGCAACAGCTGCCTATCGATCAGCACTTTGATGACACCCCAACACCAGTTCAAAATTCAGTATCTTTTCAAAACGTTCACAGTGGTTTTCTTGGATGACATAAAGCTGGAGATTTTGAATATGATGAGGAATTATGAAACCCAATGATGTGACATGTTATTCAAACTTCACTTTATGGATTTTAACCTAAATCCTTTTCCTGAAAATATTTGTGATATATCTGATAAGCATGGTAAAAGATTTCATCAAGAAAACTTCAGATGCAAAGTTACTATAAAGGAAACCGTCCTATATAACTACTGTTTGGTTCAGAGAGTCCAGTATGATGTAACACTTTCGAGATTATATAACCAACACTATTTTATATACATTCATCATTTCATTAATTCAACTTACTGTTAATATCAAATTTATATTACATACACATTTTCAATTCTATAATTTAAAACAAATTTCAAAAAAGAATTTGGCGTCCCAATATTAAGAAATTTCTACAAATTTTTTGGACAGTGTAATTTATCACTACAACTATTTTCCCAATTGTTGGAATGATTTACCACAAAATTTTATTATTTTAAATAAATATTATAATAAAAACCTTTCAAATAATTATATGAATATATCCAGAAAAATAATTAGTAAATCTCTTACGGGATAAACTCCACCTGAAAGAGCTTTTCCAAGAACAACGATATCAGGTCTAATGTTGTCATAATCGACACATAATAACCTAAACATAGACATCCATAATATGAGCACTTATTTATTGATATATTGAAAAATATTTAATTATTATTTTATTCATTTTTTGTTTTAAAGAAAATCCACTCGATATTTTGTATGGTAACATAAAATGACATCTGTTTATAACAAAAGAAAGTGAGTCATTTTTAATACTTGAAATGTTACATGTAACAAAAACAATGCGGTAGAAAATAATAGTTCAACCGATTGCATATGATTAATTCTAAATTTTTCAGGTGTAAAAATTACTGAAAAATTACGGAAATTTATTTTATTTATATTTTAATTATAAAAACTGATTCATGGAAGGATATAAAGGTTGGCAAATTTAAGATAAAAATTATAAAATATTTGGAAATTGAATTGTGGAGAAAATTTAGATAATTTTAACCTTCTGATTAAAGTGACCAGATGTCCCTGATAATGCGAATTTGAGTTACTTATCCCTCACTGAAAGCTTTCCCAGAACGTCTAGCACATTAAACGTATAACGCTTCTAACATTTTCACAAATTTTCTGTTTCCTCTAATTCATATTAAACAATTTCCTATTAAGCTGTAACAAATATGCTATCAAATTATTAGCAGAACAAAAGTTTTTTTTTATTTAATTTATTAGAAATAAATTTTATTTTCAGTTTATATTGTGCATTATATTAATGTGCTAATAAATAATCTAATAAATAAATGTGTTAAGCGTTTTTTAAATTTTGATTTGAAAATGCCTAGTTTAGTGCATATAGTATTTAATTATTAATTAATTTTAATCAATTTTAATTAAATAACCAATGCGTTATTAAAAATAACACATATTTAATTTTTGGTTTGACTATTGGCCCTTTTTAATGATCACCACATTATTTAATTTAAATCTTTATAAACAATCCATGAAGATCTTCAAACATTCGTTGATGATTTCTCAATCGGTGAAATTACTGTTTTGGGTAATGGTCGGTCCCCCATATTCAAGTCAGATCGAAACTAAACCAACTCATTTAAAAATCCAAACTGTTGGAACTTATTCAGATATCAAATTATTGTTTTCTCTTTAAAACATTTCTCAACTCGATTCTAATCACAACACTATCGGGCTTGAAGAAACACAAAACCTTGATATTGCATGCTCCGTGACCAACTGGCCAAGAATCGAATACAAAGTCCAACTGATCAAATCAACTTATTGGATTTATTTAGTGTTATTTGATGTTATTGTTGTGTCCTTACACCCCAATCCTTACATTCCAATCAAAAGATTTAATCACTTTATCTTAAATGCTTTGAATTTTGTTATGTAGTGTAAGAAACACAACAATAATATTTGTAATAAATCCAAAAAGTTGATTTGATCAATTGAACATTATATTCGTATCTTGACCAGTTATTCACGGAGTATTCGATATCAAGATTTGCGTTTCTTCAAGTCAGAAAATGTTCTGAATAGAACTGAGTTGAGAACTGACGATGTGAGGAATGTTTTCTGGTTCAGCTATTACTTGATCTTGATTAGTTACGGACGACTTTTTTACATCAATAAACCATGATTCTTTTAGTTGGACATTCTTCGAGTACAGTCCTCGAGTTTTGACATTGATGACATTCAAGCTGACTTGAATGTGTAAAAACTGGCATTAAACAAAACAGAAATTTCTACGGTTGAATTTTGATGTGAAAAAATATCGATGAAGGTTTGACGATATTCAAGAGTTGTTTGTACATTTGAAAAGGGTGACGATCATGTTAAAAGTGATAATATTCAAACAAAATTAAATGTTTGTTATTTTTAATAACACATTTGTAATTTATTAAAATTTATATAATATATATTAACACTTTTTGAATAAATATGAAATAGGTTTAATCAGTATTCTGGTTAAAGTTACATATTTATTTTTGATTTCTTACATTTAGACTCAAGTTATTTTGTAATTCTAAGATCTAAGTTGGAACTGGATGTATACTATATATACTATATATATAGTAGAAGTCTTTAATTTTCTATTGATTTGTGACTGGCAGTTAATGTATTTGAAAACAGATAATAACAAATATATATACATTACAAGAAAGCACCATTTAAACACACATTTCACTATATATTTCGACAGATTCACTCTCCACCAGATAAAAAACAAGCAATCAATAATAAGGATTTTAAATTGCACGTTCAAACAAATTATAAAATAATTTTTTAATTATTTAAATATTTTAAATTCTTTAAATTTACTTTAAAAATATATATTATGATTAAAGAATTTTTAATTTCAATTTAAATAAACATTTTTATTAGTACATCCGGTAATTTCAACACAATCAATCAATATACCAAACTTTTTAAAAATATTCAAAACACATGTTCTCGCAGCATTTTGCATAATAATCTTTGAATCCAAAGAGCTTATCGACAATGCTTCACATGTAACACGTTCCAAATAAATTACTAAAAATTTTAATAAAATTTTAAAATTAGACATGCCTATTTTACTCATACAACCCAACCCCTATTGGGCTCATCGATATTGGTCAATCCATTCAGTCAACAATACTCAAGAACTCGAGTATAAATTCGACTGATAATTCGACTGATATAGTAACTGGAAACTAACGGAAACTTAGAGTGTTTTGAATGTAAATGAAAGAAACTCCTTTAGTGAAACCATTACATTTGTCAACTACCTGAAAAGGTTACAGAAGTAATTTCATGTTTCCCTCAGCAAATATTATGCTACGCAACCAGCTAACATTCCAGCTCTACACCAAATATCAGAAACACCTTTATACTCGTTACACTTCATATATCCGATGATTTATTCACAAATTATGAGGGACGACTAAACCGGCTAATAATTGAAGAAGAAAGGCATATAGAAAAATTTGAGCTGTCTAAGTAAAGATGTTACACTCTAAATTATTATAAATTAATATTTTTATTCATATCGGTTTCTTATTTTCGGTAGGTTATATCTATCTTTAACTGTGTCACTATGTATAGTCAAAAACTAATTGAGTAAATAACTGAGGTTAGGAAATTTTATGAAATATATTTTAACACATCTTTAAAAGATAATATAAAGCTTACTTTCCTGTTCGTCCGAGACCAGTTTGTACTTCATCAGCGATGAAAAGTACTTTATATTTAGTGCATAAATCTCTTACTCCTTTCAGATAACCAGGACTAGGAAGAACTACACCAGCTTCACCTTGAATCGGTTCCACCATGAAAGCACATGTATGTGGATCCTTCAATTTTTCCTGTCAAATTTTTGGAATGAAAATCAATAGTATTGAAAAGTCTTCGTTGTCATATGAAATATTAAATGTTTTTAAATGCTAGTGTTTTTAAATTTACTGAAATGTCTAAAGTTCTTTCGTACATTCAGACCTCGCTTGGCATCGCTTCGTTTTGCACTTTTTCGAAGTAGCGTTACTGATAAATATTCACTTTGTATTCTATTTTCGAACTTCCAATTCAGATAGCTACCCTTCTATTCTAGTTAGAATTATTGTTTATTGACCAAGTTTTTTATTATCAGAATTTGTTTATGGTTTAGAAGTTAACGATAGACCCAAAGTTCTTCTAATATGGTTCCTAATTTTGAAAAGAGGAATGAGTTTGAAGTAGATGAATTACTAGTGATGATTATCAAGGAATTAATGCAACTGAGTTTATAATATTCTTATAACGAAGACTAACACGATTTGTTTTATAGAATCAAAAATTGACATTTATAAAGCTTCAGTGTCCTGTAGAGTAGCTAATGATAAACTGTTACAAAGAATTTTATATTGAAAGAAAAAACCGCCATAAAAGAACTGAATAAATTCCAACTACCTCCATGAATATTACTAAATATTATTTAATTTATAATATTTATAATATATAGATAAAAAATTTATTAGCCCTTAAATTTCATTTTCATTATGATCATGCATGATTAATCACATGAAGCGCGTGCTAAACTCTATGAAAGTTGATTGATTATGCTCTACTCTCCTATACACGACCCAATGCACGACCTTCACTTACAGCGTAATTTCACATGAGTTCGCCTATTATTCACCTGTGTTTTTCTCGGAGATTAGAAAATTCAAGGTGAAGTGTGCCAGTAAAATAAATACTGATAAACTATGAAATTTGCTATTTCTCACTACAAATATGTCATAGTTTACTAAAGTAGATTTAATAAGTTTATTAAAGTTTATTAAAGTTTTATGCGCATTTAATAGCATAGGATCATGTATATTAGCTGAAAATTTTTTTTGACAATTTCCTTGCTTTTTTACTATTTACAGACTGCACAGATTCTCAAACGCTTCAATCTTTTAATTTGATATCGGATTAACTTTAACTTGAGACCCATCAACATTTTTGTTATCGTAGTCGTTTATTATTATATTAACACATGATAGAGACAAATAATTCTCACGGCATCAAACGGCCAAATGGTTTCGTGAAATAAATAAAGCATAAATATTACCAACATTTAAGGGGAATATTTCATAAATTGAGGCGAAATATAAAATATGCATCGAAACCTGTTTTAGACATAATTTAGATGAAAGGAATGATAATTGAATTCATGAATAAAATTTAAAATTACAATTCCCGATAAAAGTAGCATTTGCAATAGTATTTCTCATGTAGCAATTAATCAAATGGTTTAAAATCACAAAATTATAAAATAATTAACATATCGAAAATATTAAAATTAATAAACAACCGGTTAGGGATCTTAAAAAAATACTCAATAGTAAAACCTAGAATATCTGTCTAAACGAGGCTACTTGTATTGAAATATACTGATTAATCATTGGATTTGTAAGGAAGGATAATTAAGGAATATTGTTTAATTAATTTAATTAACCTATTGCATAATATTATGTCAAAATTGTAATTTGGCGGTAAGATGTTATTTATGATATTTGATGATTGTGTTTGAATGTTGGTATGTTTGTTTGTATGAATATATTTTGTATCAATAATTAGAAAACCAATAAACTCCCTTTTAGATGTTACACAACAAATATCTATAAAAGAATGCGTTGGAGATTTGTAGCCAGAATAGATATTGTGGACTTATGTCTCTTTTTATCAGTATTTATTATATCAATCAGCACAATTATTGTAAAAATATAGTTAGTTATACATGTGTGAAAAAGTTGCAGCACTCCATCTTAATAGGTGGCTGTTTCATAATGTCAATAAATATGGAAATAATTTTCCAGTCTCAATTTTTATTAAGTTTCAATTATTTTTTTGCAAAATATAATATTAATTAAAAAATATCAAATTATCCTTTTGATATTATTTTTTTTTATTATTGTTATTATTATTATAATTATAATTATTAAAATTTTATTATTAGTTTTTATTATTATAATTATTATTATGTAATTGTATTGGGATAATTGATTTCTCTGCGTCCTATATGTAAATCCTTATAATTAATATTTAATGATTGTCTACATGTTTGATCGATTATTTTGATTGTCTGTCTCGTCGGATTGCATCATTGTTTATTCTATATCCAAATGATATATATCGTCTGTTTTTCATAAATAAACTCTTTAGACATTGTTAGTATTATTATTATTAATATTATTATTATTATTATTAATATTATTATTATTATTATTATTATTTTTATTATTATTAAAGTTAAAAAACACTAACTTCCAATCTCGCAAGATCGTCATAAGGTACTAATTCAAATCCAGGCATATATGGTCCAAACCCATCGTAACTTGATGGATCAGTTGAACTCGAAATAGCAGCTAGGGATCGACCCCAAAAGTTATTATTTGCAAAAATAATTTTTGCTTTATTATTTGGTATTTTCTTTACTTTATAACCCCATTTCCTAGCTAACTTGCATGCAGTATCTCCTCCTTCTACGCCTGTGTTTTAAAATAGTTAATATTTTTATTACATTATTTTTCAGTCATTTTATCAGACGACTTTATTTTCTATATAAAAATTTTGCATATTAATTTCATCGAAAATTTTCGAATAAATATTAAATCTATAAATTTATTTATAAATTTTAAATAAATATTTTTCAAGTGGTTTTTTTAAATTTAAATTATTATCACTCACATCAAATGTCACAATAACTCGCTTAAAATAGTAAATTATTCGTAACACATTTTGTTTTTGAAAATAGTTAACCAAAATTTGGTTAGAAATTCATTAAAATTTAGTTTAGACATCAAATTTTTCAGACTGTTGCACTCTGGAAATACCAATATTTAGATTTCCCTGATTTATAAATCGTACAGAATGAATCATATGTTTTGCAATTGTATTTTATAATAATAATAATAATAATAATAATAATAATAATAATAATAATAATAAAAATAATAATAAATAATTAAATAAATTTGGCAACGGTTTAATTAAAAGAAAACACCAATAAAACACTCTTTGTGTGATATCTTTTGACAGCATAACTGTCATCTTCGGGCACAAAAACCAACTACAAATATTATGAATTAACTTATATTTTAAACAAATTATATGTCATATTATATATATTTAATATTTTAATAAATAAACATTTACCTTGATAAGTTCCTCTCATGTTTTTGACACACTCACTTTCAACACATATATATTCACTAAAAATCTACACAGAGGACACATTCTCCCTTGGGAAAGCCACGTTCCATTCCAGCGAAAAATAACTTTAATAGGAGAGAGAAAAAGAGCAATAATAAACTGTTCTGACATAACAAAAAAAAGAAACCCTCGAGAATTTCAAAACACGTTTTTTGCAAAATAGATATCCAAAAGAATTCGTAGAGAAATATTTTTTAAATGAATACAGCTCCAAAAAAACAAAAAAAGTCACAACACACAAAAGAAACACGACAAACCAATAATATACCTAAGCTTCCCTTTCTTGAACAATAAGACATGTAATGTACTCAGATCTTTCATTCACAACACAGATTTACCTCTACATATTCGTCCAACCTTCACTACTGCAGCAACTTTGAAATCACAACTTCGAAAATCTCAAAAAGCCCAAACATCAGACCTTTATCATCAAGATTGTCTGTGTCGTTCGCCTACCAAATGTTTTTGCTTTTCTAAAACATAGTATACCAAATCACTTGCATGAAACGCGACGCAATATACACAGGAGAAACACATAGAACATTCCGATCACGACTCAATGAACATATTAAAAGCAAAGCCAGTAATTATCATGAACACTGGGAAAAAGTACACAAATCAGCACCACTAATTCACGAAACAAAATACCAAATACTATAAGACGCGTACAAAAACACATTACAAAGACAAACCGCAGAAACTTTTTTTTATCAAAAAACATAAACCAACCATCAATATTCTACTAATATAATTTGAAAATTTCTTTGTTTTTAGGGGAGATAATTTAAAATAAATTTAAAACTCATTATTAATTAAAATTAAATTCAACCCATAAATTAATATAAAATACAGAATATACAAATTTTACTCCTATTTTTTTAAAATAAATAAGTAATAATTGAAATCACTTGAAAAAGGCTGTGCCGAAAATTAGTGAATACCTTGTAGAAAATATAATAATAATAATAATAATAATAATAATAATAATAATAATAATAATAATAACAATAATAATAATAATAATAATAATAATAATAATAATAATAATAATAATAATAATAATAATAATAATAATAATAATAATAATAATAATAATAATAATAATAATAATAATAATAATAATAATAATAATAATAATAATAATAATAATAATAATAATAATAATAATAATAATAATAATAATAATAATAATAATAATTTAACTTAGTTATTTTTTAATCAAATTAATGATAAATTATGAGTTTATATAAATCTCTTTTGATTCAATTTTCGATGTAGTTAAATTTCATCTTTCGTTTTCATGTTTAAAAATATTTTTTCACAAATTTTATTTTTTTACTTAATAAATTTTAAAACATATGAAATCACCTGTATTCATTGGACAAACTTTATCATACCCAAACATTTTTGTAATATATTCTTCATAATCTCCTAAAATTGTATTATAGAAAGCTCTTGAGGTCAAAGTGACCTTTTGGGATTGTTCGATAAGAGTTTTTAATATCTCTGGATGACAATGCCCCTGATTGACAGCACTGTAAGCACTTAAATAATCAAAGTACATATTGCCCTCAACGTCCCAAACATAAACACCTAGTATGGGAAATAGCATAAAATACATTAAAATCGAAGCATTTTTAATTTATTTGTCTATTATCTGTTATATCAATTATATATTTATAATTTTAAAATAAAGCATATCGGTATGTCATGGATCTCAACTAGAATTTTAGTAATTGAAAATATGATCCATGTCAAAACTAAAGGATGATCAATTTAATGAGACTATTTCAAATGATTTCTATTTGCAATATTCAATAGAATGAACTTGATTGCAGTGCTTGAGAATCGATAACAATATTCATTATCATCAAGGGTTCATGGTAAATTATAAGTATTACCAGAGAAATGACTCGTTTGTCCGTTCCAGTCAACCGTACCTACAATTATAAGCACTTTAGTTTGCTGAACAATTTTTTTGGTAATTGTTTATGGATGTGCGAAAGGCAACCAAAGTTGGGATATAGAAGATGATTTGGTTTATACCTCTTCGTTTACACTAGACTAGTTGATTGATGGTAGTTCTTTAGGTCCGTATCAAAAGAACTGACAAGATATTTACGTGAACAAGTTAAACACTTATTATCACTCCTACTATTTCACGTTTGTTAATGAATAATGTTTACGGATTTCTTGAATGACAAAATGCAAGAAATGAAGAAACATTAATTGTGTGGTGGGTTTTCGTGTTATGTAACCTGACTCGTTCAGAAAAGCTTTTAAGGCTTTTTAGTTTTGGCCCAACAGTTTAAAAATATATGATCTACTTAATTTGACCTTCAAATAATCTAACATTGACCTACTTGTTCGACCTGAGTAACCTTGACCTATTTGTTTTACTTTAAATTGATCTAAGAGGATTGACATATATATGACATACTCACATCCTACTACTACAGAAATAATGAGGGAATTATCAGCTTGAGAAATAATATTATTAGTCGCAAATACACCAATAGAAATTGAGTTTAACAACTTTAACAGATACCTAAACATTAAGAGTATGTGTAAGGATGACGAACATAAATTTTTGTTGATACCATCGTATTTAAAGATTATAAAGATTATAAGAGGAATGCAAGTGGACAATTTAAATTATAAGATTGCCTCTAATTCGTGTAAAGTATACAATGTTTATTGATAAAAATCAAGCATCGATTGGATTGTGTTTGTATATGGGTGTAATACCACATACACTTCTGTACTTGAATTCCTTGAATTCCTGCTACAAACCTAACAGATTGGTCCGTATATATTGGCACATTACCAACTGTATTAGTAAAATAAGTCTGATTTTAAAATTTTATCGAAAAGTTTTGATAATTATTTTGAACGTGTTTTAAGATATTTAAAACAATAATATTTTTTTATCTGTTAAATAGTGATAAGAACCGCGTGTTGGCAACCGTTAAAAAATATGATAGAAAAAACATTATTTAATCCCATTTTTTCACATTATCAAAAATATAGCTTTACCTTCATTTGTTTTAGGCTTCTTAGTACATAATAAAGTAGGACGAAGCCATTTATAATGGGCGAGTTTACTCGGGATGAATTGGAAAATGGGTTAAAATCAAGTAGAAACGCTTTTTCTAGTTAAAATTTAGATAAATCTGTTTGATCACTTCTCAAGTTATTCAATATCAAACCATCTTCACTTTCATCAAAAAATTGAAAACATACTACTTCAAATAGAAATGTGGTGTTTGATTTTCATGTGCTCGATATCAATGCTGGTGTTCTTAGACGCTATAATTTTAAGGATAATTGATGATTTAACAAAATCTTAATGTACAATACCTTATGATATAGAAATAAATAGGTTACCAAAACATAATAAAATGTGTTGGCTGTTTTTAGAATCTGTGTACAAATTTTACAAGAGTTGTGATTTCGAAAAATAGATTATTTGCTCTTTTTAGATCACGTTTCATGAGGGTCATTCCATTAAGAAGCATAATTTATGTTATTATGCAAACAAAATGCCAAATCTATGTTTACCGTTCGCTTCTAAAAGTGAATTTAGAATAAAAATTAAATTATTTAGGATTATTGTGTCATTAAGTGGTTAAGTCTAATAAAATATACAAATCAAGTAAAGTGTTTTCACGTATTATTTGAAAAAGTAAGAGTGGCATGGCAAATTTGGCACATAATAATATTGTATGGAATGTAAAATTTAAGTTGATATTTTTAGTTATCCCATTAGACAACACAATTTTATTTGTAATTAAAAAAAATAACATATTGTTAAAAACATTCAAATAGCTAAATTTCCATTCATGAAAATAAATTTATAATAAAATGAAATTAATATGTGAAAATGAATTTGAAAATATGCATTAAAAAAATTATTTGTTAAATTTTAAATAAGAATAGAAAGATATAATAATAGGTCTTTATAGAAATAAAAACAAATAGAATTCGACGAACATTAAATTATTTTTTACAACAACTCAATTATAAAGTTTTTTGATATTTAATTCATTACCTATTTGTTAATATAAAGATTTTTTGTAATTAGTAAATTATGTTAAAAATTATTTAAAGTTTTTAAACTTTTGTATAAAAAGCAAATGTTTACCTTTTCCTTTTTCAATAGCTACTGGTAATGGTTTGTAATTATGTGCACCAAATTGTTTTTCCTTGTCATAAATTTTTTTAGAGTTGGCACCTTGTGAACGTATTCCGTCTTTCCAAATCGGTTTAGTACAATAATTACGTATTAGTGATAAGAGTTTTAAATTAATCTTGGTTTTCATTTTTAGATATTTAGAACTTAAAATTCTTTCAAATAAAATAGCAGAATAAGGAGTTATTGTGCAATATTTAAAGAGTAGAGAAGATTTGAGTATTTAAAACAAATGTATTACTTACAGTTTATTTATTTAAAAATTATTTTAGTTAATAAATTTATTTGCATTTTACCTTGCTATCATTTATCTGTAATATTTTTTATTATTATTTTAATGAAATTTAATTTATTAATAAAATAAAATTTTGTTATAAAATATTTTATTTGAAAAAGATTTGGCTAATTGAGAATTAGAAATTTAACATTTAAGTTATAGAAATTTCTTTAAATCTCAGCGATAATAAAATAAAATATACTGTGCAAGAAAATACTTTAATTGTTTTGGAGAGTCATTATACCTCCAACTATGAGAATTTTTGCACTTTACTCAGCCCATATTCATACAAGATGTTGGGCCAGGACACAAATAGCCTTGAAAATTGTTTAAATGTATCAGTAATACAGCACGAAAACCCAGCACCGAGATAACTTAAAATACAATATACAACACCAACTAAACACTTTAAAATCTGAGAGAATATAAATAAATATAAAATCAAAAACATAAAAGTAAAATAAAATAAATACAAAATGCATCAAGAACCGCACGAAATTTACATAAAAAATAACATAATAACAAGAAAATTCGACCGTAAAATGACCATTTATATAAAAGTAAAAATTAATGAATTAAATGAATAAAAATAAAATATTTTTTGGTTGAATAAATTTATTTAAAATATGTTAAAAATAAATTACTAAATTAAATTAAGAAATAAATAAAAATTTAATTTAGATAACATAAATAATTTCAAAGTCGAATTTTGTTTAATCGCAATAAAACTAACACGCAAGGTTAAGGCCAAATTATAGGTATATATACTGATATGATTTGACAAATATCTAATCTTAATTTTCAGTATTGATTTTCCGTCGTACTTTGACACTTGATTTCAACAGTTTTACTTTAGATTAATATATTTACCTGTGAATAATGGATTCATTGATCGATGTTTTATGGATTATTACAAAGATATATTTATGAATTTTAATTTGATGGATTTTTACTTTGGATTAATATATTTATCTGTGAATAATGGATTCATTGATCGATGTTTTATGGATTATTACAAAGATATATTTATGAATTTTAATTTGATGGATTTTTACTTTGGATTAATATATTTATCTGTGAATAATGGATTCATTGGTCGATGTTTTATGGATTATTACGAAGATATATTTATGAATTTTAATTTGATGGATTTTTACTTTGGATTAATATATTTATCTGTGAATAATGGATTTATTGGTCGATGTTTTATGGATTATTACGAAGATATATTTATGAATTTTAATTTGATGGATGTATCTCGTAATTTAATTTTGGTTTTAATAAATTATCATAATGCATAAATTAATTTTTCAAATTGTCGAAATTTTTCCGGCCCACAGCCAAAGACACATCACAAGTTAATAAAATCATATACAGTATTCAGATTCGTGTAAGTGCGTGGAATACCGCCGATGATCTAGGCCCGTGAAGACCCGGCGTGCAGAACGCAGGGATCGGAACGTCAATATTATCCGTACATAGGGGAAATTGGAGGGTAAATGAGTAGCCCTTTGGCTGCTCCTTCATCATCCGTTTTCTGTAAAATTGACATAAATTTTTAACCACAATCGGCACAAAATCTCTAACACCGAGTAGTCCAGTGGGCACTTATTAACTATGAAATGAACATACATAGATCTTAAGGACAAAAAGAGGGAATGGGTAGCGGGGAAAATTGCGAAATCGTTGCAATAGTTAAAATGAATAGCCATCGGAAAAAGATTAATCCAAACGACCAAAATCATGAAAATAATGTTTTTAAATAAGAATTAAATAAATTATGTTAAATTGAAACGGAAAATATGGGCAGAACGCTGCGCAAATTTTTGGAAATAGTTAAAACATTTATCATAAAAAACTGTAAAATAAGGGTGGAACGCTGCTCAAATTTTCCGAATCAACTAAAATACTTATAAAAAATAGAAAAATAAAAGTGAAATGCGACTCAACGGTTGGTATAAGATTATCATGAAACTGAAAAATAAGGGCAGAATGCTGCTCAAATTTTCCGAATTAACTCAAATACTTAACAAAAATAGTAAAGTAAAAATGAAACTGTAAAATAAGGGCGGATCGCTGCCCAAATTTTCCGAATTGATGAAAATACTTATTGAAAATAGTAAAGTAAAAGTGGAACGCGTAAAATAAGGGCGGAACGCTGCTCAAATTTTCCGAATCGATGAAAATATAAAACCGTAAAATAAGGATGATGGTAATTATAATAATAACAATAATAATAAAAATAATAATAATAATAATAATAATAATAATAATAATAATAATAATAATAATAATAATAATAATGGTAATAATAATAATAATCATGGTATTAGTAGTAATGATGATAATAATTATGATAATAATAATAGTAGTAATAATCATAGTAGTAATAACAATAAATATAATGGTAGTTATAGTAACAAAAATAATAATATAGGAAATAGTAGCAACAATTAATAAAGGTAATACATATGATGGCAACAATAATAATACTGGTAATAATAATGGGAAACATTGTAGTTATAATAATGATAAGGGTGAAAGATATAATGTGGGTGTATTTAACATAACAAAGGGTGTACAGGCCAAAGAATAATCATCAGCATGGACAATAATGAGAAGGACCAAGCAAATGGACATAAAGATAGATGATATGAGAGTATAGGTTAACATTTGAAAGAGATAGGAGAATAATGGGACCTAAAAATCAAAATCGAGCACAGGCCTCCTATCGGTAGCTCGTTGGACCCATGGATCGTTCGGTCAATTATAGCATTAGCAATAGCGCTCACTTTTTGCGGACGATCTACCCACTCGAACACAGTTCCAACGTTGCTCAGCAACGGATGCCGAGTGGTAAGCAAAGGAAATATTTGTATGGGGTACCTGGGTAACAACCATATAGTTTCAAAATATCAACACCCAGAAACCCACCAAAGATGATATTTCTAGATGTCGCACGTTCCTACGCAACATTGGTCCGGTGATTGCCACTTTGCGTTCGCCAAAGATGAGCGCACTTTCCAGAACTACTAAAGCCCGAACAAACCACGGATTCACCGAGCTGCAGTTGGAAGGCTCGCTTTGGGACTCTAAATGATGAAACTTCATCGCAATCGATACAAAGAGGAGGAATTAAATAAACGAGAAATGGATATCAAGTTACAACTGTAGGGGATAAGAATGAGGGAAAGAAAGTACTAGAGATGACATCATACCACCAAATTATATCAAGAAAAACTAACTGAATTTGAAACAAAGAAAGACGAAATGAAGAAAAAAATTGAAATGTTAGAAAATCAAATCGAAGACTCGAAGATTAAAACATGTGATACAGAGCAACCGAAAAAGAGAATGACATCCAAAATAAAACGGCAATCTGTAAACATCGCAAAAAGAACGAACGACAAGTAAATCAGTTAAAAGTCCAAGCTCGAAGTTGGAAATAAAAGTATATGGAGACTGACTAAATCTAATACCAGAAAGAGTATGAAAGACTGAGAATCTCCACCGAAAGATATCAAAAAGAAAAAGAGCAAGAGATAGCCGAACTGCACCAAGACAAAAACTAAATAAAACAAAAACTCGAGGAACTTCAAGAGTACATGTACGCATTAGAAGAAAGACACCGTAGCATGGCAAAATTACTGCATAAAAAGGAACAACAAATCGAAGAACTCGATACTCAAAATCATTGGATAAGAGAGAATCAGCAACAATTGCTAGAAGAATGAAAGAAAGAAAAGGAAATTTTAAAAAATAATTGTTATCATGCCATAACTCAATATACAAAGGAACTGCTGAAGTCCAACCAATTAAAATTACAAGACAAAAGATTGAAACCCGAATGTAATGGAACAAATCAGCAACTGATAGATAGTTGTGAACATGAAGTGAGGTTCTACCAACAAGAATGGCAAAGCATAAATGACCAAAAAAGCCATAAAGGAAAAGAGAGGAAATGTAAAATAGAAATAAGCTGAGCAAGAGTGCGAACACCAAAGTGTAAAATCCAACAATTAATTGAAGAAAGACAAAAAACTGTGATAAACCAAGAAAAAAAGAACAAGCACGAATATGAAAAATAAAATATATCGTAAAAGTTGAATTTATCCAACAGTTGAAAAAAGAGGGAAAGAGATCAACTAATCCAAATAACAGGCAATAAACCGTTAGAAAGTGGAGAAACAACAGAAACAAGTAGAGGAATTTCAAAAAGCGCAAGATAAAATCAAAAAGAAAATGACTGGATTCGTTTTCAAGCCCATGAATGTGTTGGATGATGAGGGTAGACCCATCACCACGTTCATTCTAAATAAATATTTTATAGCAAGACCTGGGAAGTATAGGGTCAACGTGCCCGCCAAGGAGAGGATGTAATATAAAATAAATCAATCCCCAAGATACAGAATTCCAACAAATCATCAAATCAGTGTTATTATTCGAACAATCAATCCCCAATATGCAGAATACCAACAAATCATTATTTGAACAATTAATATGACAACAATTATTGTGCAATTAAACTGAACAGTCTTAATTCTTTTTGAACAATTATTATTTTATGTGGTGATTTAACAATTATTATTTTATGTGGTGATTTAACAATTATTATTTTATGTGGTGATTTATATACTTTATCTTTATGTACAGCATTATAATTGTCTAAATATGGTAATAACTTATTAACTTTTATGTAATTGTAAATAGACTTATACTTTATTAATTTTTATTTTTTTATGTACAGCATTATAATTGTCTAATCTATATAATTTATTAATTTTTATTCTTCTTATGAAATTGTCTATATAATTTATTATTGGTGGGTTACTGGGTTTCGACGTTTGTTTGAACTAGGTTGTGGTTGCCCTGGTAACGCCATATAAATATTTTCTTTGTTGCCACTCGGCACCCGTTGCTAAGCAACGTTGGAACTGTGTTCGAGTGGATAGATCGTCCGCAAAAAGTGAGCGCTATTGCTAATGCTGTAATTGCCCGAACGATCTTTGGGTTCAACGAGCTGTCGTTAGAAGACTTGTGCCCGCTTTAGACTATCCGGTCCTTTTTATGTCATAGATCCTATTGTTTGAGCATATCTCAAAACGAAACACAATCGGCAAATATATATTAAAGATCAAACAAGTGTCCACGTGTGATAACAATTACATTTTAATGTTTTGGTTTCGGAACATTCAATAGTTTAGCGGCACGACGTTTTGCCCGCTCCTTTCGTCCTGGACGATGGCTACTCGTTGCTGGCGTCGTTGTTGGGGTTGCTGCCGCCTCTCGGTAGGTTAATTGGGTAGGAGCAAACACGAGGGATAGTTACAGCTGCCCCTTCCTGGCTGGCGGATAATGCAACCTCCAGCCCCTTGATTTGTACTCTTAGGCTTTGGTTTAGTTGTTTTTCTTCTGTCCAGCCCCTCTGCGCTGCTGTGAGCCTTTGATAAATTCGTTTGACTTTCTTTGGTTCTACACATGTGGCTTTTGTTTGTTGCACTTCTCTAGACAACTGTAAAATCTGCTCATAGAAGCCTTTATTAACGGCCCTCGCGTGTTCCAATTCCTTTTGTAGGATTTCTTGGGGTTCCATTTCTGTAAATATTATTATCAAGTAAAAAATTTCTATAACTCTTAAATCATTAAATTATCATACAATTCTACGATGTTAACCAAACGAACAAGGGAAAACTAGAACACGGCAACTAATTATTTATTTAATTCGAGCACATACTATTCATCATAACCGGATCAATCACTGGGTTGTGTACCGGAGTGTGGGCCTTGAATATCGTTGTCAGAGTCCGGCTGAGCGGGAGAGGACACATAGTATACAAAAACTGGGCGTTTCGTATTTCTGATTCGTTTGGATCTGGCTGGCGGCAGATGATTGTAGGTGTCGGTGATCCTTCCGGCCGTGATATCTTCTTCCACGTTTGCCAGATATCGTCTGGCCCAGGTTACGTGGCGGTCGACTCTGCGTTGGTGATCTTCGAGGCGTGCCAGAAGCGATTGGGCCCGATCATGGATTTCTTGGGCCGGATTTGGTCCACATTTTTGTTTGTTCTGCATTAATTGTCTCCTAGTGTCCTCCACCATGAGTCTAGCGTCTTGTTGATTCTCTCCGAGTTGGGGCACATCAGGGTATTTTTCCTTCCAGATGCGTCTCCATTTTTGTCGCCACTGCTCCGCAACGCGTGTGGGGACCCGAATAAAAGGTCCTGATTGTTCTAAATAAGATCGTGAACAGTAAAGCTCGACATTATAATTATACAAAAAAAATTAACAAAGAAAAAAACTATTTAAAGGAATATCCCTATGATATCTCTCTACGTCGATATTTGATAGAGTCTATCTGAATATTTAATTTCATCCTCGTTCTAGTAATTCTATGCGTCTTATAATATGTAATTTAATAAAGGGTTGATTATCAAGGAGAAATGGGATTAAATGTTGTAATTTCTTGTCGTTTGAAATTTTTAAATAAAAAAAAATCTTGCTATGCAATATCAGGTATACTTCATAAAAATTACTCAATAGCCTTTGTTTTATGGTTTTAATTAAATCAAAAATTAAGCAGGTGTATTTGAAAATTCTTAAATGAACTATTATTAAAATACCGTGATATTTCTAATTTTTATTTAAAACAATTAAATGAAACTCGCAGTTACCAGGTATTTTCAGTTCTGACCCGATACCTACTTTTACTGGGGCGTCTCATGCTTTGTCGGTGAGTTTAGAATCAATTATTTGGTTTTAACTGCTGTCTATTTAGATGGTATTCACTACTTGCGGGGTCGTGTAAGTCCTTCTTATTGTCGCTTCCTCACGGTTGTTTTGAAGATAAAAATGTACTGACGGGTCATACGTTGAGGGATTGTTGATGGTTAAGGTGCAAAACAAAATTCCAAATGTTCAGAATAAGTTAATGATGATTAATTTTCCAAAATCATGCCTTCAAATTTGATAAAATTCTTGTAATTTGCTCCCAAGATGATTTCCAATAGTCATTATATCTAGAAATTTCGTTTAAATTAAATTAAAAGAGAATTAATAGAATAGTGTTCAATATAACTAGAGATCCTCTTAGATTAAGAATTTCAACACTAAAAGATCCTATAGTTAATAATCAAAATTTATTTAAGTGTAAGCATGGGTTGTTGTTCAATAATCCGGTCAGGTTGGGATTTTTCATCGTCAGCAAATCGTGTTTAAGAAGGTCTTACTCCAGTGGCATCGAAAAATTACCTTAACGGGCTTATTGGGCCATTTTTAAAGTTATGCTTATCAATTGCAAGTCGAAATGCCCCTTTTTATTAATTATCTAGCCGTATAAGAAACGTAATAACCTGAATAATTGACGAAATTATTAATCATAAAATTAATCTACTCACATAAATTCAATAAAGGTAATTAAAATTTTTACAGCATGGTTAACGTATTTGTATATTAATTAAATCAGTATAACAATTTAAAATCAAAAGGTTTATTGGTTAAACGCGGTTCACAGTAACTAAATTCGGATTGTTTCATCCTACTCTCACTACTAGGCCTAGCCGCTTTGGCACGATTGGGTCTTAAATTTACTGATAACCTAGGATCTGAGGAATGAGTCGACATGAGAGAAAACTTCCTCGTCCCGATTTTTTGGCCATTCGACATCAAATAGTATACTAGTTCGGGGAAATCATTTGGTTGGTATCGTAACCATTTTCCCTAGAGCTCGTATAGGATTAAGAGTGAATTTATGAAAGGAAAACATCTTACCGAACGTTAGAATCCTGGGATTTGAAACAATATCGTCGTCTAAGATCCTGGCTGTTGTGCCTTTATTCACATGGTTTCCTTGTTGAGACATTTTTAATCAATTTTCTTCTTTCTAAAACACTAACTGCCAAATCGAACTGTTGATTTCTATTATATGGATCGGTTGTCAGTCACAGAAGGGAGAGAGAGTGTGTGTGCTTGCCATCCGTGGGTGTATATTGGAAACGTCATATTGGCTAGCACTGCCGAGGGAGTTCACTACACAGTGTGCCTAATTGTGTGTGTATGTCGTGCCCTACTTCCCTGTTAGTGTAGGTGGGAAACCACCATTTCTATTGATTGATTCTATCATAAAGGTCAACGGAGGAATTGTGCATTCATACGGGCAGATGCGTTTAGCCGACTTCCTGATCATTTCAGTTTTAATTTTTTGTTGAATCGTTACTATTGCGGGTAAGTATTGAAAAAATTGTATTCCACTAAATTTTAATTGTCGATTTCTCAGTGTTCGACTTTTGGATAGACGTTAGAAAATAAACAAAGGAAAAACACAATAACTTTAGTCAGTGGCATAACTCTCAAGTGGTCTCATCGTACCTATTAAATAATTTTTATTTGCCGTTCATTTTAGATCGAGTGATGTAACCGGAATCCTAGTTGATTATTGGCTAAGGAAGATTAAACATGGATGAATGGCTGGGTCGGACACTTACTCAACTTGGGTCGATGGTTTACTCGTGAATACTAGTGGATAATTTCGGTTTTCTTAGCTCAGGATCGATCCGCAGCGGATGTCGGTGGACCATAGCAAATTTTTGTTGTACACAATGAGTTGAGTTTTTTATCTTTTCAATAAAAAATTTAAATTTGTTAGTGTTTACATATAGGTCTTTACTTATCTAATAGTTGTTTTCCTGCCGATTTTGGCTGAAGAGGGTTTTCCACGTTAAATCGATTGATGGAATTTTGGCTATCGGAATTTCCCCTCTATGGATATGGGAGCTAGACATTCTAAGGTTGTTGAATTGATATGACTATGTTTTTATGATGGTTTAAAGTTTGGCTTTATTTGGTTTTGCTTTTGATTTTACGCTTTATTATTTTAATCCGTTTGGGGGTGGATAGTTTCATGGGGAATTAGTCTTGTTCTGGAAGTCCAGTTGAGTTTCATTATTATTAGTTTTTTGATGTTAATACTTTCACAGGGGGTTTGTATTTGATAGTTTGTTTCGGCAGTGGAGGCATTTAATGATGATAGAGGTTTCGGAGCCTAATATCGATTAACCTAAGCGTCTCGAATTCGCTTTACTCTTAGTTCCTTTCATTTTTGGCATGAATAATTCGGCCGGAAGTTTTACTTAACGTCGGCATAATGGATTTACATTTATTTTTATCAACTCTTTATCCTCTAATGTTTTAATTTGCTAGTATTGTCTAAACTCTTTGGTCATGGTATTTTTGATGTCAGTGGCGGATGCGTAGATAACCTTTTCAGTATTTAACCTAGCCCAAGAATTTTGTATTATCTCCTTCCTATTCACGCGTTAAGTTTTCCCTCAGCACTCTAGCTGGAAGGTAGTTCGAAACTTTTAACTCAGGTTAGTTCCGGAAAATTTTTGGGATTTGACTTTAATTATGATAATATTTAGCAATTATACTTCAATCTATGATATTTTACACGACATTTTACCTAACCCGTTCCCTTTACGACGCTTCCTATTTTATAACATTCATTTAACAACTATTTCATATTTTAAGGCTTCTTTATATTTATAGTATAACAACAATTTCGTTATTTAAGATCACCGTCCCTTAATTGATCCTAAGCGCTTTGTGTTTATATTATAGTTAATGAGTGCCCACTGGACTACTCGGTGTGGAGATTTTGAGCCGTATGTAAATTCAGTTTAGGTCGAGTTTAAAGAAACTGAGAGACGAGGAAATAGCCAAAAGACCACTTCCTTATCCCTCCCTTCTTCTATACGGAATAATATTGACGTTCCAGCTCCTGCGTTCCACACGCGGGCCTTCACAGGCACGAATCATTGGCGATATTCCACGCACTTACACAAGTTCGATGATATATTTGATTTTACTAACTTGTGATGTGTCTTTGGCTGTGGGCCGGAAAAATTTTGACAATTAAAAAATAATTATGAAAATAATGTTAGGTATTATAAATAATTTATTAATATTAAAAAATAGCATAACAATTACTTGATCCAGACATAACGAAATATCATAAAAATACCACTCTCCCCACGCCGACATCCAAGCAGAGCTCTATTGAGGTTGCGAAGATGCGACGTGGAGAGAGAGTTTCAAAATAAAACTCACACTTACATCGAGTAAATTGATTCAAGTTTGAAAAACTGAAAAACGATTAAAATTGTGTAAAAATGAATCGGTATATATACCTATTTTTTGGCCTTAACCTTGCGTGTTCTTTTTGATTTAGTAAAACAAAATTCGACCTTGGAATTTTCTAGTGTATTCTAATCTTAATTTTTATTATTTTGCAATTTTATTTGATAATTTTTCTTTTGAAATTTTTATTGAATTATTTCTAATTCAAATTCTTTGATTTTTATTTCATTTTCATGAAATTTCGCATTTTTTGTTAAATTATCAAATTTCGGTCAAATTTGTTAGATTTTCGTGTTATGTTTATATTTATATCGTGCGGATCTTGTTGCTTTTTGTTATTATTTTAATTTATTTTTATGTTTATTATTTTATATGTAATTGTCTTCTTTCTCATATTTTGATAGGGTTTAATTGGTGTTTTAATAGGTTTGAATTTAAATCTGCATGTTATATTTGCCTGTGTGTTACCGATTCATTTAAACATTTACAAAACCGTTTATGTTTTGGCCCAACATTATGAAATTGTCTGAAAATAAATAAACACTTTAATTTCATAGAAATAAATTACTAAATAAATAAATTTTCTGGAAATATAAATCCCCGAATAAATAAAATGGGCATATCAAAAAATATATTAATGAAATTGTCTAGAAATAAATTACTAAATAAATAAAACCGAATTTTTCTGGAAATATAAATCACTAAATAAATAAAATGCGCATATCAAAAATAAAATAAATTTATTAAGTAAATAAAAATCCTTTTTACAGGTAAATATTTTCAGTATAAATACTGAAGAATTTTCAGTAAAATTGCCCACTAAAATCTAACCGAACAAGAAGCGGTCTGAAAAAGGAAATCTTTGTAAGACGTTAAAATCGAACAGATAAAGTTCAACATAAATCTTTTTGCATTCATTACACAACACGCACCTATATACATTTTAACACCTATATAACACGCATAAATTTTTATCGAAAAGGTTGATATTGAATTGAAAGAAAATTTGTTATACTAAATTGGTAAATTTTATTGCTTAATAAATTATTTATATATTGAGTTGTCTTTTGATATATATAAGAAACACCAGTGCAAAGTTGAGACCTCACCAAAATCGAGACCTCAACAAATGGAAAAAGAAGTGGAAAGACAAAAAAGTAAACGAGTCAACTACACAAAAGAATCTTTAACTAAAATGAATAGAAATCATTGGAGATAATGGAACAAAAAAACTTCGCAATAGAAGACTTGACTTTGCAAGTTATTTCGAAAAAACGTGATAAACCCATACATCAGTCATAACAAGAGATAGAGTTATTAAAGATTTACTATGAAACGAAGACAATCTCAAAGGGGAAACCGAGAGATTAGAAGCCTTAGAAAAGACAAGAGTTGGAAGCCGAAGTATAAAAACTAACGGAAAATGCAATCTAGTAGATAGACGATAGCCCCATATGAGTTATCGCGGGGCATAACCCCCATCCCGGGGTGGCTCATTTTTACTGATCAATCATTATGAGTTATCGCAAATTATTGCTTTTTGGGTGCAAAAAAGTAAAAAATGCATTTCTACTATAATCTGAGGTGCTTTTGTTGTTTTCAGACTATACCCAGGTGCACTTAAGTTTCGGCACCATAAAAAATATAATTATTGATTTGAAAGTGCAAAAATCTACAAAGTGCATTTCTGACCATAATCAGAGGTATATCTTGGTTGTTCTTATTATTTTGTCTAGACATTATATATAAAAAACTATATATTCGATGACGCCACAGAAGATTATCCAATAAAATCAAGGAAAAATTTCCTTTTTCTTACTAATTTAAAGAAACCGTTTTGGGAACATTGAAAACGAGACATACTCCATAAAAAAGTTGCGCCATTGTTCCACTAATAAGATTCGAAAATAATATAATCGAAAAGTTTCTTGGTTCTCCCAAGAATTAAGAAAAGGTAAATTCAATCGATAATTCTCAGAAAATAGGCTATCCATAATCAATGAGTTATCGCGATGTTGGGTGACAAATATACCCTCCTCCGTCTTGAGGAAGAAGATCGAAAAATCCATTGGAAAATCACTTTGGACCAAAAACAGTTAGGTGAGATAAATCGTGACATCTTCACTGGCAAAATTCGGAGTACTGATGATCATGCTTCAAACTACAACGTATCCTATGAACCAGATGATCCGGTATTATGATATCTAACAGCACCGAGCAGAGTCGCCATCCCGAATCGGCTTATTGACCCAAGCTGTGATTCCCATTGGAAGTGGTTGCACTTGTATATTTTACTCATTAGGTACCAGAAAAGAGCTTCAATCCAAAAATTAAAAGCGGCTTGATTAAAAAAAGCCTCGGAACTGTTTTAAAATCCAACATTAAAACTATTGACTTTTAATAAGTAAATTTTATCTTTTACTGAATTAGAATGATAACTATTCCACTGTTATTTGATTTATTTAGTAATGTTCAAACAAGGAACCCTAGCATAAATAAGATACGAAACCTTGCTGTTTCTACATTATTCCGATCCCTGCTAAAATACGTTGGGTTGCTGATGAAATAAATTCCGAACCGGAGCCATATAAGTACAATATTGCTAGAAGGAAATGAAACAAAAACATAGAAAGCTTTAATTAGATAAGAAACATTAACTTCCAAATTAACATTGCACAAAAATACAATCTATTTATTCATAATTAAAAAATGTTTGGCATGCAAATACACAATAGCGGGTCCTATCTTTTGAATTTAAAATGAGCTAGAGATTTTAGAATGAATTTAAGGCCTTGGGAGTGCTCCACGATTTCATATTAAATCACGGTTTCGTCAAAAATGAAATTAAACAAAAACTAAATAAATAAATTAGTATAATATCTATTCAGCAATAAATGAATCAAACAAATTAAAGCTGGAGGTTTCTTCAAAAAGATTTTCCGAATGGGTTTGGAAGATGTCTAAACTCGTAGATTAATTGATTGAGGTACGATTTACGCTATTTTCAGTTCCCTGTTACACCGTATTAAGAGACAAATGCACATCATTTTTCAACGAACAACACCAATATTCCTTTTCAGACCGATCAACAGATATTTATGTGAAGAGCACAAGAATATTGACATTATAATAAAAAATCAATATTAAATTATCGAATTCCATATAAACTATCACCACAGGCATTCATTCAAAATATCATTCACCGTGGCAAATCAAATTATTAATAAACGAATTTAAAAATAACAAGATGTCAACAAGTTTCATTTATTTCCATAAAAAATCCGAATTGAGTTTGACCATTTTCAAGATTCTAATAATAAGCAGCAATTTTTAAATTGTGATGTTTCCATATTCAATTCGTATCAGTAAAAATAATATATTACATTAAAAAGAATCATTTAATATTTCTGTAAATGTAACATCTTTATTCATATCGACGGACGCTATGCAAAACCTATAAAATTCAAATATGCATAAAATAAAATTGATTAACCTTTTACGTTCTTTTAACGAAACTAACGACACTATTTCACTTTCAAATAATGTTTTAGCTAAATTGCATATCGAACGAAGTTTTAATTTTTCCATGTAATCAACAGGATATATAAATGTCCAGCATGAAGAAAATATAGAAATAATGATTCTATTTTCATCAATAAGATTATCATCAAGGCTAACAATTTTGAATAACTTTATATTATCGAATTCATCTATGAATAATGTTAAATGAAATTGAACTCATAAAATGTTAAAACTTTGTAAAAAATGATAAACAGAAATAATAGTTTCTGAAATAGTTGATGCGTTATTTGAAATATCATAGAAATTTATTTCTTTTACATTCATTTACAATTTAAATTCTGAACAATTTGTAATTAAATTTTAAACAAATTAAAAACTAATTAGTTCAAAATTCACTTTAAAATTTTAGGAATTCTAAAAACCAAAAAAAAGAAATAAAGCACAATTTAAATAAAATTTGAACAGATTTATTTTAAACAACTAAGTATATTCCATTCATAATCATATTAATGCGATGAGAACGCTATCAAAGTCGATACTGTATTTTTGGTATATAAGCTTTATAAAAATAATTACTAACATCCATACATAATCATATTCATCATGATACAATCATTAGACAATAAATGAATATATTAAATTGTTAATACTTTTGGACAATACTTATTTCAGAAAGGAATGAGAGACAGTTGTTTTAGTAAATCGGCAACATCACAGCAAAAGTAACCGTAAAAGTAAATTATACACAAACATCAAGTTGTTGGTCCAGAACGCAAACGGCCTTGAAAATTGTTTAAATGCATCAGTTATATAGCACGAAAACTCAGCACCAAGATAACTTAAAATTCAACATCAACTAAATACTCTAAAATTGGAGAGAACAGAAATAAATATAAAATCAAAAAACTCAAAAGTCAAATAAAATAAATACAAAATGCATCAAGAACCGCACGAAATTTACATAAAAAACATAATAACAATAAAATTTGACCGAAAAACGACAATTGATATAAAAGTAGAAAATTAATGAATAAAATGAATTAAAATAAAATATTTTTGGTTGGAGAAATTCAATTAAAAATTTTTAGAAATAAATTGTCAATTTAAATAGCACAAATAATTTCAAGGTCAAATTTTGTTTTATCCCAATAAAATTAACACGCAAGGTTAGGGTCAACTTATAGGTATATATACTGATGTGTTTTGACAAATTTTCAGTCTTATTTTCAGAAAGAATTTTCTGTCAGAATTTTTGTAACAAGCTGAGCGCCGTGCATTCAGGCAAATAAAACTGAACACTTCAACTCTCAGCTAATGCACGAGTATTGATTTGTGTTTGAAACCTAAATTTTTACGGCCATATGAATTTATGAATAGTTTCACGATAATTTTATGAGTTACGAATTGTCAATTTACCATGTTTTTCCGAATGAATTTCTAATGGACAATGTGATGTGCTGAATAAATATT
This sequence comes from Schmidtea mediterranea, assembly GCA_022537955.1. Taxonomy (NCBI): domain Eukaryota; kingdom Metazoa; phylum Platyhelminthes; order Tricladida; family Dugesiidae; genus Schmidtea; species Schmidtea mediterranea. The sequence goes on along the minus strand of CM039679.1, from coordinate 66,239,515 downwards.
TACAACTGACTACTTTTGTGCATCAAAGCTTTTATCCAATTAAAATGGTATCATTTATTTTATATTTTTTTCTTTCGGCCCACAGCCAATACATATTACAAGAGAGTAAATATACACAATTAACTGATCCATGTAAGTGCAGTTCATCTGCAACGAAGTTGTGACTGTGAGGGTTCGCCCGTAGTAAACAGCGAAACTGAACGTAAAATGATAGATTATAGTGGTAGATGAAGATCGAGAAGCGGGTCTTTTGGCTCATTTTTCCTTCTCCTAAGACCAGAAAAATTGACCTAAATTGAATTACATATATGGTTAAAATACTAAACACCGAGTAGTCCAGTGAGCACTCATTAAATACAATATAAACACAAATAGATCCTAAGGACAAATAAAAGGAAAGGGTAGCGGGGAAATCGAGAAATCGTTGCAACAATTAAAATGAATAGCCGTCAGAAAAAGATTAATCCTAACTACCAAAATCATGAAAAAGGAATAATTTAAATAATATTTAAGAACTAAGTAAATAATTTTGAGTTAAGATGGAAAGTATGGGCGAAACGCTGCGCAAAATTTCCGAAATAAGTAAAATATTTTATCAAAAATTGTAAAGTAAAAGTGAAGTGCGGCTCAATTGTTTGTATAATTAAAATATTCTGATAAAACTGAGAAATAAAGACGGATCCCTACTAAAATAATAATAATAATAATAATAATAATAATAATAATAATAATAATAATAATAATAATAATAGCTGTAACAATTGATAAGAATAGTGCATATAACAATAGCGATTATAATACTAATATCAATAACAAGTGTTGGGCCAGAACACATACGGCCTTGGAAAATGTTTAAATGAATCGGTAACACACATACAAACATAACAAGCAAATTTAAAATAAACCTATTAAAACCTCAATTAAACCCTACCAAATATGAGAAAAAAAGAGAATTACATATAAAATAATAAACATAAAAATAAATTAAAATAATAACAAAATACAACAAGATCCGCACGACACAAATACAAACATAACATGAAAACTCAACAAATTCGACCGAGAATTAATAAATCAATAAAAGTTCATGAAAATGAAATCTAAATCAAAGAATTTGAATTAGAAATAATTCAATAAAAATTCTAAATAAAAAATTATTAAAATAAATTAAAAAATAATAAAAATAAAGAATAGAATACACTAGAAATAACAAGGTCGAATTTTGTTTTACTACATCAAAATTAACACGCGAGGTTAGGGACAGAAAATAGGTATAAATACTGATACATTTTCACATAAAATTTAACCATTTTTGAAACCATTTTTTTTGAAAACCATTTTCAAACCAATTTTGAATTCTTTTGAATTTTTAGGTGAGAAGTAGTTTTATTTGGAACTCTCTCTCCACGTCATATCCTCGCAACCTCGGTAGAGCTCTGCTTGGATGTCGGCGTGGGGAAAGATGTATTTTTATGAATTTTTGTTTATTGGAATGGATTTGTCAAGTTATTTGTACCTTGTTTTTATTTTTAATATGTTAATAAATCTTTATAACATAAAAATCGAATTTGTTTTTCATAATTAATTTATTTGTCGAAATTTTTCCGGCCCACAGCCAAAACACCTCGCAAGTTAGTAAAATCGATATACAACTCAGACTCGTGTAAGTGCGTGGAACATCGCCAATGATCTGTGCCCGTGAAGACCCGGCGTGCGGTTGGAACGTCAAATCTATTCCGTATAGAAGAAAGGAGAAATTAGGAAGGGGTCTTTTGGCTACTTCCTCGTTTCTCGATTTCTGTAAATTTGACCTAAATTATTCTACACACGGCTCAAAATCATCACACCGAGTAGTCCAGTGGGCACTCATTAACTATAATATAAACACAAATTACGTTTTAAGGCCTATTAAAGGGAAAGGGTACGGGGATTAAATTAAAATGAAATCGCTGCTATAAATCAATAAATTCAACTTAATTATAACTTCTAGTTTCAAATTGTTATCAAATAAATCGTTCGAACCCCTAATAAAGTGAAGAATTTGAGTCCGAGATTAGACGCGCCTTGCCGAACACCCCGACGAATCTAAAATCATTGCCATATAATTAAAAATGATCGTTTTGTTTTCGGAATTTAAATTTAATGCGGAAGTCCCCAATCATAGATTAACGTTACTAATGAAATGTTATTGAGCAATCTGATAAGAGCCTAACGGTAATGAAAATTATTAAAAATAAACCACCCTACAGAATCACGACAATACCTTCCACCCGCAAAAATAATAATCAAATTTGTTGAACCCTTCATAATTAAAATACATCTAGTAAGATAAGTCCAAGCACAACTGAATTAATTTTGAAAACAAAAACTAACGAATTGTTATAATAAAAATCCAAAAACGGATCAGGGAGGAAATGTTCAAACGCCTATCATTCCGCAATGTGAATTGAATGGATAACTCTTCTGTGATACGACCAACATAAAGGAGTTTAAAATAATTTGTCCCAGGCAAATTATGATGAAATCAAACATTTGGGTTTTCCTAAAATAGGTCAATGATAGAATTAATAAAGGAAATAAACGTACCCGACACACTCCAAAAATGTCTCCCAGCGACGCACACGCGACGACAATAGGCACTATGGGGGAATACACTGAAGAAATATCAAAGATAATCGAATAAGAATCAAAATTTACCTGAGATATTAAGTAAATGAGGGCCACCATTAACCGGAAACCGCAAGTCCAAATTAAATGAACCGAAAATTCTCGTGATCTGCGAGATTAGTGTTTCAGCAAACACTTTGCCTATATAATAAATATAGAATAAACTCGATCGATGTAAACAAAATTTTTCAAGCAAATCTCCGTGATTAGTCATCAGGCAGTGAATGTGTATGCATCAACACTAGCTAAATAATTAGGTATGGACGCCATCCGGTCATTGTACTGTTAATTTTATTTTAAAAAATATGGATCTGCCAACCATGGCGTCAACAGGAGAAAAACTAAAGGAGTCGAGTTTCCCAAGTCAAGGTAATTTACATCAACGTTTCATTTTAATAAATGTTAATACTATGTATTTCGTAAATTTTAAATCATCTAAATTCATAAACTTCAAATTAAATAGTTATTCCCATTCTCGATGCATTATTAAAAAATTTTATAGACATTATTATTTATAAATTTCAGTTTATTCCATTTCGTTGATAGTCATTATTATTACCTTACAAATGTTAGAAATTGATGTTTTATGAATTCAGGAATGTCGAGCTCGATAATTATTATTGTTTAAAAATCAAGGTTTATGTTCCGAATAATCACTATTGAATTTTCCCCACAATTCGGCATTGATGATTCTATAATTTCAAGAACGGTAGGATTAATCAATTTCATGATCTTGTAGGTTTGTGAAATCTACCAGTGTTGTCGCTTCGCGGAGATGCGACCGATAGTTGTCCTCTATTAAAAACTGATAGTTCGCATTGTCCCATAGAATACCACCTGACCGTTATGCCACTCTTTAAGTTTCTGACCGAAGAGTATTTCCATTTCATGAGGTTTAGAACCTAAACGAACTAGTACTCCATGAACACTCAGTTGACGATTATGCGCACTGTTTTGAATCTTAATCCAACGAATGTTATACCATACATTTAAAGTTGATGACCGTTTTCATCCCTTGAATGTCAAATTGATTACTGGGTCTAAACTCAACTAGTATTCCTCACCTAAGTATTAATCCGGCAACTGAACCTTTGTTTTTATGAATCATGCCTTACCAATCATGAAGCGACCACCGACGACTTGAGCAGACCTACCGACATCTGTGTAGAATAGAAATGAATGGATAACTGACTCCAACCCTTTTGTTACACATCGAAGGGCGGAAAATTTTTATCCACAACACTTATCCGCCGATAAACGTTTATAATCCCCACAACAATAAGTTGACATGGGCGATGTCTTGACGTCAACACGCTAACTGAGGAATAAAAGACTATGCCACTACTAATAAAGAATATACGGAAAACTATGTTATACCGGTTCACCTAATCATAACGATATTTATTTTAGAAGAGCCAACGCTTCTCGAGGGGATCCCCGCTCACGTGGCGGAAGAATGGTGTCGGGCTTGGAAGCGGGCCCGGCCGACAACAAGCCCCCGAGGAACTTCAACCCAAGAAACCACATAGGACCGCCTTACAGATACTGGGCATGGAGAATGACCCCCGTTGGGCCGGGAAGCAAGGTAACCAACGATATCCTGCCGAAGAGATTCGAAACCGCGCACGGAGCCTTCTCGCCCATTGGGAAGGGATCCAATGTCAAGTCGATCAGAACGTCGTCAAGGCCAGGATGTATTTAGCCAATGTCGAAGAGGACATCTCCGTTGGGCGCATCGCCGAGATCTATCCAGCCCGACCGGCCCGTAATACTAGACGCCCAGTAGCTATTATTCCAGGCTACTCCCCCGGAGGAAGGGGTTAGGAAGTTCTTGGAGGAACCCTAACTCCCCGGACAATAGAAAGACGAGAACAACAATCTGTGCTATTTTAGTTAAATTAAAAGTCTTAAAAAATGTTGTTCATTTATTTGCTAAATTAGTAACCTCATTCTTGCATCTTATGTTTTACGTTAACCAGCACTTTAATTTATCTAAGTTAATGATGAAATTAAGGATTTATATTACAGATATGACGTCTGCCCAGATATTGCAAATTGAACTTACTCATGTGAGACGTGCAAACGCGAATCTTCTTGACCAAATGATTCAAATAACCCGAGAAGCTCAGCAGATCAAGTCTACCTGGACAGACCCGAAGAAGACGAAGGCACTCTGCCTCAGGCTCACCGCCGCTCAAAAGGGCTGGGCGGAGGAGCGACTACTCAACCAGAGCCTCCGAACACAAATCCGAGGGCTAGAAGTCGCCATGGCTGCAAGTCGGGAGGGGCAAGCGGTAACTTACCCGCTTATCTTTGCCCCATCCCAGCTGGCCTACCAGAATCAGAACCAAAATTCTACACCGGCAAAAAATTCTTCTACAGTCCCATCAAGCGGTCACCGGCCGGGACGCAAAGAACGTGCCCGCCGCAGAGCCGCACGTCTACTGAACAACGCGAATTAAATGACTGATCTGACATATTAACTATTTTTTTTATTATCATAATAAATATAATCGCAAGTGTGAATAGATCTAAAATCGTATGTTCCCGATATGATTATAAATGGAATGGTCGTCGGAAAGTCGTTAATACTCTCACTGTGTCGTTGAAATAGTGTTCCTCTCCTACTGGTCAGCATGAGTTTTGAATTTCTTACACAAGGGACATAGTAAAGCGAGCATAGGTCTTCTAACGACAGCTCGTTGAACCCGAGGGTTGTCCGAGCAATTACAGTATTAGTAATAATGCTCACCTTTTGCGGACAATCCACCCACTTGAACACATTTCCAACGTTGCCTAGTAACGGGTGCCGAGTGGTAGTTGAAGTAATATTTGTATAGCGTTACCGGGGCAACAATAGGATGTTTTAAACTAACAGCGGAACCCAGTAACCCACCACAAGGATCATAGTAACTATACTACTGATAGAGATAATAGTGGTACTGTAAGGATATTTAACATCATGAAAGGTGTACAGGTCATAGTAAAATCAATAATACGAACAGCGACAAGGAGGACTATGGAAATGGATATAAGGATAAATGATATCACAGTATAGGTAAACATTTCAATGGGATAGAAGAATAATGTGACCTTTACATCTAAATCGAGCACAGGCCTTCTATCGGTAGCTCTTTGGACCCATGGATCGTCCGGTAAATTAAAGCATTAGTAATAGCGCTCACATTTTGAGGAGGATCAACCCACTCAAATACAGTTCCAACGTTGTTTAGCAACGGGTGCCGAATGGTTAGAGAAAAATATTTGTATGGGTGGTCCTGATAATGACCATATAATCGCAAAGATTTCAACACCCAGAAACCCACCAAAATAAACAAAGTAAAATTATAAAAGGAAACAAATAAAAGAAAATTCAGAAACAAAAAAATAATATTAAACTAAACAAAAGCAAGATGAACAGCAAAATACTTAAATAAAAACAAGAGAAAACACAAATGTAAAACCGCTTCAATACTTTTTATGGCAAGTAGAAAATAAAAAAAATAAAGAAAACAATTCATAAAAACATATAAATAATGTGGTATTTTTGGGTGTCACAACCATCCCGTCTTCATCGATGTAACGCTTTATTGAGTCTTATAAAATGAGAAATATTTATAATTTAGAAAGTAATAAGATTAGGTGTCAAAATATTTGCTAGATAATATACAATTAGTAAACATCTTTCCTCTGTGAACTACAAGTTCAACACAGAAACTGGTAACAAGCTATCAGACTACAAAACCACTTGAAAAACTTAATTTTATTAATCACTATGTCTGATTATAATAAAAGAATATACTATCTGCCATGGTTTTAAGTGAAAGGAGGTTTCAAGATAAAGATTCATCTTTTTTCTCGCCTTAAATCCAAACTTTGCAAACTTATTTGATGTCCAGTGCATCAGGATAAGTGTATAACAGTGTTAACTCCGCATCTTTTTACACTTACCTAGCGCGAAGAAAAATCTCAGCGCCCCTCGAATAGTACCGATGAGAGCCTTTAGCTCGAAACTAGTATACTATTGGGAAATGTACTGGATATCACTATGTCTGATTATAATAAAAGAATATACTATCTGCCATGGTTTTAAGTGAAAGGAGGTTTCAAGATAAAGATTCATCTTTTTTCTCGCCTTAAATCCAAACTTTGCAAACTTATTTGATGTCCAGTGCATCAGGATAAGTGTATAACAGTGTTAACTCCGCATCTTTTTACACTTACCTAGCGCGAAGAAAAATCTCAGCGCCTTAATGTATAGTATTTTTAATAAATATCTTATTTAATCAAACTAAATTTTTGACTTATAATTAACAGAAAAATTAATATTTTTCATGTTTCTCGTAATTTCATTATGTATTTAATTTTTATTCTTTCTGAATTTTTCGTTTTCTTTCTTTTTAACGAAAACTTGCATGTAACCACCTTCTTGGGCTAACTCTGATGTTTGATGTTGAAGGTTTTAGTGCTGCCTGAGGATTGGAAGACTGTTTCACGATAACCAATAAAGAAATAAAGAAAAAATAAAAGACAAGTATTAATATTATCCCACAAACAACTGGGTACTAAAGTATAACGTATTTTTATTAACAATAGCATAATTAATAAAATCAAATGATATAAAAGGAGTAGGAATTCCTGAATGAAAAGAATATCTAAAATATTTTATCAATAAAACTCATAATCATAAAATACGTGATCGGATTATTGCCCACACGAAAAATGCACACACGAAAAATGCCCACACGAAAAATGCCCACATAGAAAAATGCCCACATAAACAAATGCACACATAGACAAATTCACACATAAAAAAATAGAGAAAAATGCACTACAAATTAAAAAATTCAAACAAGAAAAGATTCAAACTAATTTTCGAACATTTTTATCAATAGACAATGTGTGAATGAAGCGACAAGCTACACTGTAAAATTTTTGAATACTTTATATCTAAGTGAAAATCGTATCTTCCGGCATGTTGTTCAGAAATTTAGATTCACCAAAATTAAGTAATGGATTAAGATTGACAGTCAAAGCTCTAAATAACTATGTCATTGAAGAAACAATTTTAAACGAACCTTATGAAAACGAGTACGTTCTTACACCAAGAATTCCATTAAGTCCAAGAGACTTGTCGTTTTCATTTCACCGTTTAAAATTTCCTATTCTCTTGCATTAGCGATGACTATTAATAAATCAGTAGGGCAATCTCTTGATGTTACTGGTTTACACTTGACGGATGAATGTTTTCCACATGGATAATTATATGTTTGTATATCAAAACCAAAGGACCCAGAAAAAATTACACATTATCGCCGATAAAAATGTGGAAACCCAAAATGTTGTACATGACCAAGTACTAAAATAACGTCATTCTTAAAGCCATTTGTCTTATATGACACTGCTAAACATAACCTACTTTTAATTAATTGATGACTGGTTGCACCAACAATACTTAAATATAATATATTTTATATTTTAGACTGAGAAGCGGAAGTTTTTTGAAACTGAAAACGGTTTTATGCCATAAATGTGAAGTAATATGTAATACAATTATAAATTCACTAATATTATATCCAGATCATTCACTAATATTCGGTAACTAACTCACTCAATAGACGCGTGAATTTAATCGCGATTAGAGAATAACTTACATCTGTCATTCAATTAAGTCTAACCTTGAATATTTATTTTAATTCAATAATTCGTTGATAATTTGTGACTTTATCAAGAATAATATCAATATATAGTATAGTAATCCGAAGAATGGCAATTTATAAGTCATTGAAGTCTATGGAGGAGGATACGATTCGCTACCCAGTTAAGTCTTTGTATTTTTTCAAACAGGGAGCTACAATATTAAACTTCAAAAACGGCAAAACCTTTTTAATTTTATACTGTAATATTAATATTATGCTAATAATAAATAATGTGAAAAATGAAACTTAGTAATTTATTAAAACATTTAATTAATTAGAAAATTATAACCATAGCAAAGTACGAGATTACGACTAGTAAAATATTAAAATTTAAAAATAAAATCAATACCACTATATTAACGGATAACACTTAATAGTATGACTCATACTATTTAATAGTATGACCAAAAAATGTTTTCTTAGTTTTAAATTTAATTTGATCATACTATTTGGATTAAAATAAATGAAATATTCAATCAGTTAAGTATAAAAATTTATTTATTCATCAATAACATCAAAAACATCGGTTTTAAATTCAAAATCATCTTGTACCGGAACTAAATTTAGTCGTATAGAAGCTTCGTATGTATTTTCGAACCTATCGCCATAAATATCATGCCTGAATATATGCCAATCATTAAAATTTTCTGCAAACCTAGAAGATCGAATTCAATTCTTAATGTTTTGAATGGACACGCAACCCCAAGCACTATTGACCCATTGATTGACAAGATTTTTATCGGGAGCTTTAGGATTTCCGCTTCTAGTATATACAATTTCTTCGGAGGTTTTCCAAGTGTTAATTAAGCCAGAAATGTTATCCTTTAATTCTTAAATTAAATCGCTATAGGGAAGAAAAGATTTTAAAAATAAAAAAATCGAACTTTAAAAACTCGGAAACGTTGTACGCGGAATTGGTTGCGAATAAAAATAACGAATTGAACGTCAAAACTCGGATAAACGAAAGAAATTAATAGCAAAAGAAAATAACCAATTGTTCATCAAAAATCAAATAAACAGAACGAAAACTGTTATTTTAATAATTGATTATTAGTAAATCCAACGTTTATCATATTGGTTGATTAATATTTTTATTTTTTTACTCGGCTGTAAAATTAAATTAATACAACAAGCACCCCAGACCGTCCCAAAACTCTTTTTTGCTGGAGACACGACTTGGTTCTAATAAGATCTCTATTACAATAAATACGATAAACCGCATTTGAATTAAACTCATATTAAGTGAATTTCTAACAATGCTTTTCGGATTTATTTACAACTTTGCTCGTCTTTTTTCATTTATTGGGTAATAGATATAAATGCTCTTTCTCTCCATTATAGTCGTTTTCATCGCAAACAAGTTCTACTTTTATCCCATCTCTTGTTATTTCTGTGCGGATTTAGGAATTTCTATATTTTCGAGGCGTTTATCTTTCATTCACGTGTTATTCACTAACTCTAGAGGCTCCATTTTTATCTGTTACCCCATAATTTATGTAAGTAGTTTTGTGGCTTCGTCTTTTCGGGTCAGATTAGTATGATTACTTGATTCTGTAATTATTTTAGTAAGTCTGTCTGTTTCAACATGTATGAATTATTTGATCGGTGTCTTCCCAACTGTCGCTGTAATTCTTGGATTTTCTTATTTTTAATCGTGACATTTTTGTTAGTGTTTTCTCTCTATTGATGTCTTTGTTAATTCTTGTTGTTGTCGTTTGATTATCTTTGTCAATTTTCGATTTTATTTAGGTATAATCTGTTTCTTTCTTGTAATATTTTTAGTTTTTCTTTTCTAATTTATTATTTTATATGCTTGACTTTTTGCGTTTACCTTCTTTGATCGTTTAGACTCATTTTTCCAATAATCTTCTAATATTTTACGTGCTTGGTGTTGCGTATTTTTCTTTTTAGGCTTTCGTTTAATTCTGGCTCCTAAGTTAAATCCATTTTAGTCACTAGAAATTCTGTCTTTGTTTTATTTTTTAATTCTCTATTTTGTTTTACTTGGTTCGTGACTCTTCGGGTCTCAATTTGTTATTCCTGGATCTCGCGTTGATATAGTTCTTCGTTCTCTCTCCATTATTTATAATAATTAAATTGATTTTGTAATTCTTCATTACTGGTTATTTCTTTTCTTGATTCTTCGGTAGAATTCATTGCTAAATATTGATTTTTAATTTCTTTTTTAAATGTTTCGGTTTTAAGTTTTTTAACGCTTTAGTACACTTTATTGTACTTTATTACACTTTGCTACACTTTACGATTCTATACATCATTTCTTCCATTTACACACAAGTTTCGTTTTGTTCTACGAAACCTTCATCGTTTTTCATCGGATGAATTAGAGGTCTGTTCCGAATCATATACAGAAACTAGCTCAAAATTTGAACATTTCAGTATAACTTCATTAACCTTATCAAAATATTCTGATTATAGTGAAACGTATACTCAAGATTTCGACAATGATAATTATGCTGCGACATATATAAAATTTATAATTCGAAATATGGGCTATTTAGACAAAATTTAAATTGTGGAATCGACACTGTAGATTTTAAAAAGAAATACCTTTTCTTTACATTTATTTTGGTTCCAGATTTTGATTGGAATCAATCACAATTACCGCAGAATGGAAATTTGAGACTTGATATAAAATTCATCAAAGCTCTTACATCTCCTGTATATGTAATTATTTATGAAGTTTTGAGAGTGAAATTCAAATTTCGGCAAATCGTACAATTCTAGTTCAAACAAAGATATTGTTGATGAAAGGTTGGTGTATGGAGTAAGTTTTATTTCTTGATGAGTGTTTTACTAAATTAGTTCTATTCAGCTTAAACGAATTGCAACAAATCTATTTGGATACAACTTTTTAGGAGTTTATCCTTTGGATAAAATTCCTTTTCTTGGCAATAATAATACTATTATAGTTAATACACAATAGTCAAGTCTAGATGGTGAACATTGGCTAGCAGTCTATGTGAAACCAGAAAGGATTTATGTGTTTGATCCTATGGGTTACTAATATCCATCACTATTAGTATCAAAGTTATCGAAATTATCAATTAAATATAACAAAATTAGATTTTAAGATCCATTAACGACGACACGTGGTCAACAATGTATTGTTTGGCTGAGTTTTATGTTTAATAAATAATCAGTTGGTGTTTTTGTTTTATTTACCTTCAAAAATAACTAAAATAAGACAATTTCTGTACAAGTTTTAATACATAACATTGACAATTTTGTCACGATATTTACATGAAACAAATAACAAATATAATTATCAGGTTTTAATTGATAGAAATGAAACTGTTTGAAATATTCCACGATGAGATGAAATGTTGATAATGTTTGATTTCTGGATTGAAATTGTTTGGAAAATATTTGATGCTTGAACGGAAATGGATGAGAAAATTTGATTTTGGAATTGAAATGATTGTTTGATGTTTGATTATATTTCACATACACAACATAAAAATGTCACTCAATTACGCAAACAGGCTTGCCAGACTTCCCGATTTCGCCGTGAGTCTCCCGATATGGAACGCATATTCCCGTCTCCCGATATATGAACCGTAACTCCTGATATTGAACAGTTTTAGATTTTGAATAGAGTTTACCCATCTTTAAAGGATTTTTTTTAAAAAAAACCATAAAATTAAACGAAACAAAGAAAAATAGAGAAATTATATTTCTATCTTACTTATTGCTCGCAATTTTTTACCATAAAGATTTGTGATTTCCCCTTTTCCTTATGGATTGGTGTTACATTTAATTTCAAAATGACGTACAATGAGTTTCAAGCATTCTTAAAAACAGAAAATGCACAAGGAATACTTAAAAAAGCATCAAATCCTGATAAATATTTATAAATAAAATTAATTGTTACTGTTTTTTTTACGTTAACAAAACTGAAGACTTATTTTTTTGTTATTTTTTCTAATATATTTTATTTATAAATGCATATAATAAATATGAATGAATTTATATTTTTTCACAAAATATAATTGATTTTTTTTGTTTTTTATTCCCGACAGGCTTGCCAGACCTCCCGATTTCGTCGGGAATTTCCCAACATTATTTTTCGAAAATCTTGCATCCCTGTACGCAAACATATTATCATTGTCATCATAATTATCAAAACAATTTATAGCATAATGTACATATGCAAAAACTTTTGTTCCGATCCACCAAGACCCTTTTATCATCCTTATTTGTTAAAGCAACCTTTGTTGCCTTAAATGTGTACAATTGATGATTTTTTGACCCAAGTCTAGTTTGTATGACTTTAAGTATTTCTAACCCATTAAAACAATCAAGGTATGATTGATGATTTATTCCTGTTTCATTCAATCGAATACCTTTAGCTGTCATTGTTTTCTTTTTACCATCTAAAAGACTATAAAGTTTCGGTCGAAGAAATATCCATTCACCATATAAAATTCCTTTGCTCTCATTTTTAAACTTTCCTATAACAGAATCCAGTCTTCTGTTATATAAAGGATGAATCGGATTATAATTGGATGTATCCAACAAATAGTCTGCCACAATAGATTCTAATAATACTTCTAACTTGAGATTCTTCATCTGCAAAAAGAATGAGTCCGTGTCTCTTGCAGCTATCTTAATCTCACATTTGAACTGATTCCAATACTTTTGAAGATCTTTATATTGAAGCCCATACATTCTTAGTTTGGATAGGTCTAAAACCCGAAAGCCTATCCAAACATACACATACCTGATTCATAATTGCCGCTATTAAATCATCTGCAATCTTTATGCTTCTCTTGAAAATTGGCTTTGAGGAATATGTAACCATTTTACGTTGAGAATTGCATAGTCTTAAATTTATTCTCTTCTTTAAATTCTCAACCGTTTTGCCGTATAAGCTATTATTTAAAAGCTTATAATGTCCTTTATCTAGTTCGGATGTTGATTGTGCTCTCAGCTTAGTATTGACCTCCACATATTCCTTGAAAATTGTGGAATATTTAAATTTTATCGCCCGATGAACAGTTGTAACTTTCACACCCAAAAACATATATAATTTCAATAATCTCCAATGAATTACATGATCTTTCTTTCGGTAATGAGTTAGCAGAAGCTTCTCCACTTTTGTTCCTCCTGGACACATTTTCTCTGGTGCAACTGGCAAGTTATCCAATAAATCATGAATTTCATCTGGAATAATCATATCAACTTCCAGCGTATATCCATATTCTAGATTTTCTAGATCATATGACTTACATTCTTCTAGTATGGCTTCTAAACCTTATGTATCCATTGAAAGTTTCCATATGGCAAACTTTGACTAAGAACCCATCAACACAGATTATTTATATCAATATGTAATAATTCCGTATTTTCATCTCGCTTGAATTGGTGTTTTTTAGTGAAAGTCATCCCTCCTCAAATTCCGGCTTCATAATAGTTGTACTTTTCATTATCCTATAACAAATCAATAAGTCTATCCAATGTTATTAGTGCGGATGTCCACGTCATTCCTGGGATACCGAAAAAGTTGAGGGGTTCCAACTAATGATTTCTTTCTGAATTTCTGAAAGTAATCTGCCAACAGGTATAAATCCAACTTTATGTATACCATCATATAATCCAAAAGCGTTTCATACCCGGTTTCAGACCAAATATTGACTGCTTTATCATATTCTGCTTGTGTGAATCCTTCTCAAATCTCTGATAGTTTTCTCATCTCTTGTAGAACTTCAAGACTTGTTGCAAAATTGTAAGGAAAATACCTTTTGAATCCTGTGTTTTTCCCGTAAATACTAAACTTTTATCGGTAAGCTACTTATTGTTTTTATCTCACAAGCCAAAGATTCATTTCCAAACTGAAATGAAATAATGAACTTGATATATATTGTTTATACATGATGTTGAAAGATGTAAATACATTGGATTTTCAATTGTTATTTGAATCACTTCATCTTGATCGTTCTTTTCAATCCATACTGATTTCAATATTGGAACGCTAACATCCCCAACAATTATAGGTTCAACAATATTACTATATATGAACATTTGTCGATGAAGTTTGATTATTTTCGGTTTTGATGTTTCTTCATTAGTCTGCCCATTTTGCAAATATATTTCTTTTGATAATCCTAATGTTTTTACCAAATTGTGATCAAATTTAACTTGACTAATATTAGAATTTAGTTGGAATTTAAAAAATTAATCTTTTTCTAGTTTAACAATAGTAAAAGCCTTTTCACAATGATTCGTTAATTAAACTTGTAATTGATCAAGATCTGTAATATATAAATCATCTTTGAAAGTGCTGACATGTTTAAGTGTTTTGTTGTACAAGAGTTGAAATTTGAATTCTATAATAGTATCAGTTTTTGAAAGATAGTTTAGATCTATTTTCACTCTTTCGTCGAAAGTATTACGTAAAAGTGTAAATCCTAGATGTTTTGCATCGGTTAATGTTTCAAATAAAAATTGAAATGGTTTCTTCAAACACTGAAAATATAAATATCGACTTTCAACATATATTATTATATTTGTATTTTGTTGATTGACCAATTTATAGTTTGCTTTAAAAAATTTGATTTTAACATCTTCTGACAATGTCTGCGTAGTATCATATTAAATCTTGGATTTACTGTAAAAAGGAAAGAGATTATATACAAATGTAAATTCTAACAAGGACACTTCCCAATTACATTTTAAATAGATTGGATTTTGAAGTTCAACCATAAATTTGCTGGCATTGTTATTCGGATGAATTAAAGGAGAGCTATTGCTGAGTAAGATCATGTAAAAATTACTTTTATTCGTTTTAGTTGAAATTACAATATCCAAATAAGGTTTTCATATCCATGCCACTTGACATAATATTGTTTATGTCTACCTTTTCCTTTTGTCTTTAAAATTTTGTATTCTAAATAACGTAGGTTGTGGAATGACTTGTAATTTTTGTTCATAGAATTTTCCTATAACTTCATTGTTATCATAATCTCTAATGACATACACTTTTTTTTGTATTTATCTTTAAATTTGTAAAAAATTCATTGCTCCAATTGCTATCAAAGTTTTTAATAAATCTGTTTGTAAATTCTCAGGATGTCCATCTTCAAATAAAATCTTCATAGCTTGAGCTATTTCATTAGCAGATTTAGATTTAACAGGAATAGCTCTTGTAAATTAACTAAATACTAACCTAACAAGTCAAAATATACTTGTAACCTTTGTTGATACTCGAATATGGAATCATTCCCATCAAATCCATTTGCCATAAATCATCAATGCCGAATGTTTTGAATGCTCTTGTTGGGAATCGTTTTAACAGTGATTTGTTCAAACTGTATGCAAGTTGGCTCCACAAACAATGTTGTGTTTCTTCTTTTGAGTTTTTGACTGATTGCTTTAGTCATTTGATTCCTCCGAAAGATGCTGGATCTTTCGGATTTGTCCAAATTTTCTTCATTACAATAATTTAAATTCAAATCAAGTTTGAAATCTGGTAACGAGGAAGTACAACCCATTGTTTAAGAACTTCGACTTCCTAATAAACCAGCTCCACCTAATAAGGATAATACAAGAGGTAACAATGTAGCTATGAAACCTCAATGTTATTTATACATTACTTTTCTCATTTGAGTCTTATATTTACTATTTACAAGAGATATAAGCGATTTTTTATGTTTTTTCAAAAGTTGTTTCTTTGAATTGCTAATATTTAACTTACCATATACAACTTTCATTATAACATCCAATAAATCATCAATCACAAATGTTGGAAATGTTTGTAAAATTGTCATTCTTGATTGTTTTGGAGCCTTCAAAAACGAAAATACGTTAAACTCTGTGGAACCTTAACTTGTCTAGTTGCTTTGAATTCATTAGGTTTTTGTTTCGATAACCGATACTCTTTGGGTTCAGTGTAACTAGTTTTTGGAGTAATTTTTACGCATATTTTTCTCTTTATTCGTTTTTTAATCGCATTCTTTAAATTTCTTTTCTTTGAAGGTTGGACAGTTATTTTCTGAAACGACATTATTCAAGTTCTTCGTTTGTTTACCTTTGTTTATATATTGTTGCACAGTTTTTATTAAATATATCTGTACGTACTCGTAAATAATCTGATCATTTTTGAGTAAAGTCTAAAAATAAATACACATGGGGATCTTTTGTTGCATATTGAAATGCTTCGAGTAGAAATTTCCTATTGTTTGGGTATAATTGTCTGGTTAGAAAGTCAATAACTGTTGCATCTCTAGGGTTTTTAAAAATTGCTAAATAATGTACATTTAAATTAGGTGTTCTATGATTTCCTTCTTGATGAAACAAATTTTGAGTTATAAAAATAACTGTAACTCCAACATGTCTCGAAATTTTTGTAAATAAATTATTAAATTCCTTTTTTTTGTTGGCTTCTTGATATAAATCATCAATGTTGATTACATCTCACTTTTGGAAACGTTTTGTCCAATCTTTATCAAATCTTTTTATGATTTGTGTTTGAACTTTACAAATTTCAGAATGAGTCAAATAATTTTCAGTTTCCGAACCTCGAAATTTCAACAAAAAGCGTTTTGCCACTACCACTAGGGCCGAAAATTTGATAAACAGCTTCATTTTGTAATTCCATTTAAATAAGTGTTTTACGAACCTTGTTTTTATATATATATATATATATATATATATAGAGAGAGAGAGAGAGAGAGAGAAAGAGAGAGAGAGTGAAATTTAAAAAGATATCTCACTATGACTCTTAAAATGTATAATTCTAAGCTTATATTTGAGAATTTTTGAATTTCCCGCGCAAATATTTTATTTTTAAACAAAGAATTGAAATCCCGGTGAGTCACACTTACTCATACTGAATTGCTGCTAACTATGTTGTCAGTATTGTTTTTATTGCTCACTGCAACTATTCATAATTCTGTTGGATGTGCTATTATTGTAATCTATATTATTATCATTTTCATTTTTATTATTATTATTGTTGGCGAATAATGTGGATTTTTATTTATTTTTTCTAGGGTATTTGTGCATCTACCCCCTAAACGCCATCAAGATTATTATTCTATCCCTCCTATGTACCCATGGTGATTTCCATGTTGGTGATGTACATAGAGGTTGAAAATTCATGAGCAGATGAGCTCCATTTCTAGAACTACTCCTCACGATATTTTCACTTTCGGGTTCTGGACTGCCGATGGAAGGTCTTACGTCTTTCTTTTTCTATATCCTGGTCCTTACTCGTCTATTCCTACAGTTCCCATACCTATGTGTCATCTTTACCCATTATTTATAAATGTATCCTTCAAAAATTTGGGCAGCATTCCTCCCTTATTTTTCGGTAAATTTCCTATTTCATTTGTTTAATCATGGTATCGACTACATTTGTCCTAGATTACCTTTATCTTTCCCTATATTAAAATTTGATTAACAATTCCTTAACTCCCGTTACATTTCCCATGATTTTAAGTAGTTATAACCCTCTGCGATCACCTCAATAAACATTTCTCTCTTCTGTCAGATTATATCATTCAACTATTGGAAAAGTACTTTCAACTTTACATTCCTACACTATTCTATCCTTTCCTACTTGATTTTTAATTAATTTTCCGACAATGTTTTAAATTTTTACTACAAAACTTTATTCCACCTTAACTAAAGTCGCACTTCCCGAATTTTATTTTCTGCTCGCCCCGGCCACTTTTCAGTAGCCGCTACGAGTTGTACAACGATGCCCTGCGTGGAGGTCCTGTGCAATTGCCAGACCCTACTGCGGACTACCGAGGTTTCAATGAGGCGCGACCCACGAGCACAACTAGGGAACTTAATCCACCAGCCGGCCCTAGATCTATCCCATTGAGAGCTATTGAAATACGTATTATAAATAAGATTTTAGGGGGATTTGTCAGTGGCACCAAAAGATTTCACGACCATCCAGAATAAAATCAAAATAACAAGACTTTAAATATATATTTATACAAGAAAACAATACTTACAATCCACAGTCATGCAATCGAATTGGAAAAATTGGCATAAATTGGCATAAACATTTTGTCTAAAAATGACTCACGGTTCGTCTAAGAAAGTCTAAAATTTTGTCTAGTAGTCTCCTCACTGAAAAAAAATGTCTGAAAATTATGAAAATGACTGCCGTATATATAGTGTTTTTGTGACTGTGTGCGACCAATGGGCAATTTTTCGCCATTTTTAGGGTTTTTTAATTATTTTATTTATTTCGAAATATTTTTGTAATTTTTTATATATTTTTCTTTATTTTTTGATATATTAATATTTTATTGTTGGATTTTATTTTTATTATTATTTTCTTACAATATTATTTTTAAACCCCATTGTTATTATTTTTCGTATGTTTCCTTCTGCAGTAGTAGGATTTTTAATGATTTTAATTAATTATTTGTTTTATTTAATTTTGTTATATTTTTATTTTGTTTTAATTAATATGTTGTATTTTATTTTTGGTCTCTTCTTGCGGTGCGTGTTTATGTTACAGCAGCAATATTGACAATTTCCAAACGACATTAATTATTTTGTTTTAATTTACACAATTTTCACCTTTATGTTTTAATTGGTTTTGTAATTTTGTTTTAATTTTGGCTCTGAGCCCAACATTATTATTGTTACTATTAACTACTGAGGTATGATTCTCATATCTGATATGCGTCGTTATCCTCATCAATTATCCTACTATTTGTCGTAAATGCCATCATCTCTATTTATGCGCATATTATATTCGTAATCCTTTATATTACTGATGGGTTTCTAGGTGTTGATATTTTGAAACTATAGGGTTGTTACCCAGACAACCCAATACAAATATCTTTTTCTTACCACTCGGCACCCGTTGCTAAGAAATGTTGGAACTGTGTTCGAGTGGGTAGATCGTCCGCAAAAAGTGAGCGCTATTGCTAATGCTATAATTGATCGAACGATCCATGGGTCCAACGAGCTGCCAATAGAAAGCCTGTGCTCGATTTCAATTTTTAGGTCCCATTATTCTCCTATCTCCTTCAAATCTTAACATATACTCTCATATCATTTACCATTATGTCTGTTCCCATAGTTCTTCTTATCATTGTTCTTATTATCGATTTTTATCATGGCCTGTATACCCTTTATTAAATTAAATATCGTCACAGTATCTCTCTTACCCTTATCCCTATTATAACTACTATGTTCCCTATTATTCTTACTAGTATTATCATCGTTACTGTTATATGTGTTACCTTTATTATTTGTTACCGCTATTACATTTATTATTATTCTTATTACTACCATTACCATTATATTTATTATTATTATTATTATTATTATTATTATTATTATTATTATTATTATTATTATTATTATTATTATTATTATTATTATTATTATTGTTATTATTAAAATTACTAATATTATTATAATTACCATTACAATTACCATATTCGTTACTATTATCATTATTATTATCAAGTTTTTGTAAGGATTCGTTCTTATTCCTCAGCTTTATAAAAATATTTTACTTATATGACAATTTAGCCTTACTCCATCCTTATTCTACAGTTTCCGACAAAGTATTTTTCTTGATTCGGAAAATTTGAGCAGCGATCCGCCCTTATTTTATAGTTTCATGATAAATGTTTTAAGTATTTCCGAAAATTTGCGCAGCATTCTACCCATATTTCCCGTTTCAATTCAACATAATTTATTTTAATTCTTATATATTTTTTAAAACATTATTTTTCATGATTTTAGTCGTTCGGATTAATCTTTTTCCGATGGCTATTCATTATAACTGTTGCAACGATTTCGCAATTTTCCCCGTTACCCTTTCCCTCTCTTTGTCCTTATGATCTATTTATGTTCATGTTATATTTAATGAGTGCCCACTGGACTACTCGGTGTTAGTGATTTTTAGCCGATTGTTGTTAAAGAGTTTATGTCGATTTTATCGAAATTAAGTTCAAGAAAGTTGAGCCAAAAGACCCACTCTCAAGCTACTCTTTTTCGCTATTTAATTCAATGATTTGACGTTTGTGTTCCTGCGTTCTAACGCCGGAACCTTCACGGGTACGACTGTTGGCGGACTTATAACGCACTTACAAAGTTCGATAGTTATGCGTAATTTAATTTCCTTGCTTTATGTTTTGGCTGTGGGCCGAAAAAGAAATAAATATTACCGTACCAATCGGGTAAAAGTCTCGAATGCATAAAACCGTTTATTCATATAATTGTCGAAGTTCACATATAGCATCATGATTCATTGTTCATAAATGAGGGCATAAACATCTTTCATTGCTTCATCATAGAGCATTTGATCAATGGGTCAATAAATTCGCAAATCATCCACTCTCATAGCTCTCAATTGTCAGTGCACAGTAACTGAAAGTTATCGTGTTCAAACAAAACACCCACTAGTGTTAATTGCCTGAATGCACGGCTAACAGCTGCAATGCACACGAACTCACTTTAAACTGAATTTTTTTCTCCCAGAAATAAGACTGAAAATTTGTCAAAACACATCTGTATATATACCTATAATTTGGCCTTAACCTTTCATGTTAATTTTATTGCGATTAAACAAAATTCGATCTTGAAATTATTTGTGTTATCTAAATTAAGTTTTTATTATTTTCTTAATTTAAATTGGTAATTTATTTTTAACATTTTTAATTAAATTTATTCAGCTCAAAAATATTTTATTTTTTCATTAATTTTTACTTTTATATAATTTGTCGTTTTTGGGTCAAATTTTCTTGTTATTATGTTATTTTTTATGTAAATTTCGTGCGGTTCTTGATGCATTTTGTATTTATTTTATTTTACTTTTATGTTTTTGATTTTATATTTATTTATATTCTTTATTTATATATTTATTTATATTATTTATATTTATTTATATTTATTTATAGATTTTAAAATGTTTACTTGGTGTTGTATGTTATATTTTAATTTATCATGGTGCTGGGTTTTTGTGCTGTATTACTGATGCATTTGTTGGGCCAGCACACAAATAGTCTTGAGAACTGTGTAGGTGCGTGTATAATCGCCAATAGTTCGTGCCCGTGAAGGCTCAGGCGTGCGGAACGCAGGAGCTGGAACGTCAATATTATCCGTATATAGGGGAAATTGGAGGGTAAAAGAGTGGTCCTTTGGCTGCTCCTTCATCATCCGTTTCCTGAAAAATTGACATAAAAATTTTTAACAACAATCGGCTCAAAATATCTAACACCGAGTAGTCCAGTGGGCACTCATTAAATATGAAATGAACATACATAGATCTTAAGGACAAGGAGAAGGAATGAGTAGCGGGGAAAATTGCATAATCGTTGCAACAGTTAAAATGAATAGCCATCGGAAAAAGATTAATCCGAACGACTAAAATCATGAAAAACAATGTTTTTAAATGACATATAAATTATGTTGAATTAAAACGGTAAAATAAGCGCGGAACCCTGCTCAAATTTTCCGAATCAATAAAAATACTTTGTCGAAAACTGTAGAATAAGGATGAACTACTGCTAAACTTTTATTAGTAAAATATTTCAATAACGCGGAGGAATAAGAGTAGTTCCCTATTAAAATTTTAAAAATAATGATACTGGTAAGAATAATGGTAATCATAATAATAATAATAAGAATTATAATAATAATAATAATAATAATAATAATAACAATAATTATAATAATAATAATAATAATAATAATAATAATTATAATAATAATAATGAGCATAGTACTTATAATGATAATGACAATAATTATGATAATGATAATAGTAATGGTAATAATTGTAGTAAGAATAATAACTGTGATGACAATTGCAGTAACAAGAATAATAATAGCTGTGTTGGGCCAGAACACATACGGCCTTGG
The DNA here is from genome assembly GCA_022537955.1 of Schmidtea mediterranea. NCBI lineage: Eukaryota > Metazoa > Platyhelminthes > Tricladida > Dugesiidae > Schmidtea > Schmidtea mediterranea. Next base: position 66,217,283 of record CM039679.1, on the reverse strand, counting down.
AAAATGTTTAAATGGATCGGTAACACACATGCAAACATAACAAGCAAATTTAAAATAAACCTATTAAAACACCAATTAAACCCTACCAAATATGAGAGAAAAGAGAATTAAATATAAAATGATAAACATAAAAATAAATTAAAATAATAACAAAATGCAACAAGATTCGCACGATACAAATACAAATATAACATGAAAACCCAACAAATTCGACCGAAATTTAATAAATTAATAAAATTTCATGAAAATGAAATTTAAATCAAAGAAGTTGAATTAGAAATAATTCAATAAAAATTTCAAATAAAAATTATCAAAATAAATTGGAAAAATAATAAAAATAAAGAATAGAATTTGCTAGAAAATAACAAGGTCGAATTTTGTTTTACTACATCAAATTTAACACGCGAGGTTAGGGACAGAAAATAGGTATAAATACCGATTCATTTTCACATAAAATTTAACCATTTTTTGAATCAAAAATCATTTTGAATTTTGTTTGAAAACCTATCGTGAAGCCTTTTATTTTTAGGTGAGAAGTAGTTTTATTTGGAACTATCTCTCCACGTCACGTCCTCGCAACCTCGGTAGAGCTCTGCTTGGATGTCGGTGTGGGGGAGATGTATTTTTATGCTCTTATGAATGATTTTTGGTCAAGTAATTTTTGTATTTTGTTCTTTAATATGTTAATAAATATTTATAATATTCAAATCGAATTTGTTTTATAATTAATTTATTTGTCGAAATTTTTCCGGCCCACAGCCAAGACACCACGCAAGACAGCAAAATCAACATATAATTCAGAATTGTGTAAGTGCGTGGAATATCGCCGATAATCTGTACCCGTGAAGACCCGGCGTGCGGAACGCAGGGGTTGGAACGTCAATATTGTTCCGTATAGAAGAAAGAAGAAATAAGGAAGGGGTCTTTTGGCTACTTCCTCGTTTCTCGATTTCTGTAAATTCAACCTAAATATTTCACACACGGCTCAAAATTATCACACCGAGTAGTCCAGTGGGCACTCTTTAAATATAATTTGAACACACGATGCGCTTAAGGTCAATTAAGGGAAGGTGACGGGCAATTAAATAAAAATAAAATCGTTGCTATTCGTTATAAATTCATATTATTAATTATAAATTCATATTATTAATTATAAATTCTGTTTATTAATGGTAAATTCATATTATTAATGATAAATTCATATGGTTAATTGTAAATCCTTTTTATTAATGGTAAATTCATAATACTAAATGTAAATTCATATTATTAACGGTAAACCCATACTATTAATCGTAAATTCATATTCATATTATTAATTATAAATTTATATTATCACGTATAAACCTTTACTACAAGTTCATATTATCAATTATCAATTCATATCTTTAAATTCAAGTCATTAATTAAATTTATTACTAACTATCAGTTATTAGCTGTAGATTCGTGTTATTAGTTAAGAAAATCATGCGCTCAATCATACAATTCATAGTTTATTTACAAATCCCTATTATTACTTATAAAGTTACATTATTATTTAAACATTTCTATTATTAATTATGATTACAAATTGATGGTATCATTACGTAGGGTATAAATTCTAATTTCAGGTTATTAATTAAAGATTTTTACTTAGTGATCAAAATTATGAAGCTAACCCCAAAAATCGCCCGCGACAATCAAAAGACTTACGGTAATCAAAATCATAATAATTCCGATGAAACTTAAAGACTCAATTACTATTGGCCAATAACATTCAAATTAACTGTCCCAACGTCCCTAAGATAAGATTAGAATTTACATAAAAGAGGAATCTTCAAAATCAAGTTGACGAAGATAAAATTCACAACTCCAGCGAATATCAAAATTGAAAATCACAAATACAAAAATAACATATGAATTCATAGCATGTAATTCCAATGAGTTAAAGTTCTAAATCCAACGATGGAGGACCCGAATTGCGACCTTCAACCGAGTAATATCGCGCCATCCGAATAAGGTGAGTTTTCTCACCTGCCCACGATAAATCTGAGATATGAATAAAGTTCATTGAAATAAATCAAAATTACCCGACGTTAAGATTCCCATTACTGCCGATTGATAAGCATATTTTTTCTAAAGAAAACGTCATTAATAAGACGAAGTAAATCTCCCAGAAAACTAACTCACTTATTAACAAGGAAACCGCCCAGACGGCCAATATCATCGTCTAGCCGACTCATGTCCTATATCTTGAACCATCCTATCTTTTTGTCCGAAGAATCCGACACCAATTCAGCAAGATTAGAGCTGAAAAATAAATACGTTAAAATGATAATCAATACCGACCGGAAACATACGAATAACAAACTACAAATTGATTACCTTATCAAACCCGCAGAGATGCGCGATCAAAGTTAAGTCATTATAAATCGCCGATCGCTTTACAGTCTAGATATGATAACACTAATTGAACTTGGACGTTGACACATCCGTTCGGTTCACAAAATCGGAGATTTGTTTACTTGCACGTCCAAATTATGCAAATAAAAAATTGATTGAGAGACTTTAAACCTAATTCAATAATGTCAACATTTCCGCCGAATGGCGAATATTGCATGATCGCTTAAATAAATACAATTATATTAAAGCATTACATAAAGTACAAATAACCACAATCATCAGAATATAAACCCTCACCCGATATCAGTGGATTAATATTACAAAATGCACCGACAACGAATTTATCGAAAGAGGACTATTTCGACCAGCCCACCTGGCGAAAGATCGGTAGCAGAGTCTGACCCACAACCCATTGGTAATGATTTTTATTAATAATGTATAAGTAATGATGTTTTTCCCGTATTAAAATTAATGCTTTGATTGTGTACACATCATAATAATATCGCCGCATTTTGTGAACGATTTAGGATTGAACTCGCTGTCAAATTTTTATTATTAACTTTTATATTTGAATTCTAAGTTAATAATTCTTTAGGTTTAGGTTATTGGATTTTTTCTCCATTATATTGAAATTAATAGCATAATCTTTAGATTTTAGCTTTCACCACTTAGAGATGGGAAATCACCAAATGTAGGGAATTCTCCATGTAGGGTATAGCAAAACCCTGTTAAATTTCGTTCGGAATAGTATAAACAAATATATCACCGAAGTAGTGGGATACCGGCCCTCTAGCTCAGAGGCCATCTAGCTCACATACCCCCCCCACCAAAAATTTTTTTTTGCGCTAAGTTTAAAAGTACAAATTTTTTAGAACAAAGACAATGACTCATTCAAGGTCATTGAAACAAAGACCATGACTCATTCAAGGTCATTGGATGACTCATCAAAATTTTAAAACTAAGACCATGACTCATTTAAGGTCATTGGATGACTCATCAAAATTTTAAAACAAAGACCATGACTCATTCAAGGTCATTCAAGGTCATGGAAAAGTAGGTCAAGGTCATTCAAGGTCATCAGATGACTCATCATTTTTCAAAAATTTTTCTATGTTTAAAAGTACATCTATTTTCAAGGTCATTCAAGGTCAAGGACATTCAAGGTCAAGGTCATTCAACATTTTTTCAAGGTCACGGAATTTTTAATCATTTTTCAATTATAATATGTCTACTTACTTTTATAAGTAGTATAAATTTTGTAAATTTTATTCTATTTTATTATAATTTTTTATAAATATTATTATTTTTATTATTATTTTTTTATAAATATTATTATTTTTATTATTATTTTTTTGAAATATTATTTTTTTTTTCAAGGTCATTCAAAAGTAGGTCAAGGTCATTCAAAAAATATTCAAGGTCACGGAATTTTTAATCATTGTTTAAATATAATCTATCTACTTACTTTTATAAGTAGTATATATTTTGTAATTTTTATTCTATTATTATTTTTATTAATATTAATATTATTATTATTACAAGATTTTATTAATAATTTCCTATGTTTCATGTGCTTGTTACTCACGCTCTTATATTGATAATGTCCTTATTATTCATGCGCTCCTATTGACCATATCTTTATAAGTCATGTGCGTGCAATGTTTAATAATATTATTAATGTGTAACAAAGACATTGAAAACACACACACACACACACATATATATATAGTGTTAAATAATATTTACTCTCATAAAATGACATTAGATATTTCAGAATCACTTTTAAATCATACAGAGGTTTTATTTTATTTTTATTAATTGTATTAATCTTCTAAATTAAGATACCAGAATTCAGTATTGAATGGAATCAGACATTTTTAATAATCGATAGACTGTTCACAGAAACCTATGATTATTTATTACTATCAAAAATAAATAAGTCTTTTAAACATCACAACATTCAAATTCTCGTAGAATTATTCGGTTTCAAAAAGTCACTAATGAAATTATCTAGTTGTATATTATTTCTAAATAATATAAATCCTACAGAAATTAATATGCTTAATATATTCTGGGTATGCATGGATTTCAGGTTTGGCAAATATCGAGATTTTATTCAATCCTACATTGATAATGCAGATAAAATCGAAATAAAAATCAAGGATAAACTGGATGAAGTACAAAAACAATATCTTACATGTTCAAGTTGTTTAATTAATAAAGTCAATATTTTATATTTACCATGTGGGCATATCATTATTTGTTCATCATGTTTTAAAAACTCTAATAGGTGTGAAAGTTGTGGTATAATTATTGATGAGTACCATTCTGTGTATATGTAATAAATGTTATTTTGTTTCTAAAGAAATATTATTCAAGTTACTTTTAACTATTGTGAACATGATCTCAAACCCTAATTTATAAAAGCAACTAATAATAAAATAATCAAAACATAATAAAATAAGTAAATGAAAATGTACAAGTTTAGTTTTCTATAATATACAAGTTTTATTACATAATTGTTCGAAATCGTCTGATAAATCCTTTTATTGATGATGATCATTCAGAAGCCAAAATTTCATTGAAAATATCTTGAAATGGCTGAGATCTAATATAGTTAAAAACACAATAAAAATTTACGATAAGAGAGGACAATATGAAGTTTATGCTTAATTATTGACAGACCAAGTGAGATCAAAAAGTACTTCGGCTTCATTGCACAAATTAGGCTTAGCTTGTCGAGTAATTGCACATTACACAACTTTCATACGCGGACACTACAAAGTGTCATAGGCACTAAATTAATTAATTAATGTTTATTACTACCAAAATAATTATTTGCAGACTAGGGAGATTATAGCCGCCTGCGACCAGCTTGTAAATAAAATATAATAAAGTGTAAAGATATTATTATATTTAAAAATACAAACAAATAATTCATCCATTTAAACTCATCGAAATCGAATGATGGGAGTCAAAATAATGTTATTATTTAGTCAAAACGTGATATATTAAAGGCGCACGGGTATACTTTTAATTAATATAATTTGTAAAGTTTTTTTTTTTATTTTTTTTTTATTTTTTTTTTATTTTTTTTTTTTATAACTATATTCCTAAAATCAATTAATAAAACCATAGTTTTTAATATATATTCATTAGTCAAGTCTTTGGTAAACATTCACTTGTATTGCATCTACATTGTGAACTAACATAATCCACGTATATTGAAAATTTGATATATTCATATTTGCTATAAAGAGTTTTAAAATATGTTGAAATTAAAAGTGTGAAAACTGAAAATACTCAGAAAGCAGAAAAAATGATAATTGATATTAGTAATTCTGTGTTTATCCAATCTATTTGTATTAAGATATATTTTATAAGTAATATAACAACTGTAAAATAAAATATCTGTAATATTCAACAGATCTCTATTAATATTATTAATTAATACTATTATTATTATTATTATTATACTTTAACTTTTTATTATTATTACCATTTCATTAACATTATTTTCGTCTATTATAATTTTATTATCAATCATTTCGTCATCATGTGTGTTATCAACATTTATATTTAAAGATCTAAAATTTATAATTGAAGAATATTAAAATGTTTACTATTAAATTATCAAAAGTGGATAACATAACTAATTAATGATAATATTAAGTTAATTTATAAAGTTTTTACTTAAATTTTGAATTCAAATATGTTTTATAAGCTAATTTTAACTTAAAGTATATATTTTATGTGTAAATATCTAATTGTGGTTTGAGTGAGTAAATTGATGCACTATGTGTATATTAGTAACAGATGGCTATCAGGTAGGTACAATATGAGTAAAGAGGGAGTCAACATATAATAAATCAATAAAAAGAAAACTAATTCACCCAATGAATCAATAAAAACAAAAGCATATGGAAACCAATCTACACAATAAAACCCCAGATATTTTATGAAAATATTTATTAAAATGACATTCTAGCACTATTGACTTTCCAAATTGGAGTCATGACATCATCTGAATTGATCCTGCATCCTTGTATAATGATAATTGTATACCAATGAAAGTTTTCAATAAATTTACTTCTTTATTAGCAATATAAAACTTTGCATTCTCGTGGCCAAGATATATGTTGTTATCGCTTCTTAACTTGATATTCATTGTATTTAGAATTTCGTTTACTAATTACAATCTGCATCCGATATTATTGGGTATTGATTAATGTGATTGGCATTGAAAATTTGTAAGTGATAGAAAATCTGAGAAAATGTAAGGTATGGCTATAATTCTTCACTATCATAAATTCAGTTTGCATGTCAAAATAATGATTATAGTTGTCATCGTATTTATACTATGTATATAACCAATGCAATGATAATGTATAATTTTACTATAAAGATTCTAAAAATATTTTGAAATTAAAAATGTCAAAACTGAAGATACTCAGAAAGCTGAAAAATTAGCTATGATGTATATAACCTTAATGTCTGCATGACCTCTTCATAATCTCGATGTTTGAGTAATAAATTGCATCGATATTGCATTTTAAATGAATGGATATTGCAATAAAATATTATAAAAAATCATACGGAAACAAGTGATCAAAACTTATCTATATATATATATATTTTTTTTTTATGATGGAATAATACCAGTTGAGGTTCTAATGATCTATATAGAAATGTTTTGTAATCAAGTAATTCTAAAACAAATTGAATAGTTATACATGTTTTTGTTACAAATTAATAAATTTTATCATAATTCATTAAAATATTTAAGTAAAACAATATAAAAAAGTTTTATGTAAATTGTTACATTGTTGTATTAACTTAATATTGAATCGAAGTAATGAACCAGCAAAATTTATTTAAATATTACCATCAAATAATTTATGATAATTATAGTAAAGATAATAAACGTTTTAAGTAAATTATTACAAAATCATAAAATAACACAACTTGCAAATACTGCGATAAATTATTTTAATAAAATAGTTAACAAATAATAATAATAATAATAATAATAATAATAATAATAATAAAAATAATAATAATCATAAATTTTAATAATTTGACAGATAAAAAATTAGTTCTGATACTAGATGCTAACTAAATATTAACAAAATATTTTAATGGGGATACATAACTTGAGTACTTAATGTAATGTTCAGATGGATGAATAAGGTTTTGTTAATCATATACGATTCACGGCTTTTTATGTAAAAAATAATTGAAAATGAGTCAATTATCATCAAATTAATACTGTCCAATAAAGATATCATAGCTTGTTTTAAATATCTGATTTAATCGAATTTCCATTGATTTGTCGTAGATTTTGAATCTAAAAAACATACATTCAAAGATTTACTCACTGTTCGATGAAGGGGTTACATATCATTGTGGTATTAAATAAATCGGGAACAAAATTACTTTAAAGGGTTGATAAATGTATCGATACAAAGTTGACATATATGCACATACAAGGTTGACACAACTGCATTCACATGATATAACATTCACACATTTATCAATCAAAATCATGAATTTGGGTCGCAGATGAGTAATAAAATCAATCAAATAACAAAAATGAGCAAATCACATATAAAACACGATAATTATACATTGAGGTTATCAATTTTAATCAATGTGAGGTATTTATCACATATAAAATCTAACCTATTTCATACAATTTAACAGTCTTAATATGTTTGTTATGAAAACATGGGTATATTTGGGGTACTTCATTGAAATATATCACTCACTGTTGAGAATTATTTTACGTTAGACATAAACCATCAAAACATTTATTTTAGAATTATTGGAAGTTGAACTTTGTTTTATAAAACTGTCGTAACTTTTATCAAATTCAATTGGTAAAACAGAAAATATATTTTTACTACATTACATATATACAAAATGATATTCTTCAATAATTATACCACAACTTTCACATTTACGAGTAGTGGTTTTGAAAC